>JAEVLN010000020.1:0-253118 GCA_018350325.1 Globodera rostochiensis
ATACTGTACATGCAACACGCCTGGAAGACAAATGATGTACAAATTTCGGGTCTCCGTCATGGCTTTCCTGTCTCAAAACCATCCCACCACGAAAATCAAAGGCAACTGAACGCTACGAGTTTAAATTGTATACAAACAATGAATAAAAATGAAATATTATAAAATTTTAAATATAATTTATAAATTGATTAAAAGCAAGATAATATGTAATAAAAATTTAATAATTTTTTAAAAACGCAAAAAATGTCGGAAAACTTATTTTTATATTTATATGTTTTGTTGATATGTAAATAAACAAAATATTTTAATTTGAAATAATAAATTGAGATACAAATAAAGGAAATTTTTTGCAGAAAATCTTTTCTAAGCGCAAAACAAAAAATATAATGTATAAATTATAATAATACTGTAGCGATATTACTACATTTTGTTTAACAATGAATGTGTACGTCAATCAAAAAGCCTTTTAAATTCGAGTTCTAAAACGTTTCTTAAAAATAAGATAAAAAAAAATTCAAAAATTTAAAAATATCAAAAGGTTTTAAAATGAAGGTGGTATAATATTGAAAAAGTACTTTTTATATACACTTTTTCAACAGACCAAAAGCAGTAAATTTTTTTATGTTTAAATTAAATTACGCAAAAAATTAGAAAAAGAATGCAGAAATGATCATTAGAATTGGCTAATTACCTTTTGTAATTAAAAGTTAATTTGTTTTTAATAAATAGAAAATTAAATTTAAATTTCTTTTTTGTATTGTAATAAATATTAATAAGAGATTTTCATTCAACATTTAGTTTCAATTAATAATAAACAAAGTTTCTTATTGTATCATGTTTTGGTCGAGTTTTATTGTTACTGTGTCACTTGTATTCGCCATTGGCAAGAAGTATGAGACAACAGCGTAATTATCATTTTTTTAAAATTTATTTAAGTTTTCAAACATTTAATATTAATATTGCCTACATTTATTTTTAAATTATCAAATTAATTTTATGTTTTTGATAGTTATTCTGTAATCCAATTTATTCTTTCAAAGAAAAATTTTCAAATAAATTTTAAAATAATTGTGGGATTTTGCTTTTATTAAGTCTGTGTGTGAATAACAATAAGAAAAATTTAATTACTTAGTAAATTTATTTAAAAACCATGCATTTATTCATAGTTTAAAAAAAGTTATTTAAATCTCGTCTGGATTTGATTTACAAAAGAATATACATTCTTTGCTAACATATTTGCCGAATCCCCTTCTCATACAAAAACATTTTTGTTTGAGTAACATTTTAAGCAAATTTTTTTAGGCTTTGATGATTTATTTTTTTGTAGATAATATTGGGTTGTTTATTTGTAATATATATAATTTATTTTAAATACACATAATAAAATGCAGCATTTTGGCCTTTGTGGTGGATGTTAAGACTTATTATAATTAAGGACTCATGGCGGGGATCACTAATTTTTAAGTATTTTTTTTTAAAGCTTAAAATATAATACAAATTTATGTCAAAATTATATTAACAAAAAGTTTGTTAAATCTTTAAATTTTCCCAAATTAATTGTAAATTAAAATTTATTTAATAAATTAAATTACTAAACAATTTTCCAATTTGTCAAATATAATAGGATGAATAAATCTTTTTAATCATATTCGTATATTATGCATTTATACCGTAGATTACATTGTATTCCATTTTATTTACTGATTTTATTAGTTGAATATTTAATCATTTTTTGCTCCTTTGGTTTTATGTTAATATTTTGTATTGTAAATTTTTTAATCATTTGATAAATATTATTAATATCATTTACAACCTACACAATAAATTTTTCTTCGATTTTTAATTTAATGGGTCTTAAAGTATTTATTTTGCTAATTAATTATTTTCATATGTTGCTTGTGATTCATTTAAAAGGATTTTTCCTAAGATTAGAAGCCTGAATGATTCGGAATTATCCAATATTTCAAAATAATTTTCTGGGCAAAAAAGAATATTTTAAGTTGTATTGTCATCATAAATATTTAAAATTTATGAATTGCAACTATAAATATTAACCCTTTTTTATAAAATATAAAATAAATTAATGATAATTTTTTAATACACATTTGTAAAGATAATATTACGCGTGATTCCGTCGCACAAACTAAACAACCTGCGCGTTTTTCGGGAAAGCGCTTGTAAATATAATAAATACTTATCATTTTTAATCAACGCCACCAGGGTGTGTAAATCAAGCATTCACAAATATTTTTTTACAGTGTGCATTTACGAAAAATTTACTTATAGAAACTATGTTAAACAGCGTATTTTATTCTGCATTTAAAATAAAGTGTAATAAATGTAAGATCTTGATTAATTTATTTTATTCTTTAAAATTTAAAGAAACAAATTAATAGAATGCTTGGTGCGTTTACTGTTAAACAAAATCTATTTAAAGCAGTCGGGCTTTTTTAAATAAACTCAGATTTAGTTTGCCCAAGAAAGTTTCTTACAACTTTTTTTGAATCATGATCACAAATCAAAGTGTGAATTGCAAACAGAGATGCTATGGGTTAATTGATATGCTGTCAGGAAAAGTTTGTTTGCATGTAATAATAAAAGTACAAATAAATAATAATTAATAAAAATTTTTGAACGTATTAAAAACATATGGCAAAAAACCCTTAAAAAAATTAAAAATGATTTAACAAAATTACAAAAAAAGAATTGCTGGCTTGGAGTCCCGCTTACATTTCCTGGCTTTCAAATTAAAACTGTTACACCTTAAAATAAACTTTTATTATACATATCTCAACATTCTGATTTATAAGTTTAGGTACAATGGGCAGATTCATAAAACGATTACTTCCTGATTGATGAAACATTAAAAATTTATCTAAATTAAAGACGACACTAGCAAGTTTTAAAAGAAAGCAGAATAAAATTTAAAAATAAATCCATCTTTTTCTTCAATGTTGAATTAGAATAAATTAGCTGAAAATATTAAACATATGTAATTTATAATTTTATTGGCATTAATAACTTTAAAAAAATTAATTATGTAAATAATTAGTAAATAATTTTGACGAATCGAGGCAGCGGCCTATTTTAAAATCACATTTCACATTAGCTAATAGCCAGGTCAACAACCTAATAAATAAAAATAAAATAAAAAGCATAAGGAATGAAAAAATTCATTAAATTGAATGATAAATCAAATGAAATGAATGGTGCAAAAATATATAAAAATACGAATTAATTTAATTGATCTCTCAACGGCGAGGCAAAGAAGGCGGCATCTAAAGCTGTGAAATAATGACAATCCATTTTAAGCTAGTCAAATTAAATTTCGTTTAATAATTAATTATAAAAAAATATAAAATAATTCCACAATTCAGTCGTCATGATGATGGAAGAAAGTTCCAACATAAAAATTATATAACTCATACTTTAATTAAAACTTTTTATTTAATTCATCATAAATTTCTAATTATACAAATAGCGACAAACTTTTTGTTAAATCTACTTGGAATTATTTTTTTGAAATAATTAGCACGTTTCATAAAATCGATTATGTTATCTTAGTAAATATTTATTTATCTAAAATTAACAGACAACAAAGATTTAAAAAATGTTTAATAAAACACGTTGCTGAATTACAAATACGATGGCACTCGGCAATTGTTAATAAACTTTTTAATTAATAATATTGTTTATTTATAACTAATAATGTAAAAATACAACAACGTTAACTTTTATTTTTCAAAAACTACATTTAAAGTTTTTACAATACATATTTATCAGAAAAAAAATTAATATTAAAACTTATTTAATTTAAAATTTATTCAACAAAAAAGCAAAACAACAGTAAAAAGCAAATTTATATATATTTACACAAATTATTATTTTATATACAAATAAAATTATTTTAATTTTGAAAGAAAACAAAGATAAATTAAAAAATCAATTAAAATAGTCAAATAAAATCTATGATAACTTGAAAATCTGATCTAATGGCACCGAATATCCAAACCTTCTGCGAACGGTCCAAAACAGATTTGACGTGCAACGATGCAAATATGATTTTATTTAAAATATTGTTACTTATAGGATTGTTACTATAATTGCGTAATAAATATTTAAATTCTGAACTTTCAAAAATTATATTTTTGAAATTAATGAAAAACTTTAAAGCTCAAATCATTGATAAATTATAACCACCAAATAAAAATAGAAGGCGAGAACCTAAACATTTTGCTCGCCGAGATTTTTTATATAATTTAAGCAATGAATAATAATAAGCGGCAATCGCCTTCACCGGAACAAGAAGAAGTACGAGCAGAACACGAGGTTTTGCACACATAACAACGAAGGGAAATAGCAATTAATATGGATTGTTACTATAATTTTTACATTTTTTTAAGTTGAGGTGTAGTTTGGAATGGAATGTCGTTAACAATCCCTGCCCGGGTTCACACGCCAGCAGCCGGTTTGTATAATTATCTCTGATTAGACAAAGCTGTCCCAGTTGTGAGCCTGCTCAAAAGCGTTCTAGCTATGAAAATTCTTTCGTTCAGCGTTGTTGCAATGAATAGGTTTTTATTGGTTTTGTATTGTTCTAAATTAAATATTAATCATCTTGTATTGTCACATTTAAATTTACAGAATCGTAGGCCATATCCACTGTTTTAGCTCGCTTAGCGAATTAATTAAGTTTTGGACACATTTTTTTAATTTAATAATATAAGAAATTTTTTGTGTTGTTTTGATTTGAATATATTATCAGAGCAGGCATTTGTAATTGCTTTCACATTAATTCAACTGAGATGAACTAAATTATAAAATAAAAGTTCCGGCGATAAAAAATAAATTATGTAAAAATATAAATACTTTGCTAACACAAATTAATATGGTAAATGATTTCTCTCATGAAATTAAAAAAACAATACGATTTAAAAAATTGTCCAAAAACTATTAACACTAAGTCATTTTAAACGTTTTTCTTTGTCTGTAACCAACCAAATGTTTTTATTAATTTAAATTATATATTAGCATAAAACTATCTAAAAATTTATGTAATTAAACAATAGCTTTTTTACAAAATAAAATAATCAATAATAGAATCGGTCTGTTTTTTAATAACATTTATTTAAATATTTTATATTAATTTATCAATGCATCGTTTAACTTGCCGAGTTGAATCTTTTTCCAGCAGCTTCTCGAGATGCTTTTAGGCATCGTTTGTCTTACTGTGTCCTTATTTTTATCCGCAACTTAATAAAATAAGTAATATTCGCTAAAACTAAGCATATAATTTATTTTATGTTTTAATATTTTTATTTTACTACTTTGTTTATTTATTTATCAATGCTTTGTTTAATTTTTGAACTATCATTTTATGAAAATGCTTTTGTTTTTCAATTGTTTATTTTTAATTAGGTATCGAGTTTAAGCATTTAAAATTGCGTTCGCCTCAATAGATGTTTGGCCAGGGCAAGTGCTACCATGGTAAGTCCCATCTTAATATTGAACTCTATACAATTTTAAATAATATTTTAAGTTTTTGTTGTTTTTTTCTGAATTATGCGATGCTTTTAGTTTTACAATTCAATCTTAAATATTTTTTTTAAGATGAATTATTATGCGGACCGAGTTATGCCATAACGTCTTCAATAAATATACCTTTTTAATTTTAAAATAAGTTTTTTTATAATACATTAAGAAGACAAGGTTGTGAATGCCAATATCAACTCCAAATCCGGGTTCAATGTTTTTTAATTTGTTTTTAAATGATTTTTTTGTCTAAATTAGCTAATTTGAAAGATTTCTTAGATATTCATTTTTATATTATTATACTGAACTTGGGATAATTTTCAAGTGTTTATCTCATTCTCTGAGCATATAAATTTACAGAAATATCAATTAGAAATTCGGATCATTTTAAATTAAAATAATTTATTTTATAATATGCTAGACGCGAAAAGACCCATATTTTAGATGCAGCTTCAGTTAAGAATTTATGTTCCTTCTTGTTTTTGGTTTGAGAAATTCAAAAAACAATTTTGTTTCAGCCTTTGCGAAATTCATCATTTATTTTTTAATTGTTTGGCACTTTTTATCACCTTTTTAAATTAATTTTTTTCTATTAAAGAATAAATTTTTAAATATCTTTCACTTGAACATTATGTCCTTATTTCAGATCTGAAAATTTTTATTTATTTGGCTCTCGCACAAATTATGTAAAACAAAGCTAAGAAACTAAGCGAAATTAGGAAAATTTTATTATGTTTTATAAATCTAACTTTATAAAATTGAGTATATGCTTATTAAATTAAATGTTTTTACAGCCGTCGGCAGCCCTTTGTTCTTTTCAGTAACAAAAAAATTTAATTAACGCATGGAACCAGCGCCACCTGCGCTCATCTCATTGTGATTGTTGTTAGGCTATAGTTTCCCACTTGCTTCAGAATCCAAATTTATGTTTATAATTTTAAAATTATCGAGCATTTATTCATTAACAAAGCCTATGTAACCGCATCGAGTGTATGACGGGCGGAAATGGGTATTTTGAGCGCCTGAGACACAATATGAGAAGATAACGGCAATATTTATTATCAAATTATTCTATGTGTTTTTATGTTTCTAAATAATTTCTTATGTTACTAAGAAATGAATAATATTTTATCAACTTGCTTTTTTAATAAGATTGGAATAATTTTATGTGCTTTATCTTTCTTTCACAATCATGCACAATGCTTTACATATTTAAATAAATCCAATGGCATTTACATTATATTAGTTTTAACATTTTTGACGCTTTAACGAACATTAATTTTGTCAATTAAAAACATTAAACTGCAGTAAAAATGAATTTTTATTAATTAAAGTGGAGAAGTTTGCTTTAAAAATGTTTCCGTAATTGCTTTAGTAGGGTTGTGCAAAGATAATTGCTTTTTTAACTGTTGGCATTGGACAAGGGCATTATTTAATATGAATCTGTTAATGATTGGGATTAACATAATTTTTTGAATCTAGTCTTGCAATATAATACTGTAAATATTTTTTGTAGTTAAGATTACAAATTGGTTTATTAAACTACAATGAGTTTAAAAGATTGCTTAAAGTTACATTTTTTACAATTTAATTTGTTATTGCTATTTTTGTTTATTACAATTAGTAAATAACATTTTAGGTTTAAAGAGCATTTTTCAAAATTTTATTGTTATTTATGATTCTTTTTTATAATGTTCTATTTTTGGCTTTTTATTTTTATTCAATTTGGACTTTAGTTTCAAGATATCAACTTCGCATTCTCTCCGCGTATGTTTATATGTTAAATTAAAACCAGAAATTCATTTGGTGTTCTTCTCAATAATTATATCGTATAAAGATATATTTTTGTTAGAACAATTTATTGAACGGGGAAATATCTATTTAACAACTGCTAAAGGTATATTATAACTGGCGAATACATATTAATACTCACACTTGCTCTACATCCGCAATGAGCGGACGTCCCACGCGTCTAAACTTTTTAGAACTGAACTTTATATAATTATTATGACTAATTGTTATTAATTATTTGAATTATAGTTCTTTTTCTAATAACTTTATATCTTTTGATTTGATCTTTTCTATTGTATTCCTTATTTTAATTATATTTAATAAGAAAACAAATATCAAGATAAAGTTAAAAGAAGCTCAAATTTTATTTTGAATTAATTCAATATTTTAATTTGTTTGTTTGAATATTACTTTTATTACGCGGTCTTTCAATATTATGTTTATCCGGCATTTGTTACTTAAAGCCGTTTTTTTTCTTAATTTTCATAAAAACCCGCTTTATATTCACAATTTTTTATTTCTATCTACGAAAAAAAAAACATATTGCTTGCACTTACATTTTTTTAATAACCTCTTTAGCCATAAATGAATTTTTTCTTTATTAAATTGGTATTAAAATTTACACTCTATTTATTTTATAGAATAAATGCATTTTTGGTGTCGGTATAAAATAATTTGATTTAATTAGATCTTAACTCATGGAACATTGAGGACAGAATTTTGAGCCTCGATGTCGATTGACGTGATTGAAAAGCAAACTTTTTTAAAATTAATATTAATTTATTTATTTTTCATAATCATTCCGATTTTATAGTATAGGGAGGGACAGTCAGTGATTGTATCTGATTATGGAAAGATAATTTGATATAATTAATGATTTAGTACATAGTTTTTAGATCATATTCTATTGCCGGCGCAAAACAATGCTAATGTTTTTAAATAATGCTTATTTAATTATATTTTTTTTAATTAACTTATTGTCCATTAATTAAACTTATGAGAATTAAATTTACACTAATGCTTAAAATTTGTCAGCTTCTCACAGCCAAAAGTTTATTTAGGTATAATTTTGCAATCTTTATGTTTCGTTAGTTATAGATATATTTGTTTTTTAATATATTGTTCTAAATTCTATTATTTATAAATATTGTTTGTCGGACGTCCAATTAAAATTATTATTTATTTGAATGATTGTTTTTTCTATAATTGTGATGCCGTGACTACTTTTTGATTCGTTAATAAATATTAATTAAAGTTATTTTCTCTTATTAAATGTGCCGGTTGCTAATTACGTAAAGACGAATATGTTTTAATTTGATTTTAACGTTTAAGTCAGGAATTTAATTTGAATTTAAATTATTTTCTTTTGTCTTTATGGTATATATTTTTTGAAGAAATAGTGCGAAAAAAGAGAGAGTCAGACGGCGAGAGTAATTTGAACACCAACGCACCCCATCTAAAATTTTTTTTAGTTTATTTTTTTGAACATTTTATTTTTGAAGAAATAGTGTTATATAAAGAGAGAGTCAGACGGCGAGAGTAATTTGAACATCAACGCACGCCATCTAGAATTTTTTTTTAGTTTATTTTTGGAACATTTTATTTTTGAAGAAATAGTGTTATAAAAAGAGAGAGTCAGACGGTGAGAGTAATTTGAACATAAACGCACCCCATCTAAAATTTTTTTTAGTTTATTTTTTGGAACATTTTATTTTTGAAGAAATAGTGCGAAAAAAGAGAGAGTCAGACGGCGAGAGTAATTTGAACATAAACGCACCCATCTAAAATTTTTTTTAGTTTATTTTTTGGAACATTTTATTTTTGAAGAAATAGTGCGAAAAAAGAGAGAGTCAGACGGCGAGAGTAATTTGAACACCAACGCCCCCCCCCCATCTAAAATTTTTTTTAGTTTATTTTTGGAACATTTTATTTTTGAAGAAATAGTGTTATAAAAAGAGACAGTCAGACGGCGAGAGTAATTTGAACATAAACGCACCCCATCTAGAATTTTTTTTTAGTTTATTTTTGGAACATTTTATTTTTGAAGAAATAGTGTTATAAAAAGAGAGAGTCATTCGGTGAGAGTAATTTGAACATAAACGCTCCCCATCTAAAATTTTTTTTAGTTTATTTTTGGAACATTTTATTTTTGAAGAAATAGTGTTATAAAAAGAGAGAGTCAGACGGCGAGAGTAATTTGAACATCAACGCACCCCATCTAAAATTTTTTTTAGTTTATTTTTGGAACATTTTATTTTTGAAGAAATAGTGTTATAAAAAGAGAGAGTCAGACGGCGAGAGTAATTTGAACATCAACGCACCCCATCTAAAATTTTTTTTAGTTTATTTTTGGAACATTTTATTTTTGAAGAAATAGTGCGAAAAAAGAGAGAGTCAGACGGCGAGAGTAATTTGAACATCATCGCACCCCATCTAAAATTTTTTTTAGTTTATTTTTGGAACATTTTATTTTTGAAGAAATAGTGTTATAAAAAGAGAGAGTCAGACGGCGAGAGTAATTTGAACATCAACGCACGCCATCTAGAATTTTTTTTTAGTTTATTTTTGGAACATTTTATTTTTGAAGAAATAGTGTTATAAAAAGAGAGAGTCAGACGGTGAGAGTAATTTGAACATAAACGCACCCCATCTAAAAATTATTTTTGTTTAATTTTGAAAATTTTATTTTTAAGAAATAGTGTGCTAAAATGAGAGAGTCAAGACGGCGAGAGTAATTTGAACATAAACGCACCCCATCTAGAATTTTTTTTAGTTTATTTTTTGGAACATTTTATTTTTGAAGAAATAGTGTTATAAAAAGAGAGAGTCAGACGGTGAGAGTAATTTGAACATAAACGCACCCCATCTAGAATTTTTTTTTAGTTTATTTTTGGAACATTTTATTTTTGAAGAAATAGTGCGAAAAAAGAGAGAGTCAGACGGCGAGAGTAATTTGAACATAAACGCACCTCATCTAGAATTTTTTTTTAATTTATTTTTGGAACATTTTATTTTTGAAGAAATAGTGCGAAAAAAAGAGAGAGTCAGACGGCGAGAGTAATTTGAACATAAACGCACCCCATCTAAAATTTTTTTTAGTTTATTTTTGGAACATTTTATTTTCGAAGAAATAGTGTTATAAAAAGAGAGAGTCAGACGGCGAGAGTAATTTGAACATCAACGCACCCCATCTAAAATTTTTTTTAGTTTATTTTTTGGAACATTTTATTTTTGAAGAAATAGTGTTATAAAAAGAGAGAGTCAGACGGTGAGAGTAATTTGAACATAAACGCACCCCATCTAGAATTTTTTTTTAGTTTATTTTTGGAACATTTTATTTTTGAAGAAATAGTGCGAAAAAAGAGAGAGTCAGACGGCGAGAGTAATTTGAACATAAACGCACCCCATCTAGAATTTTTTTTAAATTTATTTTGGAACATTTTATTTTGAAGAAATAGTGCGAAAAAAGAGAGAGTCAGACGGCGAGAGTAATTTGAACATAAACGCACCCCATCTAAAATTTTTTTTAGTTTATTTTTGGAACATTTTATTTTCGAAGAAATAGTGTTATAAAAAGAGAGAGTCAGACGGCGAGAGTAATTTGAACATCAACGCACGCCATCTAGAATTTTTTTTTAGTTTATTTTTGGAACATTTTATTTTTGAAGAAATAGTGTTATAAAAAGAGAGAGTCAGACGGTGAGAGTAATTTGAACATAAACGCACCCCATCTAGAATTTTTTTTTAGTTTATTTTTGGAACATTTTATTTTTGAAGAAATAGTGTTATAAAAAGAGAGAGTCAGACGGTGAGAGTAATTTGAACATAAACGCACCCCATCTAGAATTTTTTTTAGTTTATTTTTGGAACATTTTATTTTTGAAGAAATAGTGCGAAAAAAGAGAGAGTCAGACGGCGAGAGTAATTTGAACATAAACGCACCCCATCTAAAATTTTTTTTAGTTTATTTTTTGGAACATTTTATTTTTGAAGAAATAGTGTTATAAAAAGAGAGAGTCAGACGGCGAGAGTAATTTGAACATAAACGCACCCCATCTAAAATTTTTTTTAGTTTATTTTTTGGAACATTTTATTTTTGAAGAAATAGTGTTATAAAAAGAGAGAGTCAGACGGTGAGAGTAATTTGAACATAAACGCACCCCATCTAGAATTTTTTTTTAGTTTATTTTTGGAACATTTTATTTTTGAAGAAATAGTGCGAAAAAAGAGAGAGTCAGACGGCGAGAGTAATTTGAACATAAACGCACCCCATCTAGAATTTTTTTTAATTTATTTTTGGAACATTTTATTTTTGAAGAAATAGTGCGAAAAAAGAGAGAGTCAGACGGCGAGAGTAATTTGAACATAAACGCACCCCATCTAAAATTTTTTTTAGTTTATTTTTTGGAACATTTTATTTTCGAAGAAATAGTGTTATAAAAAGAGAGAGTCAGACGGCGAGAGTAATTTGAACATCAACGCACCCCATCTAAAATTTTTTTAAGTTTATTTTTGGAACATTTTATTTTTGAAGAAATAGTGTTATAAAAAGAGAGAGTCAGACGGTGAGAGTAATTTGAACATAAACGCACCCCATCTAGAATTTTTTTTTAGTTTATTTTTGGAACATTTTATTTTTGAAGAAATAGTGTTATAAAAAGAGAGAGTCAGACGGTGAGAGTAATTTGAACATAAACGCACCCCATCTAGAATTTTTTTTTAGTTTATTTTTGGAACATTTTATTTTTGAAGAAATAGTGCGAAAAAAGAGAGAGTCAGACGGCGAGAGTAATTTGAACATAAACGCACCCCATCTAAAATTTTTTTTAGTTTATTTTTGGAACATTTTATTTTGAAGAAATAGTGTTATAAAAAGAGAGAGTCAGACGGCGAGAGTAATTTGAACATAAACGCACCCCATCTAGAATTTTTTTTAGTTTATTTTTGGAACATTTATTTTTGAAGAAATAGTGTTATAAAAAGAGAGAGTCAGACGGTGAGAGTAATTTGAACATAAACGCACCCCATCTAGAATTTTTTTTTAGTTTATTTTTGGAACATTTTATTTTTGAAGAAATAGTGCGAAAAAAGAGAGAGTCAGACGGCGAGAGTAATTTGAACATAAACGCACCCCATCTAGAATTTTTTTTAGTTTATTTTTGGAACATTTTATTTTGAAGAAATAGTGCGAAAAAAGAGAGAGTCAGACGGCGAGAGTAATTTGAACATAAACGCACCCCATCTAAAATTTTTTTTAGTTTATTTTTTGGAACATTTTATTTTTGAAGAAATAGTGTTATAAAAAGAGAGAGTCAGACGGCGAGAGTAATTTGAACATAAACGCACCCCATCTAAAATTTTTTTTAGTTTATTTTTTGGAACATTTTATTTTCGAAGAAATAGTGTTATAAAAAGAGAGAGTCAGACGGCGAGAGTAATTTGAACATCAACGCACGCCATCTAGAATTTTTTTTTAGTTTATTTTTGGAACATTTTATTTTTGAAGAAATAGTGTTATAAAAAGAGAGAGTCAGACGGCGAGAGTAATTTGAACATAAACGCACCCCATCTAGAATTTTTTTTAAATTTATTTTTGGAACATTTTATTTTTGAAGAAATAGTGCGAAAAAAGAGAGAGTCAGACGGCGAGAGTAATTTGAACATAAACGCACCCCATCTAAAATTTTTTTAGTTTATTTTTTGGAACATTTTATTTTCGAAGAAATAGTGTTATAAAAAGAGAGAGTCAGACGGCGAGAGTAATTTGAACATCAACACACCCCATCTAGAATTTTTTTTTAGTTTATTTTTGGAACATTTTATTTTTGAAGAAATAGTGTTATAAAAAGAGAGAGTCAGACGGTGAGAGTAATTTGAACATAAACGCACCCCATCTAAAATTTTTTTTAGTTTATTTTTGGAACATTTTATTTTTGAAGAAATAGTGTTATAAAAAGAGAGAGTCAGACGGCGAGAGTAATTTGAACATCAACGCACCCCATCTAAAATTTTTTTAAGTTTATTTTTGGAACATTTTATTTTTGAAGAAATAGTGTTATAAAAAGAGAGAGTCAGACGGCGAGAGTAATTTGAACATCAACGCACGCCATCTAAAATTTTTTTTTAGTTTATTTTTGGAACATTTTATTTTTGAAGAAATAGTGTTATAAAAAGAGAGAGTCAGACGGTGAGAGTAATTTGAACATAACGCACGCCATCTAGAATTTTTTTTTAGTTTATTTTTGGAACATTTTATTTTTGAAGAAATAGTGTTATAAAAAGAGAGAGTCAGACGGTGAGAGTAATTTGAACATAAACGCACCCCATCTAGAATTTTTTTTTAGTTTATTTTTGGAACATTTTATTTTTGAAGAAATAGTGTTATAAAAAGAGAGAGTCAGACGGTGAGAGTAATTTGAACATAAACGCACCCCATCTAGAATTTTTTTTTAGTTTATTTTTGGAACATTTTATTTTTGAAGAAATAGTGCGAAAAAAGAGAGAGTCAGACGGCGAGAGTAATTTGAACATAAACGCACCCCATCTAAAATTTTTTTTAGTTTATTTTTTGGAACATTTTATTTTTGAAGAAATAGTGTTATAAAAAGAGAGAGTCAGACGGTGAGAGTAATTTGAACATAAACGCACCCCATCTAGAATTTTTTTTTAGTTTATTTTTGGAACATTTTATTTTTGAAGAAATAGTGCGAAAAAAGAGAGAGTCAGACGGCGAGAGTAATTTGAACATAAACGCACCCCATCTAGAATTTTTTTTTAATTTATTTTTGGAACATTTTATTTTTGAAGAAATAGTGCGAAAAAAGAGAGAGTCAGACGGCGAGAGTAATTTGAACATAAACGCACCCCATCTAAAATTTTTTTTAGTTTATTTTTTGGAACATTTTATTTTCGAAGAAATAGTGTTATAAAAAGAGAGAGTCAGACGGCGAGAGTAATTTGAACATAAACGCACCCCATCTAAAATTTTTTTTAGTTTATTTTTTGGAACATTTTATTTTCGAAGAAATAGTGTTATAAAAAGAGAGAGTCAGACGGCGAGAGTAATTTGAACATCAACGCACGCCATCTAGAATTTTTTTTTAGTTTATTTTTGGAACATTTTATTTTTGAAGAAATAGTGTTATAAAAAGAGAGAGTCAGACGGCGAGAGTAATTTGAACATAAACGCACCCCATCTAGAATTTTTTTTAAATTTATTTTTGGAACATTTTATTTTTGAAGAAATAGTGCGAAAAAAGAGAGAGTCAGACGGCGAGAGTAATTTGAACATAAACGCACCCCATCTAAAATTTTTTTTAGTTTATTTTTTGGAACATTTTATTTTCGAAGAAATAGTGTTATAAAAAGAGAGAGTCAGACGGCGAGAGTAATTTGAACATCAACACACCCCATCTAGAATTTTTTTTTAGTTTATTTTTGGAACATTTTATTTTTGAAGAAATAGTGTTATAAAAAGAGAGAGTCAGACGGTGAGAGTAATTTGAACATAAACGCACCCCATCTAAAATTTTTTTTAGTTTATTTTTGGAACATTTTATTTTTGAAGAAATAGTGTTATAAAAAGAGAGAGTCAGACGGCGAGAGTAATTTGAACATCAACGCACCCCATCTAAAATTTTTTTAAGTTTATTTTTGGAACATTTTATTTTTGAAGAAATAGTGTTATAAAAAGAGAGAGTCAGACGGCGAGAGTAATTTGAACATCAACGCACGCCATCTAAAATTTTTTTTTAGTTTATTTTTGGAACATTTTATTTTTGAAGAAATAGTGTTATAAAAAGAGAGAGTCAGACGGTGAGAGTAATTTGAACATAACGCATCCCATCTAAAAATTATTTTTGTTTAATTTTGAAAATTTTATTTTTAAGAAATAGTGTGCTAAAATGAGAGAGTCAAGACGGCGAGAGTAATTTGAACATAAACGCACCCCATCTAGAATTTTTTTTTAATTTATTTTTGGAACATTTTATTTTTGAAGAAATAGTGCGAAAAAAGAGAGAGTCAGACGGCGAGAGTAATTTGAACATAAACGCACCCCATCTAAAATTTTTTTTAGTTTATTTTTTGGAACATTTTATTTTCGAAGAAATAGTGTTATAAAAAGAGAGAGTCAGACGGCGAGAGTAATTTGAACATCAACGCACGCCATCTAGAATTTTTTTTTAGTTTATTTTTGGAACATTTTATTTTTGAAGAAATAGTGTTATAAAAAGAGAGAGTCAGACGGTGAGAGTAATTTGAACATAAACGCACCCCATCTAGAATTTTTTTTTAGTTTATTTTTGGAACATTTTATTTTTGAAGAAATAGTGTTATAAAAAGAGAGAGTCAGACGGTGAGAGTAATTTGAACATAAACGCACCCCATCTAGAATTTTTTTTTAGTTTATTTTTGGAACATTTTATTTTTGAAGAAATAGTGCGAAAAAAGAGAGAGTCAGACGGCGAGAGTAATTTGAACATCAACGCACCCCATCTAAAATTTTTTTAAGTTTATTTTTGGAACATTTTATTTTTGAAGAAATAGTGTTATAAAAAGAGAGAGTCAGACGGTGAGAGTAATTTGAACATAAACGCACCCCATCTAGAATTTTTTTTTAGTTTATTTTTGGAACATTTTATTTTTGAAGAAATAGTGCGAAAAAAGAGAGAGTCAGACGGCGAGAGTAATTTGAACATAAACGCACCCCATCTAGAATTTTTTTTAAATTTATTTTTGGAACATTTTATTTTTGAAGAAATAGTGCGAAAAAAGAGAGAGTCAGACGGCGAGAGTAATTTGAACATAAACGCACCCCATCTAAAATTTTTTTTAGTTTATTTTTTGGAACATTTTATTTTCGAAGAAATAGTGTTATAAAAAGAGAGAGTCAGACGGCGAGAGTAATTTGAACATCAACGCACGCCATCTAGAATTTTTTTTTAGTTTATTTTTGGAACATTTTATTTTTGAAGAAATAGTGTTATAAAAAGAGAGAGTCAGACGGTGAGAGTAATTTGAACATAAACGCACCCCATCTAGAATTTTTTTTTAGTTTATTTTTGGAACATTTTATTTTTGAAGAAATAGTGCGAAAAAAGAGAGAGTCAGACGGCGAGAGTAATTTGAACATAAACGCACCCCATCTAAAATTTTTTTTAGTTTATTTTTTGGAACATTTTATTTTTGAAGAAATAGTGCGAAAAAAGATAGAGTCAGACGGCGAGAGTAATTTGAACACCAACGCCCCCCCCATCTAAAATTTTTTTTAGTTTATTTTTGGAACATTTTATTTTCGAAGAAATAGTGTTATAAAAAGAGAGAGTCAGACGGCGAGAGTAATTTGAACATCAACGCACGCCATCTAGAATTTTTTTTTAGTTTATTTTTGGAACATTTTATTTTTGAAGAAATAGTGTTATAAAAAGAGAGAGTCAGACGGTGAGAGTAATTTGAACATAAACGCACCCCATCTAGAATTTTTTTTTAGTTTATTTTTGAAGAAATAGTGCGAAAAAAGAGAGAGTCAGACGGCGAGAGTAATTTGAACATAAACGCACCCCATCTAGAATTTTTTTTTAGTTTATTTTTGGAACATTTTATTTTTGAAGAAATAGTGCGAAAAAAGAGAGAGTCAGACGGCGAGAGTAATTTGAACATAAACGCACCCCATCTAAAATTTTTTTTAGTTTATTTTTTGGAACATTTTATTTTTGAAGAAATAGTGCGAAAAAAGATAGAGTCAGACGGCGAGAGTAATTTGAACACCAACGCCCCCCCCCCCCATCTAAAATTTTTTTTAGTTTATTTTTGGAACATTTTATTTTTGAAGAAATAGTGTTATAAAAAGAGAGAGTCAGACGGCGAGAGTAATTTGAACATAAACGCACCCCATCTAGAATTTTTTTTTAGTTTATTTTTGGAACATTTTATTTTTGAAGAAATAGTGTTATAAAAAGAGAGAGTCAGACGGTGAGAGTAATTTGAACATAAACGCACCCCATCTAAAATTTTTTTTAGTTTATTTTTGGAACATTTTATTTTTGAAGAAATAGTGTTATAAAAAGAGAGAGTCAGACGGCGAGAGTAATTTGAACATCAACGCACCCCATCTAAAATTTTTTTAAGTTTATTTTTGGAACATTTTATTTTTGAAGAAATAGTGTTATAAAAAGAGAGAGTCAGACGGCGAGAGTAATTTGAACATCAACGCACGCCATCTAAAATTTTTTTTTAGTTTATTTTTGGAACATTTTATTTTTGAAGAAATAGTGTTATAAAAAGAGAGAGTCAGACGGTGAGAGTAATTTGAACATAACGCATCCCATCTAAAAATTATTTTTGTTTAATTTTGAAAATTTTATTTTTAAGAAATAGTGTGCTAAAATGAGAGAGTCAAGACGGCGAGAGTAATTTGAACATAAACGCACCCCATCTAGAATTTTTTTTAGTTTATTTTTTGGAACATTTTATTTTTGAAGAAATAGTGTTATAAAAAGAGAGAGTCAGACGGCGAGAGTAATTTGAACATAAACGCACCCCATCTAGAATTTTTTTTTAGTTTATTTTTGGAACATTTTATTTTTGAAGAAATAGTGTTATAAAAAGAGAGAGTCAGACGGTGAGAGTAATTTGAACATAAACGCACCCCATCTAAAATTTTTTTTAGTTTATTTTTGGAACATTTTATTTTTGAAGAAATAGTGTTATAAAAAGAGAGAGTCAGACGGCGAGAGTAATTTGAACATCAACGCACCCCATCTAGAATTTTTTTTTAGTTTATTTTTGGAACATTTTATTTTTGAAGAAATAGTGTTATAAAAAGAGAGAGTCAGACGGCGAGAGTAATTTGAACATAAACGCACCCCATCTAAAATTTTTTTTAGTTTATTTTTTGGAACATTTTATTTTTGAAGAAATTGTGTTATAAAAAGAGAGAGTCAGTCGGTTTAAAGTTCAGTTTAAACAATTCAAAAGCAATTATAAGTTGTTAACATAACAAAGCGGCTATATGCAATTTACAAATAAAAATATTTAATACAAAGGTTAATTCAAGATAAAATTTAATTTTTTAACAAACAATTTCATAAAGTAATAAAATAGATAATTAAAAGCAGTTAATGCTTTTTAAGAATTTAAATTTATCAATTAAAAAAATATAAATAATAACTATGTTTAACCAAAAAAACTGAATAGCAAACGCAATAAATTTATATTCTAAACTCAAAAAAATAACTATGCTAACGTTATAAATTGATATTTTTTAAACGTTTAAGTTTTTTATTAAACACTATTTGCACTTTTTATTATATAAAAAACGGTAATATTATGGCATCCACTGGTATATATTCGTTGATTATTTTCGTTTATAAAAAGTGAACAATGAATGGTATTTTGAGATATTGATATACAAACAATAATTTTTTTTAAAACAATACCAATTTTGTTTTAAAACGGATCGTCCACATTTAATAAAAAACCTGAGGGCGAGATACTAATAGATTAAACTTTTACATTTAAACAGAAGATTATTCTTGCTCTCAGAGTGATTGATAAAATAAAATTCTATCAAATGACCGAAATAACGAGAATTTTAATACTTCTCTGCCAATTGACGCATTGATCCATTTTAATAAAAACATTTTGTTGATATAATAAATTGAAAAGAGAAATTTTAAATTTTTTTCGACTTTTCTTTTGCAATTGAATAAGCAAAGTTTAATTATTTAAATTTTTATTTATTGCTTTTTAATCCTTGTATCTGATTATTAAATAAAAAAACTGTTGTTTTAAAATGCTTTTTCGCAAAAAAACGATATCCCAAAAGGCATAAAAATCTTATATTCGCCTCATATTAATATATTTTTTTTGACTTCATGATTGTGTTAAAAGAGATTTAACCTTAGTAATCCACCAGAAAGCAACAAAGATTATCACAACAATGCAACGAAAAAAATTCATCGAAAATTATATAATTAAGTCTATTTCCTATTCTTGTTATCAATAGTTTATGACTTTCCAAAGTTGTTTCTTAATTTTAATTGGTATAATTTAATTGGGGCGATTTCAGTTCTCTTTTTCGTCAGTAGAATTTTTTGGTAAATCGACGTTAGTTATTTCATTTAAAACGGTCGATTATGAACAATTATAATTTTATTCTTTGAAAGTTTGTTTTAATTATTTTATGCAACTTGTTATTATTTTTCTCGGTAATTTTCATTACAATGTGCAATCATTTTTCTATTCAATCTATTAATAACGATAGGCTCTTTAAGCATAGCATCATAAAAGTTTATTAAATGACTTTGAATTATTCATTCATTATCTTTTATTTGGAACTTGAAACAAATATTGTCGTAAACGGATAAAGATGAATTGACCCCATACCCTTTTTTGGACCCTCCATATAATTTAAATAATTTCGTGTCGATATTTATTTCCACCCCTCCCCCTGTGCTATTCCCGTTATCGATTTATGTTATCCCTTCCCACCGCCCACGCGTTGATATTTGACTTTGTTTTGTACCCGATTCACTTCTTCGGATTGTCGCTTTCCCCACCGACCCCACTTTGGAATATTTATTTGGTTGACAAAAGTGCTTAATTATATTACGACTCCCCCTACGGTTCGAAACGCCTGGCCCCGGCGCGAACAATAAGTTTTGCTGTGGACTAGCCTCAGCAAGGAAACGGGGGAAGTAAGTCGGTCGGAACTATACGGAATCAGCAGTGAGAGCTCGTCGGCCGAGACTCACGAACAGTTGCGAAGATAAGAATAAGCCCGTCGGCCGGGATTTCTTCAGCAAACGACAGAAAAGCCCGTCGGTCGGGGAAAAAGTTTCTTCACTCCGAATTAGCGCTCGTATGCCGAGACTTATTCTTCTTCTCATCATCGCAACCAACTTTCGCCGGGAAATTTGAGGGTTTCGAACAAAAAAAATGGTGTTAGTAGAACGGTCGCCACACCTGACGCGAACACAGGCAAACCGCGGCATCCAATTGGACCGCCACGGAAATATCATTGGAGGAGACCAAGGAAACCCTCAAAATGGGGATTCAATCCCTCCACAAATTTCCAATGAAAATCAGGAGGCTGTAATCAATAATGATGATAACGTTTCTGCATAATTGGACGAAGAGAACCTCAGGGAAAGGCTGCTGGACGCCAGAATGGGAGGGCATGATGGATAGCAACCAATGGAAATCGACGCCGGCAGAGCAAACAACGAGGGTAATATACGTCAAGAAATTCAGCAAAACTTGGGAAATGAAAACGCGGTATTTAATCCCAGCGTTATCATGCGGCACGAAAATAGATATGAAAATGACTATGACATTAGAGACAGTTGGATGCTTCCCGGACCAACCCCATACCAGCGATTTTATTCAACGCCCCATCAAAATCGGGGGCCCGCACCAAACCATCCAGAGAATCCGGAAGGAAATCTGCGGCATGTTATCCAACACAGCCGGTTAGTAGTTGCATCCCACCAAAGCGGGAACCAGGTTAACGGGCAACAGTGCCACGCACAGCCAAAAGCTCACAACCCCCTAAATGCGGGGCGAAGAGCGGCTCAAAATTTCATCCCTCCGCGGGGGTATAGGTGGGCAATAGTTGCCGAGGAAAACGCCGAGGCGAGACCCCAACACTATCAGAGATTCGGGACAAACCAAGAATTACCGGTGCAACAGCAAGTGGCTCAGCAAAATGTCGTGACAAATCAGAATGTAGGAGTCGACCATATCACGGCTCAAGCAGTTCGGAGCCTTGACAATTTTTCGTACACCATGACCTTGAATACTCTCCCATCTCTGAAAGGCGAGTCAGGTTCGGACTCGGTTTGTACTTTCTTCAAACAGTTCGACGTCACGACGGAGGAATAGCCGGATGGAAAGCGGTTAAGCGCACTACGTTCAAAGTGTCACGGCAAAGCAGAACGAGCTTTCAATGCGGCGGTTTCCGGCAACAATTACCGCTACCCATCACAAGGGAAGCGATGATCCAACAGTTGGACGACACAGATTCGAAGCAAATGAATTCATTCGACGAACTAATGAACGGAATTCACCGGAAACAAAAAGTAAAATTTGAAATATTTCAATAGCAAATATTTTATAAAATTCCGGTCTACAAGCAAAAGAGTGATAGGCCATATGCTAAAATTGCAAAACCAATCAATAAAGTATTCTTTCAGATATTAAGAAAGCACACTAGAAATGCAATCGGTTGGAAAAGATTCATAATTTTATTAAATTAACGTTTTTTAGTGGTTTGGAGTCGGTTGAGAGTGGTATGAAAATTTTGTCTTTTTGTTGGAATTTGTTAAAGGTCATTGCGGTAGAACAAAAAAAATTTTACCTTTCGATCAATTTGAATCTCCGATCGCATTCAATATATAATAAAAATGTTATTTTTTGTTATTCGCGTTTTACTTTTTTAAAGTATATTTAGTTCATTGGAATCATGAAAATAATTTGAATAAAAATTTTTCCTCCCTTTCCGTTAAAAAAACAATATAATAAAATTTAAAAAAAAACTAGAAAACATAGCAAATAATTATTAAATTCTTATTGAATATGTAATTTAAAGTGGAGCATGAAAACGGCTATGAAAATTTCACGCATCTTACATATTTTATTATATTCGTGTTTCAAAAAATGAAAGTTTCAATATTTTCTATTATCAACAGCGAAAATGCGATCAATAAAAAATTAAAATAGATGATTTGGAGCTAAAAAATATAGCAAACTAAATATATCAATTAACGATAGAATAAAAAGTAAAGGAAAAAAGGATAAAGTAAAATAATAAGGCAGTCGAGTTTTATAAGTTAAGCTAAGTGCGAGCTTTTGAGATATTTTAATAATTAAATGTTGCAGGATAAATAAACAGCTAAATGCAGAATTAATATATTTAAAATAAATATTTTTTTTAATTTGCCTAAAAATTAAAGTGTCGGCATCCTGCGGGATCCGGCTTGCAAAAACAAAATTTGTCATTATTTAGTATAATTATCTTACTATAAACTTTCAGTAAATAATTTGTATTTTAAAAAGATAAACGCAAAGTAATATATTTAACAAAATAACAATTTATAATAGCACAATCGATAAAAGCTACCGCGACGAATAACAAATTCAACAAGAAGGTTTTTCACTTTGCTATCAAATTTTTGGATAAAAGTAAAGCAAATAGATTAAAGGTAATAATACAAAATAAATTGCGAAAATAATTTGTTAAAGAAATTCAACAATTAATTACGAATTCTAATTGAACCAAATGTTCAACCCTATAATTAAAAAGTTTAATTATTTATACTTATTTGACCAAGTTTAAGGAGTCAAGTGACAACACAATAAAAGCAAATAGCTCAGCACTACAACAGTAACTTCACTGTGCCAGGCATTCACAAAGGCAACGACCATTATAAAATAATAAATAATTTTCAAAAAACAAAACCTAATTTATTTTTTGATAAATTTAAAAAGAGTAATTTCAAAAGACGAAAAGCGATGTTACCAATTGTAAAGTAATTCAATATATTGAGTGGAAGCAATAAAGTTAATGTCTGCGGTGAAATTTATCAATATCCTTAATTTTTATCCAGATCAAAAACACATCAAGTTTAAAAAAATTTAATAAGTTATTTGAATTTTTTAAACGCGTCATTTTAGTTTTATCCTAATTTTTTGTTTTCCTCGAAATTTTTTATAGTTTTATCTTTGAACGATGAAACATTAATTGTGCATGACCTTTTTGTTTCTTTATCATTTAAAATGTTTACTACTTATAAAAATTAAATTAACGGTTTTTGGATAAATGTATAACTTTTTGTTTTATGTTAGGTTACTTCAATTTATTGCTTAATAGATTACCTGGTAACATTCTAGCTATTTAAAGATTTGTTTTTCGTATTTGCCATTTATTTTTTCATTTTTGCATAGGGTTTTATTGTTTAATTAAAAATTTTATAGTGTCTAGTTATGTTTTTATTTAATATTATTTAGTTTTGTCACAATCGATTAAAATTTTTTTTGTTGTCATTGCCTATTTTTAAATGCTAAAACAAGTTATTCTTTACGAGTTGTAAGTCTTACAAAGTTGATATATGCTCAATTAATAGTGTACAAGTTTAAAAAGGAATATGAAATATTAATATTTTGTATCAAGTGTTTTTTTTATTTATTTGGATTATTTTACTATGACGACGACTTTAGCACTAGTGCGCGTTTTGACGATCTGGTTTATAGTCAAATCATCGCCGATTCAATAATTGATATCACCAGATTTTTTATTGTTTGCCAATATCGATTGGGTTAAAGCAGCTTAATAAAGCATAAACTGATGTTGCCGTATCTAAAAGGATCATAGATGTTTGCTCAGTCACAAAGTTGTGGCATTATTTATGTATAAGTTACAAATTTTTTTAAATTTGTTAAATATTATAATTTTAACAGGTTTTTATTTAGTCAATAAATTGATATTTCCAATTTTATTTATTTGCCTATACCTCAATGATTTTTTTCACGATCTGCTTAGAATTTACATAATAAAAGGAGAAAAGGTTAGTTATTCTAGGCCAAAAATATTTAATTTTATAGAAACAATAAATTAAATAATTTTTAATATTTAATAAAATTTTAACATAACTTTTTCTTCTCCATTATTTCATACACCTTCGCCAACTCAGCCCAACAAACTTACCAAGCGGCTACATTTTTTTATGGAAATTAAATATGCTTTAAATCGATTTAATTTGTCAATAATTTATTTTTAAAACAAAGATATTAAAAGAATTAATATAAAATTAATTTTGGGGTAAACTTACTTTTATTTACTCCATTAGAAACCTTACTGCCATTAATTTATTTTTTTAAATAAAAGTAGTAAGGTTATGAGAAATTTTAAAAAAACCAACCTTTATACAAAAAAAAATTAGGGAAAAACCCTTTCTTTCAAAAAGATTAAGAAATTCACCACGACAGGACAAAACAAATTTATAATTGCAGATAAAAATATTATTTAAAATTTACAAATAATTGTATTTTTAAAAAATGTTGAAAAGTTTGGCTCAGCTCGTGCTAGTAATGAATTCATTACCTAATAACATTTATAAGAGTTTCAAACGACAAAAGTAGACAATAAAAAGAAATTAATAGGCCCGTGCAAGAACAGCAGCAATAAAATTCAAATTTTAAAAATTATAAAATTTGGTATTTTGTGTGATAAAGTTTAAAATAAAAAAATTAATTTTCATAAATTTAATTATAAATCTAACATTTAAAATGCAATACCTAAATAGATAAAACGATCAAAAATATTTTTTATTAAAAAGGATATGCCGTGGTATTAACAAATAAGCAATTTTATCAACTGATAATAAAGGAGATGAGGAAAGAATTTAAAGAAACTAATTCAAAAAAATATTAACGATTGTATAAGGCTAATTTGAAGCGGTTGTAAAATTAGCAATAAAGCGAAAATAGGCACAAACGAATTACATTAATAACAAAAATAAATAATAAAACAAACTAATTAATAAAAAAATATTATTTATTCAAAGGACAAGAAGAAGAGTTTTAAAATTACAAATTTAAATGCTTATGTAAATAAATATATTTAAATTGTTATTGATCGTATAATAGAAAACTAACTAAAATCAACTGACCGTAAGGTAAAATAAAAATAAATAAATAAAATATATTAAAAAGCAATTAATGTGTATAATAAACATAATATTTATATTAAATAAATATATTGCTATTGCGTTTCAAGCCAACTTACAATTAAATTTGACCAAATGAATATTAATATTTGAATTAACAACAGCACGAGAACCCATGAATGATAATTCCGCCCTCTGTTATAGTTGGTTGCATAAATATTTAAAATATAGAACTAAATGCATAAGCATATAAAATTTAATTATCATTTTTAATAAAATACATTACATGTAAAATTAAAACATTAAATGAGCTTATAAAAACTACCGAAAATTTTCCTAAACAAAGCGTTTTTAATTATTCTTATTAATTATGCAGTAAAACAAAAATAAATAATATAAAACAGCTAATTTAATATAATCAAATAAAATAAAGATTCACATATTATGGTAATGATTTTGCGGACGTTTCCTAAAATATAAAATAAATCCTAAGTGTTTTTCTTTTGGTAATTGACTGGACGATTCAAGAAACAAAAACAGATGTTCTAAGGACTTGCCACAAAAGTTCATGTTCATATGTCTGAAGCCATTGATTTATTAAAACTAAATTAAATTAATATAAATTTAAAATTACCCATCATTAAACTGCATAAAGTATAATAAGTAGGCAATGTTCAATCCCCAGGCGTGGGTTAATTGGTGTAAGTTGTTTAAATTCAGGGTCGCAAAACAGGAAAGTACCTGAAAAATGATTAAATTAAATTAAAAATTTTTATTTTTTAAAGTTGTAATACAAGTCAGAAACAAAAAGCCTCTTGGAGACTTGAAGAGCAGCAAAAAAATTCTTAAAATTTAATTAAATACCTTTCATAAAAATGAACATGATGCCAAGCAGACAAATTTATAATAATTGTTTTTTCAAAATGTTATAATTTAATCAATTTGAAAAACTAAAAAATAAAATTATTTTAAAAAAATAAACCTAAATGATTTTTTCTAACCAAAGAAACGCTTTCGAAAAATAAGCAATACGTTTTAAATAATCTCATTCCAACACAAAGTTATAAAACAAAATGATGTTAAAGTCTAAAAAACAAAATTTAAAATTACTTATAAGTGATGCCATCATTTGTCCGGTAACAACGCGGAGTAGGTTTTAAAATGGAGCACAATTTGTTGGTGGACTCAAATACCCAAGCAAAATCAATTAAAAAAATAGTATTAAAACTTAAACCAAAAAAGGAATAAAATTCATTGAATTAAAATAATCAATTTCTGACGAATTAAATAACTAATCTGGATACGAGATACTTAAAACTAGGGTTGCCGCCGGGGGGGGGGGGGACGTGGACGGAGAAAACCGGGGATCCACGGCCATTCTCATCCCCGTCCCCGTTCCCCGGTTTGCCATCCCCGAAAACGGGGATCCCCGGTGCGGGGACGGGGATGAAAATGCACCCCTAAAGATGGCCATCACATTGAGAAATTTTAAAGACTATTTGATTTATTGTTTGAATTTTGTTTGAGACATGCTTTTTGATGAAAGATTTCAATCCTTTTTAAATGGCGTTTGTCTTCCGATTCGGTCGAGTCGTAGAAAAAGATAGAGATGGTGACGGAACCAAAAAACTGATTTAACTAAATTCCAAATAATGAATGACTAAAAAGAGAGAGTCAGACGGTTAGAGTAATTTGGTCATCAACGCACCCCATCTAATAATTTTTTAGTTACTTTTTTGAACATTTTATTTTTTGAAGAAATAGTGTGCTAAAAAGAGAATCAGATGGTTAGAGTAATTTGCTCATCAACGCACCCCATCTAATAACCATTAACACAGTCGGTGAACCGAACCAACACCCAAAGTTCAACTGACCCCACCACTCAAAACTATACCAACACCAAACTGCTTGATTCCTCAAAAATTCCATTCTTAGGGGTAAAAATCCGAAATTTTGCTCAACTTCCGAAATCCGAAACACGAAATCCGAAATCCGAAACGGCCAAACCCCGAAATTTCCGAAATTCCGAAACCCGAAATCCGAAATTTTGCCCATTTTTGTTTTAAATAATTATGTCGAACTATTAGGATAATGACTTTTAATATTTGTCCTTTAACAGACATTTAAAAAAACTATCAATAATCTAGATTCGAAACGGAAAAAAACGTGCTAATGAAGTTCACAAAATGAGATACATAAATTTTAATGAATAAAAAAAATTGAGGCAATGTTTAATGAAATATCCTAATTTAATCTCCGCAAAAATATTAATACATCTTGGAATTGAATTTTAATAATAATTTTATAAAAATAGAAAATTTCGATTATAGTAAAATCTTAATGGTGCACATAATGTGCATGATCCCTTTAAATTAATATTTGATTTGTAATAAGATAAAATTTTATTATTTAATTATTTAAACTATCATAAATTTACGTGTTATTTTCGGTAATAATACTTATACTTTTAAATTTTATTTTACTTTAAATTTATTGATGGAGCTAAGAAATGTTTTTAATTTTAAAATATATTATTTTAAATATTATGCAATATACACCATATTTAAAATTCCATTGAATGATCATTTAATTTATTAAGTTTAAAATAATTGTTACAAACTTTTTTGTTTAACATTTAAAAAATATTTTTTATTTTATTAGTTTATTTGTTGTAAATTTGTTGAGGAAATTTTCTGAAGTATTTTTAGATTTATCATTATTTAAGTTTGAATTTTTCGTTGCTGGCTTGGATTATTAATACTTTCTATTTAAATATTATAATAAACAATAGTATTTCCTAACCACGTTTTTCACACGCACCCCTTCTCTGCATTCTTTGAATTTATGAAAAAAACATCATAATAAGATTAAATATTTAAAATTATTATCAATATTTTAAGCATATTTTTTAGCTTCAAAACTAGGCAAATTAATTATGGTTTTTTATTACTTATGGTACAATCCACGTGTCAGGGTCCCTCAGGATTTGGCGTCGTCGTTTTGAACATTGCCACATCTTACATTCTACTATTAAAAATTAATTTATCAAAGAAGATAAAAGTAGATTTTAACGGGACATTTATTAAAACTTGTAGAAAATTGAAAACCTCAAGTCCAAAAAATGTCGCCGGGGTAAAAGAAACAGTTGCCGTGATAAAGAAACGTGGAATGGTCAAAAAACTATATAAAATGTGGGTGAAAACGTTGCGGAATAATATTTTAAATATTAATATCATACCCCTATTTAAAGAATAATTAGTATAAAAGAAACCGTCTCTTCAAATTAATTAAAAATTAAGAAATGAGCCAAATTCAAAATGTATTCAATATATTAAAAATAAAAATTTGAATTTTAAGTTAAACTAAATAGGGGGAACCTTTTTGTCAAAATTTTGTAAAATTTTATATCTAAAAATTGTCTGAATTAATACCAAAAAAATTTGTATTTCAAATTATAATTAACACACTTTGCGCTAAATTTAGGGGTGTATATTTTTCAAGTTTTTTCCGTTAAAAAGGGGTATTTTACCCGAAAACGGAAAAATTTCAATGAAGTAAAAAAAATATTTTTTTAAAATAATTATTAAATAAATAATTTTTGAAATTCACAGTATTCACTTTAAAATTTTAATTGGCTTTTCTGTATTTTATGGCACTAAAGTAATTTACGATCACTCAACTTTGAACAACGTTATAAATTTTTTCAATATTCAGCGAATTCGTACAATCAAAAAATAAAATAAAAACTCGTGAATTGTCATCTAAAATATTTTTCAAAAGATGGGAAATTTCAAAAAAAAAATTTGAATTGTTTACACCACCGTAAATGTTCAGAGAAAGTCGGAAAAAACCATTAACACAGTCGGGGAACCGAACCAACACCCAAAGTTCAACTGACCCCACCACTCAAAACTATACCAACACCAAACTGCTTGATTCCTCAAAAATTCCATTCTTAGGGGTAAAAATCCGAAATTTTGCTCAACTTCCGAAATCCGAAACACGAAATCCGAAATCCGAAACGGCCAAACCCCGAAATTTCCGAAATTCCGAAACCCGAAATCCGAAATTTTGCCCATTTTTGTTTTAAATAATTATGTCGAACTATTAGGATCTATTTTTTTGATTCGTATGGCGATATGCCAAACTCTTTAATTAAAAAATATTTGTCAGAAAAATTTAAGAAAATTTATTTTAACAAAAGAATATTTCAGTCTATCTTTTCTAATGTTTGTGGCCATTATGTAATCACTTTTATATATTTGATGTCCCTTGGGTTTGATTTTGAAGTTGTAATGCAAATCTTTAATCGATCAAATAGGCCCGACGAATTTGTTTATGCCTTTGTAACAAACAGTTTACAATAAATAAATTTAAAAAAAATTCAATCTTCCACTGCGGAATAAAACAAATAGAAAAGTTAAACAAACACTCGCGAAGAAATGGGCCGAGGCCCTCAATCCCGTCATACTTTTCGTAAAATTCGTGAAGTACACGCTTGCTCGACCCATCCTCCATTTCGAGGTGGCCTTTCAGCTAAAGCTTAATTTTAATTTTGAATAACTGTTTCGGAACAACACCTCTAAACACTCCTCCCACTCGAAGATGTACAATCTGTTCGCCGAGGCCAACGAACGGATCATCAAACAGCCGCTCATGTGATGGTCGCGTCTTGACCTAAAATTAGATATAAGCGAGCCAAAAAATTGGCAGACCCGAGCTTTGGCAGCGGGTAGATGCAGTCATAATCCCGCGCAACGCTTTCGAGAATTGGCAGACAGTCGGCAAGACGAAAATCTTTGGATGCGTCGCTGTAGTTTGTTTCTGCCAAGCCTTCGCCTCGCGCAGGGGTAAAGGGACCGTCCAACATTGGCGGCCTTCCGTCTTCCTCCAAAAATTCCATTATTCAAATCGCAAAGTCAAATTTAGATTGTTGCAAGAATGAAACCAAAGCTTTAGCGCAAATAAACAATGCCAGAATTTTACTTTAGGTTTTTTGAACAATACTGAATTTTATTGAAAAAATATTGGATGCAAAATAAACAATAGTGAATATCATAAGGTATCAAATTTCATTCAAAAGTAATTTTTTTTAATTTGAAATTTTTTATTTTTACTTTACGATTTTTTCGTAACGATTTATTAAAAATTTTTGGATTTTATAAATATTTTTTTTATATTTTGTAAATAATTTTGAATTTTATGAATTTATTAAATTAATTTAAATATTTAATTTTACAAAATAATATTTGCTCGCGCAGGGATTTGAACTTGGCTGCGGCCTGCAAACCCCCTCATTCACTACTGCAGTGATTCCCTTTGGCTGACGTCATTCTCCGCCATATAAGGGCAATAGGGGCCATTGCTACCAATACACCAATGGCCAAGTGGTTAGTGCTCTCGTCTCCCTCTCGCAGTGGCAGCGGGGGTTCTGATCCCCTCACCAGCGGATGAATTTTTCGGATTAAAAATATTTTGGCAGGGTTTCCAAAAGTCGCGCACCTGCGCAAGTGAAATTTAAAAATTTAAATTTCGAAAAAAGTCGCGCAAGGTGCGCGAGTACCTCGCGCAGTGAAAAAAAATTAAAATAATAAATAAATAAAATATAAATATTAAATAAAGTCGCGCAGCAGAAATTTGCATAAAGTCGCGCAGTGCGCAAGATGGTCAAACGTCTTAAGATTTCGAAATTTCAAAAAATTTAAAAAAGTCGCGCAGCAGCCCTGCCAATAGGCTTGGGCTCAGGGACTCAGCTGGCCGGCGCTCAAATGGCCAGGCGCTCACCTGGCTGGCGGGCGCTCAATTGGCCGCCAACCCTCCCATACCTTTTGGCTTTGATGACGTCATTACCGTAATCCGGTGAAATGCAGAGGGTAACTACTCATATAAATATTATAGTTTTTTGTGATAGCATTTTGATATATAAATTAATTTTAGAATTTATCAACTTGTATTGTTTTACTGTGTCCTTATTTTTATCCGTAACTTAATAAAAATAATATTCTCGCTGAAACTAGGCATATAATTCATTTATGTTTTAAGCTTTGGAAAAATAAAAATATTAATCTTAAATGCAAAGAAAGAAACCCATAGTTATAATTTAACTTATTTATCATTTAATAATTAATTTGGCCACAAGTCAGAAACACTAAAAAGCAGCACGAGGAGATCACTATCTAACATTAATTAAAGGTGCGCGTTCAAAAATAATGTTAGTGTAAATGTCTAAAAGCCAATTTAACTTCAAAAATGTTAACTCAAGATGTACTTTAATTTTGGCTAACAACTACCAAAACATCAAATTATATACATTTACCTTGTAAAAATGTTTAAAGCTGTAGATTGTGAAATCAATAAAAACCTTTATTTTACCTATTTGACTAATTTCAAAAACATGTAATGAATAATAAAACAAAACGATAATTCAAAAAATTGTAATATGAAAAATTTATAATTGTTTGAATTTGTAGCCAACTAGAGTTAAGAAAATTAAAGTTGTAGAGATACACATCAAACATTGAAAACGATGAGCCTAAACAATTAAAAGGAATAAATGACTAAATACACAGATCCCAAAACCAGAGGCCCTTGGCACTTTTGCGTTGGACGTAATCCAATTCATTTATTGAATGTTTATCAGAAATAAATGAAACAATTTTTGATTTTAGCTATTAATTACAAAAAACATGATAAAAAAACAATCTATCAACGTTTACATTTCTTGATTCAAAATACAGACAAAACTAAATATAATGCTCTTTATAAATAAAGAAAACCCCGAATAATTTATAATATTATAATTAATTCTTTCAAAAATATTCTAAAAAATATTTTAAAATACTAAGATGATTACTAAAAATTAACAAAATTCTAAGCACAAAAATGACAAAAATAAATGTTAAATACGAAATACAAATATATAAATAAAAAGCTAGAATGTTACCACTAAACGTGGTCACGAAGATTATATTATAAAATATGGAAGTGTTGGTCGCACCGTAATTGATTTTATGTTTTCCACTAATTATCCAGACTATTGAATAAAAGCAAATCAAATAAAACTAAAACTTTATTAACTACAGGCGCTTCTAAATCATACACTTTGTGAAAAAAAAGTTTTTAATATCCTAATTTTTGTTTTACAAAAAAAAATATAAGAATAAAGAAGTTATCATTACCAGTAAATTTTTTATTGGCAAAGGTAAAATTTTTTAATTTTTTTCTCATAAAGAGTGCAATTTGTACAAACTTTTATGATTAAAGTTATCCATAATACGCTTAGGGTTTATAAAAACCATTCAATAATACTTGGGTTGTAATGGAATTAGATTATAATTTCAGCAAAATTTTTGTATTCGTTTGTCAAATTTCAACGATCGACTTCTTCTTCAAAATTGAATTAAATAAATTTATGATTTTAGCCTTTCTTTTCAAGTTTCAAATTGTTTATTTTTTGACACACTTTGGCTATAATGTATCAGAATTGTGTCGATGAATAGGATAAGGCACCATGAGATAGGACAATTTTTAATTGATTCACATTATGCAATTTTTTAATAATGTGTTTGATTAATTACCAAAAATTGACTAGCTATTATTTATGTCTTTCTGCTGAGGTTTGTGCCGGCCACATATAATGTAGAATACTATTGTGGTGCGCAAAATGTTAGTTTTATATGTTATGCCCTGCACGTTTGCCCAGTTTGTGCAGGTAATGGATAATTTTGTTTATTAAGGCAGGTAAAATTAAATATGCGCGCCTTTAAATAGTTTTGTGCTTTTAACATTAAAGGACTACAAATATGGTCGGTGTTTATTTTAAATTTGGTTCATTTAAATTACCCTTGATGGACTCCACTCTCATGTTCTTCCAAACACCTATCATTTTATCATCGCTCACGTAGAAAAGCTGTTTTGCCTGGGTAATGTTGACGTAGCTACACACACATTCAGATTTTTTGATTCAACTTATTGGATAAATTTTAATATTTATTATATATTTCTAATAAAGTTATTGCTTAATAATTTATTATTCAAAACTCAACAACAACTTTAATATATAGTTCGTTATTTCAAGAACAATCGGCAAGCAATAAAGTCATAAAAAATTGATTGTTTTATTTTAATATTAAATTTAAATATGATTAAGTATATTTATTAGGCCTGATGTTGGAATTTTTATAGTTACACGAGAATATATTTTGTTAATTCTTTTTTCGATTGCCGAAGATTTTTTTGTGCAAATCGTAATTCAGTTAAGACAGTTGTTGTTTCATTCTATTAAATAGTTGTTTAAATCAAAACAAAAAAGTTTGCACAATTATAAATATTAAACTTTTGTTTATTAATGAATTTTTATAAATTAATGTTGTGATTTGTCAGAAATTAATTTATTAAGTTTATAAACTTGTCAGTTTCTTATCCATTTACAAACTTACGTCATTAAGGTTTGATTTGCTTTTAATAATTTTTTTAATATTAATTCATGATTATTTTTGATCATGCCATCAATTTGGTATACAATATATATATTTTTCGATGAAGACGTTTTATCGAAAAAGTTATCTTTTATTTTTGCTAAAATCTAGTACAATTACTTTTTTAGATTTAATATTAATGAGCATCCCTTATAATAAAAGGCTCAGTTCCCGAAAAAGTAATTTACAAAGGCTGAAAATAAACAAATTTAAATTTGCAAACTTGGTTTTTAATTTTAATTGCATAAAAAAATTTTATGCGTAAATTAAAACTATAAAAAATATATATATTAATTAAGGAAATTTAATATTAGATATTGAAAAGCGATACCAAAAATAAGCAATATTATAAAAAAAAAATTTTTCATTTTGAATTTTTTTAAAAGTTTCACATTAACCCATTTTTATAATAAAAAAACTATTTTATAGCCTATACAAAAAAAAGAACATATGTTTTTGCAACTAGAAATAAAATAAAAGTACAAATAAATATTAAACTGTTAGCAATCGCGGGTTGTATAAAAAAATCATATTTTGAATGAGTTCATCTTTTATGTCAGCTTTACTGTTTTTTTAATTGAAAAAGAATTAATTCTCTTAAGTTCTTAGACGCGTATTTAAATATTTATTTTGCTCAATTTTTTTTCCGGTCCTTAAAGTTGTCAACCTGTCCATTTCTTTTCATGCAAAAAAAAATTATATAACAAAATTACTAAGAAATTAAAAACATTTCTTATTTAAACTCGCTAAATAAGCAGAGCTCAGTAGGATCCTCGGAAGTGTGACTACATGAAATACGAACCAAAAGAATTGAAAATATTACTAATAATTCACATTTATTCACAAAAAATTTATATTTAAACAACAAAAATCAACAAAGTAACTTAAAGATATATTTCATATGTTTTAATCACATTTTTAATTATATTAATTTGTAATTTTCTATATCGTTTTTCATATCTTTAAAATAGCTGGCACTGTCCTGCCTTGCAAAGATTGGCCAGCAGGTTGGTTTTTAACAAAGCTCTTCTTCTAAAATAAACTTATTCATATTTATTGCCATAATCAATATGCATATGCTTTTGATGAAAATTTATTTTTTCGTAATTATTTTCACAATTTAAATTTAATATTTTGTATGGTATTTTTTTAATTGAAATTTTTTTGTTAATTTAATGATAAAAAACTTAAATTTGTTTGTAAGAAAAAAGTAAACAGTTCCGGCAATATCGTTGATATTCAATTAGTTGTTTTATCCCCGTTAAGCTTATAAAATTATATAGTTTTTACATGTAAATTGTATTCGCCTTTGAATTAAGGACATTATTTATACTTTATCATTTTAAGAATTCGAAACAATTTCAGTTGCGCGAGTAAAAGAAATGTGAGCTTTCTTGTCATTGGTATCGCTCTTGTGACGATCCTTCTTGCTGTGGAACTGCAAGCACAAAAATACGATATCTGCTGGTATTGGGGTATTGTTTGAAGAATTTTACATTTTCTTTGTTATTTAGTTAGGTGATAAAACTTTTCTATGTATATTGTAACAATTATTAAGGTTTTTATTTAAAGGTTCTTTTGTATTGAGTTTTTAAAATGATTCTAACAATAATTTTTTAGAAAAGATTTGAATAAAATTTGAATGCTGCAAAAAAGTTTCATGTTATTTGCCGGCGATTCGCAAAGCGCAATGCAGTTACTTGACAAGATTTAATTGCTATTTTTATTTGATCTTATTTATATTATTTTTTGCCAACTTGCAAGTTGCACATTTTTTTAAACTGTTGGAATAATGAGTGATTAATGTTTTTAATCATTTAAAAGTGTTACTATTTTTGCTCAATATTTCAATAATTTAACTTTAGTCCTTCTCTCAAACTTTTTTTAATTATAAGATTAAATTTTATATTTTATGTGATTTATATTTTCTATATTTAGAGACGACCAATTATTAAATTCAATCATATTTGATTTTATTAAGAATATTTATTTAAGCCTCAAGTAATAATTTGTTCATTTAAATTTAAAATGTTATGTAAACATATTGAATTTTGTTTTTACTTTACTGCAAAATTTTTCATTTATGTTTTCTTTTGGTATAAAGTAATTTTAAATTAATCATTTAGCTTAATTATTGTTTTTTTATTGTCAAAGTGATTTTTAATTCAAGAAGACCTTGATGATCACGGACAAGCGTTGGATTTGTGCTAACGGCAATGCGATGCTTACTCATAAAGGATTTTGTCATATTTCATTATTGATTTTTTATTGTATTTTTATTTAGCTAGTTAAATTAATTTTTCCATTTTTAGGCTATCTGATCACTGTAAGATAAAAGTCCTGCAATAAGGTAAGATATTTATTTATTTATTGACAATCAGAATTATTTTTTGTTTTTCAAATTATGAATTTTTATCACTTTATGTACCATCCAACATGTGACCGACCGGCGCTCTCGAGGTAAGGCTAAAATTGTTTTGTGTTTTATTAAATTAATAAACCTTTATTATTGAAATATTTGTTAATTATATTAAAATCATAAAGAAATCATATTGAAAAATTATAATTGAGCTTAATTACAACAAATTAACAATGTCAAAATGATAATTTTAAAATAATGAATAGTTCAACCAGAATAAAAATTTTGTATCAACTTACTGTGGACGAACGATCGGGATTCGAACATATGTGCGGGCGTCTGCACACCCCGTAAATGTAAAAAGAGTGCCATATAATTTGAAGTTTTTGTTCACGCCGTGATTCAATTATGTCTAAATTAATGTTTTTCTGCTTTCTTATTTTAGTATCATAATTAATTAAAAATTTTAAATCAATTATATTTGATGCACATTTTTATTCAAAGTAGGGTTGAGCGGGACCGGGACTTTTGGGAAAAACCGGGACCGGGACTTCCCGGGACCAGAAAAACCGGGACCGGGACCGGGACCAAGATTTTCAACCGGGACCGGTACCGGGACCGGGACTAACCGGGACTTTTCAAGGGAAAATTTTTTTTGTAAAAATTTTTTTGTTATTCAAAAATATTTTCAATTTTTTTGTTATTCAAAAATATTTTCCTCATTGTCTTTAACTTCAATTTTATCATATCATTTTTTGAGATTTACTTTTAGGGAGGGTGGGGGTCGGCGGTGCCGATAGGCGCCGCCGAGAAAAATTTTTGAAATTTTGACTCAATTTTGTTAAAGAATTTCATCAAAATTTTAGCAAAATTATGAATTTTGCTTCGGAATTTCAGAGAAAAAAAACTGACTCCAGCAGCAGTCTGTCGATTTGGCCCCGTTCGTGTCTCAAAGAAATGGAAGGTTTAGCCACGGGGTTTTAATTAAAAAATCAATTTATCATTTTAACTTATTTTATTGCAATGTTTATTGTGAAGTTAAATGATATTTATTTAATTTTAATAATTTTCACATATTGCGATCTTTTTATAAAAGATGGATTTAATCCTATATCATGTCCAAAAGTCGACAAATTTTTAGCTTTTAAAATCAAACTTTTCAAGATTATAATTATTTCTTAACCAAAAACATTTTACCCGTTTTAAAGTTTACGATGACATTAAATAGGGCAAATTTGTTTAATTTTTGATAGTGATGATGTATGTCATTCGGAATTCTATTCCAATTTTTATAATATGGATAATTTATAGATTTGTTATTAATTTCGTCACAAAGTATCCGGTGTACTCCAATTGCTAAATTACAAGTGATCAATTTTATTTCATTCATATTTTGACACTAAAAATAAAGTACTTAGCATTCTGGGCGCTATCCAGCTCTGAAGTTTATTTTTATTGTATCGAGTATCTTTCGATGAAATTGTTTAAATGCATTAAACTTTGTGTATTATGTTTTAACAATAATTTTTAGTTCTTTAATTACTATTGGATGACTTACTTAATTTTATTAAATACTTTAATATTATTTTATAGATATAATTTGTGTAATAATAGGTAATTTGCTATATTTTTGTTAAACTTTTTCCTTTGATGTTATTTTTAGTAAACAATTTATTTTCAATCCAATAAAGCAAGCGCATTAAGCGCAGATGTTCCTGCCATCTGGCAAGATCGTCCAGCGTTTTGATTGAGATTGTTTAGGTATTTTTGTTTGTTATTTCTGCTCTCCGAATATTCACTAATCTTGCACAATCGATTCTCCACTATTTTATTCGTTTTGAATTAAATATATTAAATTTTTTTTAATACATAAGGTCAACAATTGTTTTCAATTTTAATTAAAGTATATCACAACACCGTCATGCTGTTGATACCTCACTTAAACTTCTCTTCTTAAATTATTTTTTTGGGCAATAAAATAATTTTAAACTTTTAATTGACATTGATTATAATGTAATGTTGAACGTTAGCCAATAAACGAATGCTTTAACTTCAACTTATTAATACAATTTAAATGCAAAAAATAACAACAAAATTTTGATAATAAATATTTTATTAACAACATTATCTAATTGTTCAAAAATTAAACAAAACCTAACTAATTAATATCATATTTATTAAATTTTGTTTTGTAAATGTTTATGAGTGAAACAGATTAAACAAACCAAAAAAATAACACTTTAATGCGACCGTTTAAAAAGTAACAGTTGCCCCCGGAGAGCACCAAGTTACTTAAGCTTTAATCTATCCTCCCAAATACAAAAACATAAAAAAATAAAAGCCAAAATAGTGCGTTCATGAATAATGCTTTTTATTTTTGAAAAAATTTTATGTAACTCGCAACGCCAGTAAATTAAGATAAATGTAACGTGTTTATTAGTGGGTTGATGAATTGTTTGGGTGTTAACTATTCTTTGGTGCTATTTTTTAACGTTCTTTTATTTACTTTTATATTAAAATATGCAGTTAAGTTTTATTTTATTATGCTATACATTTTAGACGCAAGCAATTGGATTCATTGAGGTAATTTATAGATTATCAATTCTTCGTTGATGGTGTTTTTGAAGCTTTAACGTTTATTTAATTATAAATTGAACGTGTATACTATTTAATTTTATAGAATTTTTCAAATATTTTGTATTTATTTGTTATTACATATAATCGAACCTGTTGTATCCTTCCGTATGCAGGCTTTTTTTACTCATAAATCGTTAGAGCGGTTGCCAATTTTATTATGGCCTGTTTGGGCCTATCTCAATGTAACATCGCATACTTTGGCAGACTTAATAACTCTGCTATGTATTTATATTTATATAATAATTTTTATAGGTACATTAAATTTATCTTAACTAGTAAGTTTCATAATATATCAAGATTGAATGCAATATACAGAAATTAATTTTTTGTAATTTAGGCTACTGGGCGTTTCTTACCCATTTTCTAATTAATAAAATAGCCTAGGTGTTCGTATATTAATTAAATCATTATTATTTTATCGTTCGCCAGCTAAACCAGCTACTTTAACACACGTGTAATTCTGTGTCGTGAGCGCTAATGTTAGTTTTAATATGTTATGCCCTGCACGTTGGCCCAGTTTGTGCAGGGGATGGATTGTAAGAAAATATCTTCAGTTTTGATTTTTAAGGACTAAATTAAGTTTTAAATTATTAAGACAATTTTATATTTATTAGAGGAAATTGAAATTGAAACATAAAATATAATTTTATTAATTCACGCGGCGCCACCGATTTAAACCTTTTTTAGCTCTCTTTTTCATATACATTATTTTTTAATTAATTTTGTTTTGTTAATTGATTTGTTATTTTATTTTTTGTTTATTTAAAATTATACATGCGCCTTTAAATAGTTTTGTGCTTTTACATAAAAGGGCTACAAATATGGTCGGTGTTTATTTTAGATTTGGGTCCATTTAAATTACCAGCAATGGACTACTCTAAACTAGAGACCGGCCAGAAGGGTCGGTCGGTACTTTTCGGTAAAGTACCGAAAAAGTACCGGTACCGAAAACCATCGGTACTTTCCGAAAAGGTTCGGTCGGTACTTTTCGGTAAAGTACCGAAAAAGTACCGGTACCGAAAAGTACCGAAAAAAATTGTCGGTACTTTTTCGGTTTTCGGTACCAAAATTTTTTATAATTAACTTTTCAACAAAAAATCGTTTATTTTGGAAATCTTGGCTTTCTTATATTAATAATTGAGTATTGGGAGATTCCGGTTCAAAAAAATCAGCATTTCGACCTGTTCCTGCTCTGTGGCAAGAAGGCTTAGGTCCCGAGACCGAGACCGACAAAAATTTTTCATCCCAAGCCTAACTCTTCGGAAAGTCGGAGAGCTTAGAGTCAAAGGGCGATTCTGTAGAGAATTTAGTGGGCTATTCACCCCTTATGACGGTTTTTTGCAGAAAATTTTTCCAAGCCCTCAGGGATTTTTATCCAAAATGAGCCTCATTTTCAGTGCATTTTGGGGTTTCCGTATCTCTATGAAGGAGGTGTCGGATCAAGTTAGTGCATTTTTTGATCAGTATCCGAAGTTATGTAACCGTACCGAAAAAAAAGTTGAATGCGTTAAATACCGAGAATATTTTTAAGGTTTTCAAAAAACGCATAAACTTTTTTCCGCGCATAACACTGGGTATGCATCAGGGATGAGCGCCGACGCCCTCAAAAAATTTCGGAACTCGGAAATCGGAATTCCGAGGCCTAAAAAATTTTCGGAAATCGGAATTCCGACCCCAAAAAAGTCGGAAATCGGAAATCGGAATTCCGCCCATCCCTGGTATGCATGCTTTTGGGTGGATAATGTGAAAAGGAGGTTACCAATCAATAAAAGGCTATGAACTTTTATCGATTATAGATATTACTTCATTTTCATAAACGAAATCGTTTTGCTAGCATTAGCCGTTTTTGAGATAAATACAAAAATTTAATAATTTTATATGCATAAACTTTTTTTCGGTACTGTATTTGTCAAGGAATGTTCAAAAATTCAATTTGTTTTGAAAACTTCTGCTAGGGGCGGCGAGGTGGGAGTCGGCGGTGCCGATAGGCGCCGCCGAGAAAAATTCAAATTTTTGACTCAATTTGTTAAGAGATTTTCAACCAAAATTTTAAAAATACGGTATTTTTGGGAATGGAGGAATCAAAACCGAGAAATTATCGGTTCGAGACCGAGACTCTCGAACAGTTCTAGCCGAAGGCGTCGCCGAGAGAACAAAAATGAAAATTCTTACAATTTTATTAAGAAAACTTGTCCAATTTCGATAACTAAAATGGTGAAAAAAAAGTAATTCTTTATGTAAATCTTAGAGGTTTTGAATCGGTTAAAATTTTTGAAAATTAATTTGCTAGTAACTTTCTTCAAAAAAAATTGAGAAATTCCTAAATTACCTTCAATTTAAAAATCTTAAACAATTTTTCCATTCGGTACTTTTTTCGGTACTCAAATTTTGTTCGGTCGGTACCTTCGGTACTCAGATTTTTTCGGTCGGTACTTTTCGGTAAAGTACCGAAAAAGTACCGGTACCGAAAACCATCGGTACTTTCCGAAAAGGTTCGGTCGTTACTATTCGGTAAAGTACCGATGCCTGAGTACCGAAAAGTACCGAAAAAGCGTCGGTACTTTCCCGTACCGTCCGATCTCTACTCTAAACGCATGTTATTCCAAACGCCTATCATTGTTTGAAGATTTTAATAAGTTTTTAATTTTAGTACATCACAAGTAAAATACATATTATTTGTGAATTTTTGGCTTAAAGCCTAAAATTTTATAATGTAATATAAATAATAAATATAACTTTTATTGAAAGATTTTTTTAATTTGAAATTTTTCAATCTAAATTTTCGTTTATTTAACATTAATACATTTTTAATCATTGGATGGCAAAATTCTTGACACGGAAATGTATTCCAATACAGATAGGCATTTAGCTTGGTTGTAGCACATAAAGTATGGCCAAAAGCTTCGCTCATCTGTCCGCGTAACACAATTCCAATATATATAAGGTCGTTGCTTAATAAATTCAATTTGCATAAGAATCTATAATTTTGTATTTTAAGTTCTTATCTAAGCATTTTACTATTTAATTACATCGTTATTTATTTCAGCAATGTAATTTTTGCAAAATTGTAATTTCTGATGGCAAAATAAATAATTTTTAATTTACAAATTTTTACGATGTATTTATTTCCCATTAATAAAAGATCTTTGATTAAACATGATACGTTATTTATTATATTTACAACGCGCTTTGGATCTCAGATTAGTTTGAAGGAGTGACGCTTAAATTAGCTTTACAAATGTGTTTATATTTAGTTTATTATTATTATTATCTACTCTCAAAGGAATATTTTTTAATTTTTGCTTATGAATCACAAAAAATGCATATACAGAATAAATGAAGTGTTTTTTTTGTTGACTAATTAAATACTTTTATGTTTTTTTGAAAAATGCCTTATGCTAGCTTGAAGCTCTCTGCGTGCTCTCACATCGAACTAAACTAAATCACGTTAATAAAAAAAGGTTAGCCGCTTGTCGTTTTCCATTTAGGGGTTATCATGGCTATTAAATTGTTGTGCATAGCCTTTCTGTTCACTTTCGTAGCTTTATTTTGGGGCTTTGGGAAATTTATTTAACTACATTAACAAAGCAAAGTTTAATCGTATTTATATAATTTTAATTAATTTCTTAATAATGTGGCTATTAAATTTATATTAGCTGGATGCGTTTGATTTTTAAGATGAGTTTAAGGTGTTATAAAATTTTATTTTTTATTCAACAATTTTTTGAAACGCCATATTAATTTTATTAGAATTTCATTAAAATTTAATAATTATAAGCCTATTTTTGAATTATATGAAATTTAGTTTCGTATAGAATTTGTCGAATTACCTCAAAACCAATTGTCAAAACGAAATATAGTGGTCTCCTGAGCGGCATTAAGTAAGAGAAGATCAATGAACGTTCCTGACTCCATGAAGCCAAAATATAACAAATCAGCTTATCGGGCGAATAAATAAGAAGAACTATGTCGTGTAAGCTGTTTCTATTAACTAATCATTTATTATTTAACTTTTGTTTAATTTGTTAACGATTAGCGTCATTACGGAGCGCAATTGTCCTTTAAATTCACTAATAAAAAAACAATTATTAGTGATTTGTTCACAACAATATTGTACACGGTATTTAATCATTCAGCTTTTAAAATGCAATAAAATTGTAATATGAAAATTAACAGCAATTTAAAAGAATATCCGGACAAAAAGTTTTGGGTTCAATTGGTGGCACTGATAGCGCCCATTAAATAAGTGATTGCATACATAAAGTTAACTAAGATAATAAAAAAAATAAACACGTCAATTATAATTTTAAAAATGTAATGGAAATTATATAAGAAAGTCTCGCCACGGCCTTCACACAAACAGCTGGCAGCTGGCCCCCAGTGGTCTTTGAAGAAAAATATACAAATAATAATTGCAATTAAAATGCAAAAATTCAAAGCATACTAATAAATGAGGATAATAAATCTATTATCTCGACAAACAATTTATTTTTTTAAAAATATTTGCATAAATATGATACATAGATTCGGTTTGAGAAATCAATAATAAAATTGATAAAAAAAACTTGTCAAGGTGGCATTGAACGCCTTTTTCCGTGATCAATTAACTATACCAATAAAAATTACTAAACTAAGCTTGAAAACACATTAGTTACAAATTTTGATAATTCAGCTAGCCATTTGGCAAACATTCACAGCAGGGATGTGCTCTGTTCTGTTCTGATTTTCTGATTTACCAGAATTTCTGGTGATTTTGGGCACCAGAATTCTGTTTTCTGGTTTCTGATTTTTTTTTATGCAACCAGAATTCTGATTTCTGGTTTCTGATTTTTAAAAAGTCGACCAGAGCACATCCCTGATTCACAGTATTAGTCGACCCGACGAATTGAGTTTTATGATTGCAACCAATTTCAACGTTTACAGACTCCAAACACCCAAAAATTGGAAAAAATTGATTATGAAGTTACTTATATAAAAATTCACGCAACAAAAAAAAGAATTTATATTAATGTAAAGGTCTATATAAAACAATAAAAAATGTAATAGTAATTACTTTAATAATAATGTAAAAATATTTCGAGCAAAAAATAATACTAAGCCTTGTTCATAAAACAGAATTGCAATAATTAGTTTTAAAACCCAAAATCTATATAGTTATTAAAAAATGCTACAAATTCAACCCAATATTGGTTGAGAACCCGCTAGCCCTATTTTGTGATGAAATATTGAATACCTAATTTGACGAATTAATATTTACTTTAAGTACAATCGGAAACCTGAATTAACGTAATTATTTTCAAAATGTTTTTTAATTAAAAAATGTATATTTTTAATTTTTTGAAGATAAACAATTTAATATTTGGTTAATTCAATTTGTTCAAAAAAATTCACCATAATTAATATTAATTGCAAGAGCGTTTAAATTTAAAAAAATATTGAAATGAAATGATTAATAGAATGTTACAAAATAAATGACATTAATATAAAAAAATGACAATATGGGAAATAAATGTCAACAAAATTATATTAATAAATTTTGATAAAGTTGCCTGACACGGGTTTTACGGGTTCACGGGCAACACGGGTTTTTAGCCCGTATAGCCCTTGCCCGTGTGCCTTGAAAATTCCGATATCTAGTTATGAGGGGACCCGCAATCAAAAGTTTGACTTTTTTTGTTTGATTTTTTAAATAATATATTATTATTATTTTAATAAAGTTTGATTGGTACCCATTGACATTATCAACGCTCAGTTTTCAAAACATCATTATTTTTTGATTCGTTGATTTGTTTTTGCGCTTAAGTTTAAATGTCGGAACTTTAAGCACCTTAATGAGCCTGTGTAAATATTTCTATATGTATTATAAATAAATAAAACAAAATAAAAAAATAAGCTTCAACACTAACATATACTCCTTTATTCAAAAAAACTAAAGTTTATTTCAAAATAAAAAATAATCAACAAAACAAAAATTTATTATTTTTTCCATTTTGGTTTAAAAAAATATTTGTTTTTTTATACTTTTTTAAATCTTTAATTTTACGCAAGCATAAATCTAAAAAAAAGCTTTCATGACGCTATGTTTAGCAACATTTTCTTCTATTATAATTTTAATTCAGGACAAAAAATATTAAGTTTAGAAAATAAACAATACTACATAAAAAAATTAAAATTTCAAATTGATTTACCAAAACGCCTTGCGCAATTGAGTATATATATTTATGACAAAATAAATACAATTATAAAATGCGAAATTTTCTCGCTGACTTATAAACTCCTTAAAAAAGTATGCAAAAAATACGAAAGACGGAGTCTTTCGCTTCAATGTAATTGTTCTCTGCAGCAATTTTAGAAGAAAACTACAATAAATATATAATGTGATGTAATATATACATACTAACACTACAAAATTTAAGAATTAATACTATGAATATCTCCAAAAAATTGTAATTTTTTATCAAAAATGTCGGCATAATCGATTAAAAAATTAATTATTAAAGAAAATAATGTTGAACCAGCAAATCTTGAATTAAAGTAGACAAACATCGTTTATGGTTGTAAATTTTTTTACGTTTCACCATAAAAAATTATAATGAATTTTAAATTTTACATATATCTTTTTTAATTCTCATTAAATCTTATCCAGCATTATAATTATATTTAAAAGTTTATAATGGTCATTTTTAATGGCAAATATGTGGCCAAAAAAACATTTGTTTAAAAATACGTTTTTATTGTTCATAGTACGACTGATTTTATATCCAGATAATGTATTCAAATCCTTTAACAGTGATGGTTAATTTTATCAATTTTTAGGTCAATTTTCTTAACATATTTTCTAAGAGTAAATAAAATCTCCTAAAATTTGCTTATTAATTTTTGCATTATATTTTTTTTTATAGTTTTGACTAATAATAATAAAAAAATGTGAATTCTTTTTAAACCATTATCGCGTCGTGTGAATGGATGAATGTCTACACGAGCATTTGGGGGCGTAATGTAGAATCCATTGGTTACCAAATATGCATTCAGATGGCTCAGCTTTTTTTAAATATAATTTAATTTGTAAGTATATATTAGTGAAATTTTAAATTCTGTTTTGTTTTAAAGAACCGTAAAACAACAAAATTTAACATCTGCATTTTTAAATAAATGATTTGTTTTTTTGAATTTGCATTGATTTTTTTAATATTATTAATGCTTAATTAAATAACTATTAATGATATTATTAATTAGTTAGTGGTAATATTTTTTTAAATTTAAACAAAAAAAAAATTTAAAAATAATATTCCAGTGTTTTATGATGCCGATTAAATTTACGTCAACTTCAGAATGTTTATATTATCTTTATTATTCACTATAAGTTTGTTATTAGTTTATTTTATTATTTTCTTAATTGTTTGTTTAGATTATTTTTTCAAATTAGCGTCACGCCATTTTAGATCGTATAAATTTAATAATTAAGAATTTTTTTAAATCTCAAATGTATTAATTATTTTAAAATGGTATCAAGTTTGATTGCATAATTTCATAAAAATTATTCTTTGTTACTTTTTTAATTTTTTACTATTATTTGTAGGAATTTCGCTTTAGTTTTGGGATTTATTAATTTGATAAAAGTAATCACCTTAATCAGTTTTTAGATATATAGTTTTTTTGGTAAAATCTTTGAGATTTATAAATGCAAATAAAGTAATGCAAAACTTATTTATTTTATTTGTTGAACATTTATTCTTGATATTACTCGCATTCGTCATAATTTAGTTTGTATTACTTTCTATAACAGCGCGTCATTATTAGAATTAAATTCAAGGTTGGGCATTTACGCAGTTAAATAGATTTTAATTTTTTAATTATTTTATTTGTTGTGAACATTAATTCTAATTTTTGTTTTAAATAACATTGATTACGTTTTAAAATATTTTTGGTTTTAATTTAGTTGTAATAATGTGCTAGAGGCGAAAGAACTTCATTTTTTGCATTTCCATTTAAGAACCAATGTTTCTTATTTAGTTTGAGAATTAAAAAAAAATTAATGCTTATTTATTACTTTTGAATATTTTTATTAATATTTAATTGCTAAAATCGTTTATTTCAGGCGCGAAACTGTAAAAAAAAAAATAATTTTTTAATAATTAATTAGCTCATTGACTAACTCAGGGAATGAAATTCTGCTGCCCATTTTTGGCAGTTGTTTCCCCCCATACAGTCCAATGCTTCTTCTCTTGTTTATTTTGAGGACTTATATAAAAAAATTGTACCACATTATAATTTATGTTTAGATGTTATTTTAGATTTATTTACTTTATGCGTTTTATAAGTTATTATTTTTTGAGCTTTTGCAAAATTTGTATTTTATCCTTCTTGGTTTTAAATTTAGGAGCTTTTTGGTTGCATCATCGCCAGCACGCCAATATGCTTTCCGATGAAGACTTTGCATCCCAAGTTTAATGAATATTATTTTTGATCTTATTTTGCTGCTGTTTATAATATTTATTTATTATTTTGAGAATTTTTTTTTATTATTAGGTTGGGTTAAATACTTGCACAATCGAAGACACTCCAAAATGCGCTCCGGCGTATAAATTTAAAACAATAAATGACTAATATCATTGAATTTTATTTTTTTCATATAAAAAATTATTTTAGTTTTAATTATCGCGTCGCGTCAATTCTTTAGTTGAAGCGTAGTCGTAATTTTAAGTATTGACATGTTAAATATAAAAATGTCAGTTGCTAAAAGACTGGAATGACACAACTCCAATATAAAAAAGAAGTAAGGCAATAATACGCAAAAATAATATTTAAGATTAAAAAAAATGTAAATTATAGTATATTTTAATAATTAAAAAACGTTATTATGAGCCAATGTTAAAATAGTAAAAATAATTTGATTTAACAAAGCTTTGATGCAAGAGCAATTGAAATTGACGACAATTGATTTTAATTTTAAAATGAATAAACATTGTAATATGTTTGTTTTTAAAGCGGGTTTCAATTAATGGATGCTTTTCTAATAATTGTATTTAAATAAAAATGGATTCATAAAAAGCTTAATCGTTTCCTTGTACAGTCATTTTATAATGAATAAACATAGTAATATTTTTATTTTTTAAAGAATTTTTCAATCAATCGAGAATAATAATATCGAATTTGTTATTTATTAAATTTAATTTGCTTATAATTAATTGAAATTTTATACAAATAATTTGTGCGTTTGTACGTTGCGCATCTTCAAGGAGATCAGCTTTCAATTGGATTTAACTTCTTGCCGCAGAAAATAAATTTTTCTCACATTAAGTGAATAAATGCTTTAAATATATTCATAACTTAAATTACAATGTTTCAATATTTTCTCATTGATACATTTAAAACAAAGTTAACGAGGTCAAAAATTCAAATCTCGGCGGCGCCTACCAGCACCGTGGGAACCGCTTTTACTTTCTTTATAAAAGTCATTTATCATATTTTTAAGCAATTGTTTTTGCAAAATATATAATATTTTTACTCATTAGTATTTACAATTTTAAATTTTCATTCAACCAATAATTTTTGTTAAGAGATTTTCATTTAAAATTTTATGACATTTTAGAAGCATTAAGTATTAATAAACGTTAAAACTATTCTTTTCATTGAATACCATTATTATTTAAATAATTCATCTTGTTTCCCTCTTCTTTGGTGTTCTCGCGTGTGATGATAAAACCCGTTCTGCGCAAACAGTTTTTTGGTTGTATATTATGGCTGCTCTGCCATAGTTAAATTTTAAAGGACAGCCTCTGTCTTTCTATCGACAATCTTATCTGTGTTTGTGTTTGTTATGTCCGGGGGTTCGGAGTTGACCCTTTAGTCCAATCAATATAATGTGAAGAATATTTATTTTCCGAAGGAAGGAAAGAACAATGTCCACGGCGAGGGGAAATTGGGTAAAGAACAGAAAAAGTGACATGAGGGAATGAGTGGGGGTAAACATCAACAGAGGGAGGGGATAAAATGACCGCCCGAATTGGCGTTCTGTTATCACTGAATTTGAGTCTCGGGTGAAATCCTGAACATCTCCCCCTTTGAGTCGGCTACGCCTGGCCCGGCGAATAACGGCGCGGGGCACGTCTGTTCCGTCGAGGCCGATCCGGATGGATTCCCGGTGGCGGTTGGTGTTGTTGGGGCTCTTCGGCATCCGCGTCCGGGGCGTTTGCCGGTTGAGCTCCGTTGGGTTCCCCAACTCTCCTGTCTTCATTTTCCTCATTCAACACGACGCGTTCTTCGACCCGCGGTGTGGTAACGTTGAACGCCTCGAGGAAAATGTCGAGCTGGCCGTCGTTGTTGTGGCCGTGTCGAGGTCGTATCTGGTTTGCGTGGAAGCGTTTTACCCGTCCGTCGGCGAAGGACACGTCGTAAATTACGCCATTCCGTTTCGAAATCTTTCCTGACCACCAATTCTGTGAGATCCGGTGTCGGGCAAAGACGTTATCGCCGACGGTAAATTCGGTTGGTTTTGTCCCGAAATGTTTGTTGAACCGTTGCTCCATTGCCTCATCTTGCTCTGTGGGCGGAGGGCTGGGCGGTTTCAACATATCCAGAGTGGTGCGCGGCCTTCGGCCCAGAAACATTTCCGCTGGGGATTGTCCTCCTGGGAGTACAGCGTTTGGGGTTGTCCGGTCCGTAACGAGAAATGTCTCGATTACTTCCTTACTCGGTGCCCCCTCCCCTTTTAGTTTTCGGAAAGTTCTTTTGAAGGTGTCCACAAATCTTTCGGCCTGGCCGTTAGACATTGGATTGTACGGTGCCGAGAACCGATGATTTATTCCATTGACCGATGTGAATTTTGCAAATTCACTGCTGGCAAATTGTGTGCCATTGTCGGAGACTAACGTTTCGGGTAGACCATGGCGGCTAAATAAATAGCGCAATTTGTCAATGGTCGCCTTGGACGATGTCGAACTCATCTCGTATACTTCCGGGTATTTTGAGAAAGAATCGACGATGACGAGGTAGTCTTTTCCGTAAAATGGACCAGCGTAGTCAATGTGTATCCGTTCCCACGGATGCCGGGGCTTTGGCCAGGAATGCAAATTCGTTTTGGTTGGCGCCTTCGCTGCCTGTTGGCAGGGCGCGCAATTTTGCACGAATTTTTCTATTTCTGCGTCCAGTTTCGGCCAATATACGTACTGACGGGCGAGCTGCTTCATTCTTTTAATTCCTGGGTGTCCCTTATGGAATAAGTGAAGGATTTTGGCCCGGTATTTTTAGAAAAATTCCTTATTTAAAAATGGTCAATCTACCGACATTCAGTGTTATTTATATTAATATATCATTTTCTAATTTTACACATTGCGGAATGATATTGGTATGCTTGATAATTAATTTGTGAAATAATGGCATATCTCATTAGACTGTTTAGTTGATGATTATTTTAATTTACTTACGTTACTTTATTTCGTACAATTTATTTTTACTTATTGACTGACTCTTAACTAGCGTTCGGAAAATTAAATTTTAACAATTTTTATAAATAAAGTAATAAATTTCTAGACATTTGATTTTATCTCTTTGAAAATGTAATACCTATAAGAGCTTTTATTAATTAATTAAGCATTTTATCAGATTATATTAACCATTTTATTTTTTTACAAGTTTTAAATTATGCTTTTTTATTGGCGTGTTAATCTGCTGTCTTGTAGGCTCCAGCGTAGCTGGCCCATGGTGGCAATGATGTAAATATACACTTTTGTTGCATTGTATTGGCAGCAATTTATTTTACATTTGCCTCGCTGTTTTATGCGCTTTTGCATGATGTAAATTACTTTTTATCGTTTTGTTCTTTGTCGTTTATCCATTTGAATATTTTGAATTTTTAATCTTTTTTTTAATCTTTTTTTGATATAGTATATTAACGTGTATTAAATATAAACCAAATTAAAAAAACGTTTCAACAAGCACAAATAATGAGAAACGAGCATTTAACAATGGCGTCAAGAAGACCCAAATTCAGTTTTAAAGTTAACATTTTTTGCATTTTACTGTCTTGGCATCCGTTTGCGCGCGTTAGTTTAACAAATTTTGCGGCTGTGTTTTACCGTTGTCTGGTGAATTATTTCATTAAATTATTCTAGTGACGTTTCTTATTTTTATTCACTTTATTTTTTTTAAATTTCTTTGCCATAAATAATTAGTTTTCAAGTAACTTTTGTTTATAATATTATGTTCACTTGAAACCATTTCATTTTTATTTCACTTAAATTGTTTTGCGAAGGAAAGCGATGTAGAAAATAAAATAAATCTACATAATCTTTCAAAATAGCAGCAATTGCCTTGTGAGTGGCCGGCTGAATCCAACTAGGACCCTTTGTTCTGCTATTTCTAGCAAAACATTAATCTTGTCATTTGGTGCATGCGAATTTTTATATCCATTTCAAATCCCGGATTATAACATTATTTTATTCAAATAATGATGCTGACGATTGTTCGACATTACTTGTAACTTTCTTTAAGCCTACATTATTTATGTACTTGTTCCAAATCAATTTTATTGTTACTTGAAGCGAACTTTTATTTTTATAATACTTGATTAGATACATTTGCTTTTTATCTCTTTGAAAATATAAATATAAGAGCTTTTATTAATTAGTAAAACATTTTATCTAATGATATTAACCATTTTATTTTTTTCTAAGTATTAAATTGAATGATTTTATAATATTGCTTCAATTTTTTTGTCAATTGTATTAGATATTGTCCAACCTTATTGTCAAGGCCTTCCATTCCACCCATTTGTATAATTAGCAATTTAAAATTTTTACTTGCTTGCATCTTATATTCATATTTTTTTCAACTGTAGTTAGTAGATTATTTAAATACCTTGTCAGTGTCTGCTGATTATAATGTCGGAATATTTTATTTTAACTTTTAACATATTGTTTGTTTTGTTCCCTTTTTTTGAGAATATATTTTTTTAGAATAATATTTTTGGGTTTTATTTATTTTTATATAGCTTTCAAAATTAATCATCATACAATATATTCAAATTTATTTATTTTGATCTTGCCCATGCGTTTATTAATTGCCAATTCTTGATTTTGATTTAGTAAAAATTCTTTAATAAACGACGTCGACGAACTGCTATTGACACATTTTTTCGCGACACTGCATCTCACCAAAGACTTGTTTGCATCATATCAAATTATATTATCTTATCATGTAAATCAATTTGTTTTTGATAAATTTTTGTCCTCAATTTACCCAAATATATTTGTTAATTTTTCAGTTTTTGAACCGGCTCAATTTTAAAAAGCTTAGGGGGGGGGGGTCATATTGATAAAAAATTTTAATTGTTTTAACCAAACAAACTTTCAATTCATTTTTAGCTTTTCAAAATTTATTGTTATAGGTTTTGTTTTCGCACACACACTTTCTCTGCATTATTTGAATTAAAGAATAAATAATATAACTATTTAAATTATTATCAATATTTGAAAGCATATTTTTTAGTTTTTTAAAATTCCATTCAATGATAATTTTAATTTATTAAGTTTAACATAATTGTTACAAACTTTTATTAATTCATTTTAATGGTTATTTTGTTGGCAAATTTTCGATTAAAAATTTTCTGATATATTTTTAGATTATCTTTATTTAAGTTTGAATTTTTCGTTGTAAGCTTGGATTATTTATAGTTTCTATTTAAATATTATAATAAACAATAGTATTTCCTAACACGTTTTTCGCACGCATATTTTCTCTGCATTATTTGAATAAAGGAAAAAACATCAAAATAAGATTAAATATTTAAAATTATTATCAATATTTGACAGCATATTTTTAGCTTCGAAACTAGGCAAATTAATTATGCTTTTTAAAATTATTTTATGGTACAATCCATGTGTCAGTGGCTCAGGATTAAGCGCCGGTGTTTGAAAATATTGCCATAGATCTCGTTCGGAACTCATCCGCGAATTGGCTGTTTGGATTTTAATTTATCGTTTAGTTTAATTTAAAAATTCGTTTTTTGATTAAAATTTGTTTCACATAATATTTTAGTTTTTTGTGATAGTAAGAAATATCTTGCTTACCATTTTGAATATATAAAATTAATTTTAGATTTACCAATTTATATTCTTTAAATGTAACCTTATTTTTATCCGCAACTTAATAAAAATAATATTCTCGCTGAAACTGAGCATATAATTTAGTTTATGTTTTTAATATATATTAAAACGACTATTTTTTAATAACTTTTTTAATAACATTTATTTAAAATTTTGTTATATTAATTTATCAGCTTCGTTTAACTTGATTGCGGTGGCTTTCAAGACGACTAAAACTCTTACTTTAATACAACGGTTGAACGATCATGTTTTGAGCCAAGGTTGAGAAATTGGAATTAATTTTTTAAATATGCAAAAATAGCCTTTATGATCCAAAATATATTTGTTTTTGACTAAGGTTTCATTTTATTGGTATTTTTTTATTTGATTTGTTTATTTTGTTTAGGAATTATTAGGACTTAATCAATTTTTAGCGTAGGAATAGATAATTCAATGAACATATTATCTTTATGTTTCTAATAATAACATAAATTACTAACAAAGTTTGAAATTTGACGAAATTGGAAATATTTAATTCAGAAAATTGTCATCTATTAAATGTAATTTAAAATTATAAGATCACTTTGTTTCTCAAATTTATTTCTTTAAATTTTCTCATTTCTCACAATTTCAAAGTTAAATTTTATTTATCTCATTGGTATTTCTTTTTTATATTTCATTTTATTATTTTATGTCTTTTTAAAAATTTTAAGTTGTGGGTGACAAAAAGCATTTCCTTTTAACTTTTCCTGAATTAATTTTTTATTCATCAAAATGTATTGATTAAAATTTTTACATTTTAATTTTTTGTTTTAAAGCTGGGCTATTAATAGGGCATACGCCGTGCCGATTGTTTCTGATTTGTGCGCCTACGCCACGTTTAAATGGTTCTCTGCGCGCTCTACGCTTGACTTGCTATGAAATCAGGATGTTTCGGCGCCATATTAATTAAAAACGTTTAATTCATTTATTTTTGTGCACAAAAAAATGCATATACAGAATAAATGAAGCTTTTTTTGTTGACTTCTTTGGCTCAGTTTTAAACAGTTTTTTATCTTTAAAAAAATAAATAACGATTTCGTTTATTAATATTGAAATATTTTTCTCTGCATTTTTATAAATCCAATGTTTAGCTCAGAAACAAATGGTCAATTTGCCTTTGAAATGCTCGACTTCGCCAACAAATATAAATAAATCCTTAGCATGCGTTTAACATTTATATTTCTTAAATTTAAATTACTTTCTTTAATTTTTGCACAAATATTTGTTTTAATTATTTCTTATTGTATTTTTAATCTCACTTAAAAGGCTGAAAAATTTAGCGTATTTTTTTAATATTTATGCAAAATTATTTATTTTTTTACACATTTTATCGTGATAACCATTTCAGAGAATGCTTCTTTGCAAACTAAAGGAGATAAAATAAATATTCAGAAATAAATAATATTAAGTAAAACCATAAACAGGAAGTCATAACTTTTGTTTAAATTTTGAATACACTTTTTGATACGCGCAATTATGGAAGAGATTATTTTCATTCTTAGTTTTATATTTAAATAATGTGTAGTCAAAAATCTGCTATCGACTTTCGATGCCGCTAAAAAAGCATAAGACATTCAAAATTATATTATATTCTTATTGTCTATAATTATATTATTAAAGATATTGTAAGGCCAAATAACCATTGTGCCAGGTTTACAAAATTTTTTAAGTTAATCTCATTTAATTTATTTTCTATTTTTAAGTAAATCTATATCATATTATTTTTTACTTAAATAATTAATCAACTCGAACTTACTTTTTTACTTAAAACTTTAAAAAATATAAATTAATTTAAATATATCGTTAAATGAATATATCCTAAAAAAAGGTTGCGACGGCAAAGAAGTAGAAACAATGGACCACGCAAGGGAGATGACCCTTGTGCGCCTGCCACAGTGCCATCTTTAAAATAATCATTACAAATATTTCAATTTACCAACATATACAAATTATAATTATAATGAACGAAAAATAAAATCTGCCTTTGACAATAAGTAAATAATTAAAATACAATTACTAAAATTTATAAAGCACGTAAATGAATGAAGCTTTGTATAATAAATAATCGAATTTGTGCTACTAATAATATTATTATAACTTTAAAATCTTTGGTGAAATATAAGGGTAGTGAAAAATAGAGTATTTTGTAAATAATCTACCTAATTGAGATTTTAAGGATGAGGAAAAATCAAAATCGACTAAAAATGGTTTTATTTAACATGCCATCGAACTCCGCCTATCGGGTATAGAATTTAGGTTTATAGCTTTAAATAATTTTTTGATTAGTTGAGGTTTTAAATCTTAACTCAATTAGTTCCAGATATAAATTTTGTTCTTCTTTTTGTTTATATTTGTTGTTAGATTTTCAAAAAATAATTACTATGCATCGTTCGTTCGAAGACAGATGTTGATGTCTTCGGGCACGGGCAGCCAACTTACAATATTTAAATATTGGTTATTTCACTATTACCCGTTTTCGTGATTTAAATAAAATAAAGTTTAATGTTTACGCCTTGTCAAAAAATTTCAAAATGTTGTTGCATTTATTTAAAATTTGTGTCATTTTATTGCGTTAATTTTACATTGTTAATGTTTTGCTTTTTAAATTTTATTCTGCGCTTTGTTTTTATAATTGTAATTTTTTCTTTTAAATTTTTATTTTAATAAAAATATTTTAAAAAATTAATGTACTTTTTATTTTTTTTTAAATCCGTTTACATTTTTAACTTAATTCCCTTTGATTTGAAATTTAAAATTCTTAAATACCTGAGCCCGTCGCCGTGTACTTCGTTGCGCGAGAGAGAATATATGAATGTTTATATTTTTATTTGACTGTATTTAAGAAATTATTAGCGGGCGGGCTTCTGATGGTTTATAGTTGTTTTTTAATTTTATTCTAATTTTTGACACAAAATTCACTCAGATAAAAACATTGTTAAATAGCTTCATTTTTATCCGATATAAGTGACCAACTAAAATATTTAAAAAAAATTTAATTTAGTTATTTAAGCATATTTCTTTTGACTAATTATGCATTTTTAGTTAGTAACTTTTTTGATCTTTACTATCAACTTTTGATTGGTATTATGCTTTTATCTTTTTTTAAATAAATACATTATATTATTTAATCTTTTGGCAATTGAGGGCTTTAATAAAATATTAATTTTTAAGTTAAGAGCCATTTTCCGTCCTTTTCCCCTCAAATTGATTTTTGAAAAAATTCTCAATGGAACATTCCAAATCCCAAATCCGATCCCTCTTGTTCCACGAATTTCGATTGGGCCATGGAGCGAGCGAGGCGACCCGAGCATTAATACCAAACTATGTTTATTAAATCCAAATATCATTAAAAAGTCTGACATTTTGCGCTTATAGATAATATAAAGGTGATAAATGTTGTTAACAATTTAATTCTTGATAAACATCAAATGCATTTATGTCAGTAAAATATGTACAATATTAATTATGACGTTTGTTTTGTACGACACCGAAAAAGCCCTCAAGATCATAAATTAAAATCGTAATAAAGAAATTGGTTTGAGCACACACCAAAAGTTTTAAACAAATGTTTAATGAATCAAAAATACAAAATAGTGATCGAGATATTAATAAATTTTAAAAACTAATTTGTGCAAAAATGCGCTTGCAATCAACATTGTCGGAGAGTGCATGACATTTAAAATAAACAATTTAACACTGTCTTAACGTAAAAGTAATTAAAGAAAAACATAATTTTGATGCTACATTTTAAAAACGAATAATAAAACAAATTCAAAATTTGAATCTAAGATATTTTACAAGAATAATTGAATAAAAAATCCTTCAAAAAACTTCTTTAAAAAATAATATTTTAACATTGAAGTTGTTTTCTTTAGCGAGCAAAACATCAAGCAAAAAATAATGATTAAAAACCACAAAAGAAAAACAAAATTGTCAGTTTTTAATGCCTTCAACTTAAAACTTTATTTTAATTTTTTATTGTTGTGTGTAAAGCGTGTAAGTCTTAAAATATATTTCAATTATAAAAAAACAGATAAAACAAAAATCAATAATCACTGCTTTGGTTGGCAGCACACCAATTACTTTTCACACTGGATGGAAACCAAAGTCTACAGCAATAAGACGTATAATAATTAAGCAATATTAAAAGAAATAAAAAAAATGACAAATAATGGATTTGTGAGTCGAACTATTAATTTATGTAAAAATAAACCAAATAATATTCATAAAATACTCAACAAATATTGATAATAAAAATTGCTCAATTACTAAAAAATAAAAAAACTTCAACATAGTTGACGAAGAAACGATCGCGCGTGCACATGCTGATGTTTTGAAAGTCGCTGTCGATAGATTGTATGCAATTTTTTATGCATAGTGCTAGTAAATAAATCAAATTTGAAAATTGGCATGGACAATCAATCTGAAGGAGCCTAGTCGAACTTATAAATTTATGTAAAACCAACTAAATAATATTCAAAATGAAATAAACTAATTTTTTAATAAAAAAAATAAAATAAATATAATGGAATAAAATTAGAAGTGAAAACTCCGATAAGGGAAAAACTATCGCACAAGTTCTGCTGGTTGAATGTGATAAACATAAATGAAGAAAACAAAAATTAAGGCACAAAGAAAAACAGACGAGTAAGAATAATAAAAAAATATTTGTTGCTAATATTAGTACAATAATGTTTCTTATTTCTTTCATAGAAATAAACAAATTTTGCTTAAAATCGGATTGGTACTGAAAAGTTCATTTCAAATAAATGAACCAAAATCAAATATATGCACGAAAAATTGCTGAGAGAGGTCCACCGGGGAAAATTTTATGATTTTAACGATATTTGGTGACCTGAAATTAGTGAGTGATGTTTTTTGCCTGGGGATAACCGGGACTTCAAACGCCGTCTGTTTAAATGATTTTTCAAACTTTTTATGAACTTCAATTAAAGAAAACAATTTCTAAAAATTTTTAAATATTTCAATTTTTTCTTTTAATTTTTTGAAGGCAATTTAGAAATTTTTTATTTTGCTCCAACGAATTCACTTCCATAGGGGAGACATTTTTGTTCTGTAATTTTAAAACCCTAAAAAACTTTTAACAAATTTCACGGACCTCTCACATTCCTAAAAAGCTTCAAAAATTGCTTTCTGTTCTAAATGTCGGAACAGAACAAATCCAAAAATCTTGGAACAGCAAAACACTTAATTACTACTGTTATGTGAAATTATTTCATAGTATTCATGTAAGCATTAAAAGATAACGAAGTTATAGAGATGACAATATATTATTAATAAATATAAAAAGTAAAATATAGGACGTATTCTACTAAAAAATAAAAACATTATTTATATTATAAAAATAAAATAATGATTATTAAATGTTCAAAGGATGTAAATGCTTCTCAACTATTAAATTGCCTTATGTACAGAAATAAAATACATTTTAATATAAATTTGGCAAACAAATAATAAACTGATTGATTACCAGTGTTTTGCTGTTCCAACAATTTTGAACCTGTTCCTGTTCCTGTTCTGTTCTGAAATCTTAGAACAGCCTATCTGTTCTGTTCCTGTTCTGTTCCGACCTCGAGAACAGAACAGGAACAGGAACAGAACAGGAACAGAACAGAGTAAACTGTTCTTAGACTGTTCCAAATTAAAAATTTTCCGAGTGAAATTCAGTCTGAAATTTTAATCGATGATTCATTGATCAAAGTGTTCGTCACTTCCTAGTGATGCTCGAGACCTAACTTTAACAAGAGTTGCCCCCGAGACTCGAGAATTGACTCCCAAAAATTCGAGACTTTTACCAAAATATTTTAAGTTAGGTTCAAAATAGGTTTGTTCCCGAACCCTTAGGGGTGGGAAAAAAAAAATCATTTACAAAGTAGGGGGTTCGAACCCACAGCCCCAGGCATCACATATCACTCACCATTACACCACACCAGGGAGTAAAGTATAAAGAATAAAAAAGAATTTCACTAGGAAAAGTTGAACCTTAGACAAAATTGAACCAAGGCACACACTTTAACCACTGCGCCACGTGAGATCATAATGAATCATTGGAAAATTTCAAATATATTACTCAATCAAGTTCAATTCTTCAATTTTTACCCTGTTCTAGCTTGGCCTGTTCTGTTCCTGTTCTGTTCCTGTTCTGTTCCTGTTCCAAGGATTTTGAATCTGTTCCTGTTCCTGTGCTGTTCTGAAATCTTAGAACAGAACAGAACAGGAACAGGAACAGAACAGGAACAGAACAGGAACAGAACAGGAACAGAACAGGCCAAGCTGGAACAGCAAAACACTGTTGATTACTAAAATATGAAAAATGATTGTTTTTTGTGCGAGAACTTGTAGAGGGCAACAAGGTGTACGCAGCAGGGTTGCCGCGGGTTACCCGAAACCCGAGAGCCGAAACCCGGTCTTTTTCCAACCCGAAGACCCGAAACCCGACCCGAGATTTTTTGGATCGACCCGACCCGAAACCCGACCCGACATTTTTCTTAACCCGAAACCCGACCCGAGATTTTTGGGTCGGGTTTCGGGTCGAAATCCGGGTTTGAGGGAGGGTGGGTCGGTGGTGCCGATAGGCGCCGCCGAGAAAATTTTAAATTTTTGACTCGATTGTTAAGGAAATTGGTCTAAAAACTGTAGAATTTTGCCCAATTTTTCGTTAAGGGGGGAGGGCTGAATAAATATTAAGTAAAGAATTCTCTTCGAAATTTTCTCAATGAAATCATCAAACCCAATAAAATAAAAATAATATATGTAAGAATGTTGAGCCAAAATCAGAATAACATTTTTAAGATTCGATCCCTCCAGGTCAGAGGGAAATTGCCCTAAAATTTTAGAATTTTTCCCTAAAAATTTCGAATAAAACAAATATTTTCAAAATTTTGGTTGCAAATCTCTTAACAAATTGAGTCAAAAATTCAAAATTTTCTCGGCGGCGCCTATCGGCACCGCCGACCCCCTCCCCCAGAAGAAAGCAGAATTTTCAAAAAAAGAGGCTATTTTCGGCGGCTGGTATAATACTCACAGATTTGAAGAACTATAACAGCATAAACTTGGATAAAAAGTTGTTTTGCTCCATTATTTACAGGGGTGCCATCGAAAATTTTGCAAAATAAGGACAGTGAAGGTCAAAAATAAGATTTTGACTAAGGCCTCAAATAAGGACAAATCTTATAAATAAGGACATTTAACATTTATAAGATTGGCACCCCTCAAATAAGGACAAATCTTATAAATAAGGACAAATGGCACCCCTGATTATTTATGATTTTACACATAATTTTAAATTTTGATTAATTTTTTAAAGAAAAAAATTTTCAACCCGAAGACCCGAAACCCGAGAGCCGAAACCCGGCTTTTTTCTCGACCCGAGACCCGAAACCCGACCCGAGATTTTTTGGGTCGACCCGACCCGAAACCCGACCCGACATTTTTCTTAACCCGAAGACCCGAAACCCGACCCGAGGTTTTTTGGGTCGACCCGACCCGAAACCCGACCCGACATTTTTCTCAACCCGCGGCAACCCTGGTACGCAGTTATTACCGAAAAAAAGTAGCCTGCCACAAAGTAATAAACACCAAAAAGAAGAAAAATTTAAATTCTTACTTTTTAATCAAATTGTAATAATATTATTGTTTATATGAAAAAATTTTTAAAAATTTATCAATTTAAATTATATACCTGATTAGTGACAAATTGTAAAAATTAAAGTTATAAATTAATCAGCATGAACGACCGAGTACTTCTAATGACTACGCGAGAAAATTAGCCACATAAAATAAGATATATATTATTAAAGTATCGAAAAACTGGCACTACATCTTGAATAGTCTTCGACAGCGGCGTACTGGAGGCGTACTGAAGTAGGAGGGAAGAAAAAAGTGAATGGGCGCGTACTTGAGAGAAGATTTAAATTTAAACGAATTTATGCTCATAAACACCAGCGATCCTGCGTTCCTTTGTTGCTGATAGACTTTCTCATAAACATGGAAAATTATAAATTTATTTAAAATGGACTTTAAATAAAAAGTTGTTTTGAAATTTGTTTTATTTCTTAGACTAAAAAGCAATTTATAAACTTTGACAAAGTTTATTAAATTGAGAATTTGTTAATGTCTAAATGGCGGGTTTTTAAATTTATGTAATTATTGGCGGAATTTTATTTATTTATTTATATGTATTTTTATTTATTTATATTTATTATTCATTATGATTTTGGTTTAATTTTTTGTGCGTGTTTATTATTTTTCTAGGTAATTTTACTTATTTGATCAATGTTTAAGTTTAAATTTTTTAAATTAATTTATACATTTGTGACATTTAAATTGGTATTTTATTGAAATAATATGTGCTAATAGCTTACTAATAGAAAAAACATTAAACAAGTAAATGCTTTCACAGATTGAACATTTTTTAATCTAAAAAATTAACACAAAATACACAATGAATAAAACAAATTCATTTTTAAAAGATAATATTTTATTGATAATGCAAACTTATTACGTAATTTTTAGCTTTTTATTAAGTTTTGTTTATTAATTTTGCGTCAAATAATAATTGTTTTACTAATATCCATCTAATAAATTCATAATTATTTCCGAAATCAGTTTCTTAATTTTTCAAAGTTATTTGGCTACAAACGTTGTCATTCATTTATTGAATAATTTGAAAAATTAAGCATATGCAGTGTAAGTATAAAATTTAAATATGCTATATGTTTAAACGTTACGTTTTTATTTATTTTTAATATGGCATCTGAAGCTGTCTTATTTATTATTTATGGATTCAAATAACTTGTTTTAAACTTGGGTGGTGCTCTAATTTAGGGGGTGGGGCTTTATTTTAGGAAATACGGTATGTTAAAAAAAATTCAAAACTCATCATAATTTTAAAATAATAATATCACAAACAATTATTATTTTATATTTGTAGCTAAAAAAAACAACTCGCTGCCTGATATTTATATTTTGGATTAAATATTTTTTATTCTTTTTTGTTTTTCATTTATAATTTTGTTTATTAAAAAGTGGAAGAAGCTTTTATTAGTTCATTCATAAACAAATATAATAAAAATTGCTCAATATGCCTTTGCTGCTAACGCTGGGGCCATTCTCTACATTGTAATTGTTATTTTGAACTATCATTCTTTAAAATTCTGACTAAATGTTAAATGTGAGGTAAAAAACAAAATATTGTTTTGACTGACTTTGTCCACAGCGAATTCAATACCTCCCGTTTTCACCAGTGTTAATACTTTATTGAAATTACATAAATTTTTTATTAAATTAATTTTATTAATTAAGTTAGATTTTTTTTATAAATATAATCTTTCTTTGTGTTGTTATTGTTTTTAAGTTCTTAAATTATAAAAAAATGCAGCATACGTTTAATTAATTTTTAATTGTTGCTAAGATCAAAATGCATTTACCTTCTATTCATGATTCCTTGCTAGGACGTTTTAATTGTTCCAATTTATCATATAAATTATGTTTTTTAAATTTTAACAAATCAATAAATATGCGTGTTTTTCAAATAAATTAAGTGATCATTAGTCAGTCCATTATTGTTTCACATATCTATATAGTTTATGCATTTTATGGGCAAAATTTATAAATAGGTAGAATTATTTTATTTATTATATTAGATTTTTGTTTTAATTGAATATTTATTTTATTTCTAGCTTTAAATAAAGGAAATAATTTTTTTATCTAAAAATCTAACAAAATAAGACTTCCTTTTTCAACAAAAAATAGTTGTGTTTTATTTGGATTCTTTTGAGTATTTATTAAGTGCTAATATTAATTAAGATTCAAGTAATGATGTTTATAAAATATTTTATGAAGTATAATTTTAAGCGAATTTAAACCGTTTTAATATTATCGACTTTAATTTATGAACCAAACCACAAAGTTTTCGGCATTTTCAACATACATACATAAAGAAACATATAAATATAAAATAAGTTTTCTGACATTTTTTTGTGTTTTAAAAATTATTATTATCTTGTTTTTAATAATCGATTTACCAATTATATTTAAAATGTATAATATTTCATTTTTATTCATTGTTTGTATACAATTTAAACTCGTTGCTTGCATCCTGTTGCCGTTAGTGCCGTTAGGAACGTGGGTTTTGGTGGTTTTTAGAGAGACAGTAAAGCCATGTTGAATTCAGAACCGTTTCATCATTGTTCTTCTCCAGGCGGGTTGCATGTACAATTTGTAAAATTTTCAATCCGTGGGCTATTATTTATTGGTATCTCTCATTATAACTGTTTTATAGAATTGGTCACGATTCGTTAAGCTTAGAAAAATTATTTTAAATTATGTTAATTTTTTTGAATAGGAGAATTACCCAATTATTGTAAACCTTGGCAAACCGGTATTTGAAGGGTTTTTTCTTTTTATTATTTTTCGAAAAGCACCTGCTACTATAGATATTATCCTAAAGCTGTAATTATATTACAAATCACACACATAGAGTTAATTTTTTTTAAACTTTTTATGTTATAATTAATTTTTGATTATCATTATTATATGTTGAGTTAAAGAAGAAGAATGGACCAAAATAAATGCTCATATTAGTTCTAGTTAATTTAAATATTAGGGTTTAATTTTTAATCGCAATTTTGCATAGTTTTTGACAAGTTACTTTGGAATTTACTTTTTTATCTCCATAAAGTGACTTTGTCAAACCTGTTCAGAAAAATGTCAAATTAATGTGGATTATTGTTTTGATTAATTGTTATAAATTTTTTGATTTAATTTTTAATCACGATCATTGCGGAGTTTTTGTGTTTGCTACTCATTTCATTTCAGAAGCTTGTTAAGTACTTTGTGGTATCAGTATTATATATTCATTACGTAATTTGATGTAATATTTAAATATTATTGTTAACACATTCTATCAAATATATATTTTGTTGTTTTCTTTTGCTTTTTGGACTTAATATCATTTAAATATTATCTAACATGATAGATAAAATGCGTTGAGTTGGTCTGAACAGTTTTTTCACCATTTTTGTTAAATTTCGTAATTATTTAATAATCTTTTGTTGCTGTAATATCTATCTATTCACTTTTATTAATATATGTATTTTAAGTTAAAATATATTTGTAGATGTAATGATTGCATGCTTTATTATTCTAGATGACAATAAATATTTTTCTGTTAGCGTTTGTTATAAATTCAAACGTTGCTATTGAAAATCTTCTTAATTTCTTCTTGCTTCTCCTATCTCATTCTTGTTGCTGGGCTTGACGTATTATTTATTTATTTGGTAGTAATTTAAATTTTTTTCAATAATAACGTTCTCTTTTTTATTGGTTTATTTCTTAAATGCATTCTTTTAGTTTATATTTATATTTATTATGGCTATTTAAAACATTCAATTTCCGTATTTAATCATTGCATATGAAAAGTTGTTATATTTCGCTGATTTTATAAGGGAAAAAATTATTTTGATAATAACGTTTTCCCTTTTTATTGTTATTCTTCCAATTATGTTTTTGTATTGGTCGAATTCGAATAATTGTTTACTTTTTTAAATGAATTTTTTTAATGTATTGTTTTTTGTATATAGGAATAAAACGTATGTCCAAAACATTTATTTTTTTAGTAATTTATAAAGCAGTTCTTTACGAGTTGTAAGTCTTAGAAAGTTGATATATGCATCAATAAACAATCTGAATTTTGAGGATTCACAGCTCCCAAAGATGTTAATAGTGTACAAGTTTAAAAAGGAATAAGAAATATAACCAACAATAGCATTTTGTTCTTTTTTGTTGCTGATAAATACTTATTTTTTAGATAAAAAAGTAAATTATTGTTTCTCGTACACTTTAGCTATTAAATTTAAAAATATAATAAATATCAGTTGAATTGTTTGCCTCTCCAATTGTCCGCTTAAAAGGAGAGAGTACCACTTTCTCTATGATCAATATGCGTATAAAGACATTATAATGTTGAGAAGCATTTAGATCCTTTCTACATTTAGAATACATTAAATTTTTTTATTACTTCATTTTTTAAAATTTATTTAGGCAAACTGCTTTGATTTAAATTATAATAATATATTTTTATAAACAATGTTTTTATTCTAATTTGTGTCTGTTTTGTAATGCTATTCCTATAATAAATATCTCGTTTATAACATAGATAGTTTTTATATTTTAATTATAATAAACAGAATTTAGGTTTAACGGCTTTTAAAAATATTTGATATAATTTTATGTAATGACACGAAATTTCTTCTGAATTTTATTATAGCAGAAAAATATATATATGTTTGATCTTTTTTATGAGTAGTTATTATTTTTGCTTTTAATATCGGAATTTGCATATTTTTGTATTTTTTTCTTCTAAATTTTAACTAAAGGTTTAATTGTATTTTTTAATGTAATTTGATTTAATTTATAATTTATACATTTAACCATCTTGTTATCATTATTAATATTTTGTATAAATTTTAGTTTACTTTTCTTAAGTAATATTTCGACGTATATTCGGCATCTTAGCTTTTTAGAAAGTGATGCGATTGTAAAAGAATCCTGTTTATTTTATTATTTTTTGTTAAATAGAAGTTTTTATGTTTTAACGATGTTTTTATATTTCTTTTTTTTAGAAAATTTTTGTTGGGGGCCTTGATTTAACAATTTAACAATCATATTTATCTCAAAAATGTTTTACAGATTTTAAAACGTTTTAAAAGTTTGTTCTTATTTGACAGTAGGGCACCGCCGGGAAAATTTTAAAATTAATGAAATTTGTTAACAAAATGAACAACCCTAATAAGATGAATGAGTATTTCAATTTTTGTTTTTTTAACACAAAAATGAGTACGCTCTCAAATTCGCCTTTAAGCCTTTATTTATTTTTATATAATTTTTGAGTTTTTTAATTTTTTTCTATATTTAAAAGTTTTTTTCAGTCCAAAAGGAATTTACATTGATTTAAGATAACATTTAAAATTAATATTTTATTAAATTAACTTTGGCTTTTGATGAACATTCCATTTTGATGTTTAAATCTATCGAGCTGCCTGTGCGTTTGTTTTCCAACTTTTTTTAGTTTTTGCATAAAATTGTTATTTTCTAGCTAATATATCGAACGCGAATCGTTAAAAGAAATTGTTATAAAATTGTTAATCGATTTTTGATTTGAAGTTGAATTTCAATCAATTTTTGTTTGTTTATTTCTGAACATAAGTTCATAGTTAAATAGGAAAAACATTATTTATTGCTTTAATATTATTATATTTGGTTATTTCTGTTGCTAAATCGATTCATTTCTTAGGATCAAAATATGGTTAAATCTTTATTTTAGTTATTTGGCCTTAAGCTATAGTATATTTCAAGAAATTTTATTTTTGTGTTTTACCACAAGATATCTTTTATTTCTGAAGAAAATATTAGAGTTATCTCGATCTTGCACCCTTTTCACTTTGAATCTTGATCCAAATTATGCTGTCAACCACAGCTCTATTTGAAAAAAATTTTGCAATTATTATTTATGAGTATGTTGACGCATTGATATTTATTTGATAAAATATAAATAGCTTAATTTAATTTAAATGATTTAAATATTTTTTTTGTGACAGATATTTAAAACTAAATTTATATAATAATTAGAACAATTTAAATTTTACTTACACATTTATTGACCATTTTCTTTATGCTTAAATATTAAAAAAATATATTATTAATTTATATAAATTTATTGTAAAGGCAGTAGAGGCAGTACCTAACAACGAAGCATCTTCTAATCTTTTTTTATAAATTTTTTTTTAATATTTTTTATTTGAATTTATGCAAAATAATTTAATAATTAATAAGTATTCCATTTTATATTGTTTACGGTGATTTTTTAAGCACTTATTTGTTAGTAATATTTATGTCGTCAAAGTGCGCATATATAATTTTAATTTAGTAAATTGCATGTTTGTTTATTAGTTTATTTATACATAGGATAATATTATTACTAGTATATTTTTTTAGGGAAAAACGCAAAAGTCTTTTGTCAATTTTATGTTAAAAAATTAGAACTTTTAAATTTAAATTTACAAATAGGATTCTTTCTACATTAATATTTTAGGCACTCTATATTTAATAAAGCTTACTCAGCTGTTGTAAAGTATATAGTTTACCAAAATATTCATCTGAAGCACAATACTCAAATTCCTTGGCTTTTTATTTAATTATTAAAATAATCATAAGTTCTAACCGAGGGCTCGGATCGGGTAAAGGCAATTACCAAGGACACACATGTTGATTTTCAAGGACATAACAGCAAAATTAGCGAAATCCAAGGACGCTCAAAAAATTTTCTCCAAACCCAATTTTTGGGGTCAAATTTTGCGTTTTCCCCTATACCGGAGCCGTATTAACCGTGGATTTCGTTAGGTAGTGTATATTTTGGAGAAACTTTAAGCAATTTTTGTTTAGAAAATTCATCCAAAAATTGCAAACATAAAAATTCACACAATGCCAATCATGATTTCTCCTTTAAAATTACAAATATTTGAAACCGCAAATCGGGGGTACCGGATTTTGACCGGTACTTTGCAACCCTAAAAAAATTTATTATATTTTAAAGATCTTGGACCAATAGTTGTTGGCTACTATGAATCTAACATCCAAGTAATGCGTCTAATTGTTTTTCGGAAACGGTCCATAATCATTCTGTGAAAAAGACAAAAATGTCAGAAAATAATAAATCCAAAAAGTAAGAAGCAACTAAAATAAGAGGAATTATTTGAGCATTATATTAAAAAATATATAATCTATATTAAAAACTTTGCTAAAAACACCCAATTTTATTCCAAAAATAGTTTTTCTTTTTTTTAATAATTTAGCTGTAAGTTGTAGTAAGGTAGATTTGTGAGAACTTAAATCTTGGACTTTTTATTTTATTTAGAATTTTTGATTTCAAAACTCCAAGTCTATTACTTCCTCTTTAGGCTAGTAATTTTTTTTTGTATGTGTTGTGGCTTCCGTACTGATGAGGCCCGGCCACAACAATTAGGAAAAATTTTTTTTTTGTGACATAAAGCCGCAACTGGGCCGCAAATGACTGGGCCGCAAATGTCTGGACCGCAAATGTCTGGGCCGCAAATGTCGGGGAGCAAATGTCTATTTTGTCTTAAGCCGCAAATGTCTGGACCGCAAATGTCGGGGCGCAAATGTCTATTTTGTCTTAAGCCGCAAATGTCTGGGCCGCAAATGTCTGGGCCGCAAATGTCTGAGCCGCAAATGTCTGGGCCGCAAATGTCTGGGCCGCAAATGTCTGGGCCGCAAATGTCTGAGCCGCAAATGTCTACACACCGTTTTGAAACCTTTAAAGTAAGAAATACGATCTAACAAATTTATCTTTTATTCGAAAGAAAAATAAATTACATAATGACATCATCAGGCGAATTTATTTTATTGTTAATTTCATATAATGTTAATTTCTTATAAAAGGAGTGTTTTTATTTAATTTCTTTATATTTGAAATATTTATAGTATTTTTTATTTTTTTTATTTGTTAATTATTGTTAGAGATGCGTTAGTCAAGTACGGTCATTTTAGTGGTATATAATTCGCTCTCGCAAGGATTGCTGCTGCGCTGGCTTGGAAATCCCGGTGTTCAAGGTACAATGAATAATGTTTAAATATTTAAATCAGTAAATACAAATTTTGAATTTTATGGTATATTTTTAAATTTTATATTTTTTGGTTTAGTATTAATACCTTTTTCTATTTTATTCCTCATTTCATTGATTTGTTTGTGTTGAGATTTAGCAACCATAAAAATATGATAATTTATTATTTTATTTTTGTTGTGATTTCTCATTTTCTCTTTGGCTTACGGTGTGATTGACAGCAATCCATTATTATTTTGTTGGCATTGTCTTTTTTAATTTTTTACTTCATTAATTTTGTTGCTTAGAGTTTGTCGCCAAAAGGAGTCTCTAAAATCACACATAATATTATACAAAAAATATTATATTAGTTGATTAAGATTTCCAAATATTATGTATTTACTAAAAAAATATCAAAATAAAAATAATAATATTTGTCAGTTATAGATGATAAAAAAAAAAGCATTTAAAAAATTGGTATTGCATAACAGGAATAATAATAACTAAACAAAGCATTTACTATCAAACAAAAAACAACCATAAACAATCATTTGAATAAAAAATTGCAGTAAAATCTTAAATTAAACGGTTGACTAGCAAAACACAATAATAGTTCACAAACAAAACTCGAGTAAAATTCTTAAATTTAAATAAATAAAAATTTAAATTATTAATGAACAACAGCCTCAATAGTACTCAGCAGAATATATATCTTTATACAAAACATAAACTATAATAAATTAAATATATTCAATGATTTATTGTTGGTTTTAAACTGTACCTAAGCAAATAATTGGCAGAAGAATATTAGAAAGAAAATATGCGATTATTTTGATTTGTTGATCCACCAGTGATAATCACAAAAAAACGCGCCGAAGCAATTTAATGTCAAGCAAATACGGTAGAAAATAGAAACATCATAGAATAAAGGCGAGATTATGAAGAAGTTATAATTACATATCTATATATAATGAAAGTAAAATAAAAAATAAACCTCCAAAATATTAATTTTGGTCTTAATTTTGAATCTGATTCTATTAAAGAAATTTTCAAAAGAAAATTAGAAAAATTCGCATTTTTTGGACAAATATTCTTTAAACAAACTTATTCGCGGCAATAAAAACATCTCAAACATGATTAAAATGGAACATTTTTTCACGCAGCGAGCTAAAACGGTAGATATGGCCTACGATTCTGTAAATTTAAATGCTACAATACAAGAATAAATGGAGTTGTTAATTTTATTAATACGATAAAATATTTCCTTTATTCAAACTTTTAGAACACTACAACATTAATAAAAACATTCATTGCAACAACGCTGAAGGCAAGATTCTTGAAGGCAAACAAATATCACTGGCCAAAATATTACAAAAAATAAATGTTTATTATTCATATCATAAAGTTAACTAATCATTGATTAATCTACAACTGATGGCCAGAAAGTCAATAATAAATTTTAAACCATCTGAATTTTTGTGTTAAAAACTGGGCTAAACTCTGCGCCAATTCGTTTATTTTTTATTAATTAAAATGGCTAATAAATCTTTGCAAATACATAAATATTAGTTTTCTCAAAAACCCCAAAAAAATACTCATTTGTAAAATATATTTAAAAACTATAAAGTCCATTTATAAAAAATTATAATAAAAATGTTTAAAAATCATATTTTATTAAAAATTTTAAAAACAAAAATTTTATGTGATCTTTAATTATTAATAAAAAGTAATTAATACAATAAAAGATTAAATAAAAATTCTACTGGTATCAAAAATAGTTCAAATTTAAAAGATTTTCACCCATAAATAACAATTTGGCGTTGCTCAATATTTACATAATTTAAAACATTAATAAATGTAATTATTAAAAAACTCTTGAAAAACACAATATAATATATAATACTCTGTCTACAAAAGGACGCACGTTACCATATGACGTGTGATTTTTCCAGGACAGGAAAACATTATAAGAATGCTTTTGGGTTAATATAAAACTGTTTTAACCTTTTAGTTCATCGTCTAAATATATTATATGAATCGAAGTTTCTTTTTTGTATTTCATTTGAGAAAAAAAAATTTTTAAATAGATACATTCGATGTTTGTTAATATTTAACATTTCTTTCTTTTAAAGTACGAAAAAAACATAACAAAAAGTCGAAATTAAACTTTTTTTCTAACTTTTACGAAAAATGTTCGAATCGCTAACTTTTGCTTACAACAATAATAAATCGAATACTTAATAATAAATCGAAATGTACTTATTTTAATACAATTATGAAGAGCCGTGCCGGATAATGACTTTGCACAAGTGTCGACTACTAGACATGTGGATTGGCAATGACAGACCCTTGGATTGCCCAAGTCCTAAAATTACTTCGTGATAGCACATATGATATTCAATAATACTAAACTAATTAAAAACGTTGTTTAAACTTTAAAAAATGTCTTGAAAACCCCAGATAGATTGAAATTAAGTATATTTGATAAAAAACAAAATAATCAAACAATAATATTGTTTAAAATAACAAATTAAAAGGAAAAAATAGTCACTTTAATGTTATTTAAAATTTACATACTTCAACATGTAATAAAAAAAAAGTGTATAACATTCATAAAAACCTTTAAACGTGATTTTTTACCAATTTTATAAAGACAAAAATTGGCATAATGTAAATATTTAACCGATTTATTAACCATTTATTTGTTGGCTGAGTGCTGACAAACCAATTCATTGAATTTTTTCGGGGGAGGGGGGGGGGGGGGAGTGCACAGACGATCATCTTTAGTCGATGCCCATTGCCTCCAACAAACCCAATCAATTTGATTTTTCGCTTTTCTTTTTTTATTTCAAAAATTTTAAATTTTTGATGAAAATCTAGTTATCTTCAAAAATTGCAAAGATCTTTATTGGTTAAAGCAACACTTTAATTGAGGTGTTTTAGCCTCATTTGTGATTATATTTTGTAAATGATTTTAGCTATATGTTACGAAAAGAGAATGCCAAATTTTCGATTAGAACAACTTTTTTAGTCAATATAAATATTAAAGGAGATTTCTGCTTGTGCACAATTTCCTATAATTCTTGTTTTACCAGAAATGATATCACACATTGCTGGGGAAGTTAAATAAATACGTTAGATTGCGGTTAAAACCAACAAAAAAAATCCGATTGAAAATACAAAATAATTATATCAACCTAATAAAAAAAATTAAAATTAAAAGCAAAAGCAAATTGTGTATTTATTGTAATGGATAATTTAAAAAAACTTATTAAAATAATGCCAAAAAACATTTAAATTGCAATTATGAACTACAAGGAATTTACGTTGCTTTGTTGCCAATAAAAAAGTCCTTAACCGCATTCCACTGCCAACTTGAAAAATATCCCAGAAAGCAAATTAACATTCAAAGAATTAAAATAATTAATATGTAAGCATGTAATGTCATGTCAACGCAACTTCAGTGTATCTGACGCTCAGGTCTACAAAGCCCTAAAAATCAAGGTTCAAAGAAAAACACTTTAAATTTAAAAAATATCAAAAGATTAAAAAAAATTTTAAATCAATTAATATAAAAATAGTTATTATTTTACACTCGCATCGGGCAGAAGACAGAAAACATCACGCCGTTCGTTGTACCGGCATATACTCATGACCAAATAATCACTCCTGGAGTGGAAAGCAATGTGATAAAGTTTCTCGAGCGCTAAAAGCCAAATTAAGATTCCAAAATTTATTCATATATAATAATTCTTTAATGACAGTAAAAATATGCCTATTTAATACTCTACTAAACCGTAATAACGATCTAACATTAAGTTTTATAGTGAAAAAAATATCAATAAATTATCAATAATTATTTCTAAATGTGAATTGCAATAGTTAAATAAAATAAATAGTTTAAATGTTACATTCATCAATAATTTAATAAATATTTTATACCAACAAATTTATGCAACACAAACATAAGAATTTTTCAAAATATTTAATACCCACTGCTCACGCTAAGATTGTGAGATGACCAAGCCGCACATCCATTCTTCGGTCATTTCTCCGATACGATTTTATTAAAACATTAATTAATAATATTTATAGCAAATTTAAAAAGTTGTTTCTATTTATTTATTTATATCAAAGAATAAGAAATGTAATAAATTTCAGTTATTAAAAAATCTAAAATATTATTTATACGAAAACTACATAAATGGATGCCAAACCTTTTGGAATTGTTTAGAGTCCGATAGCAAAGCGTTTGCGGGACCGTAAAGCACCCAAAATACACCTAGTTATTTTTCAATTAGTAAAAGACATAAAAGTTATAATAACAAAAATTTATATTTAGCAAACCCAAAAACATAATAATGGCAAACCACCAACTACGACGCAAGTGCGCATAAAAATAAATTACAAAATTTTTGCCGAATGGAAATAACTAAATTATTTAAAATTTTACAATAAAAACAATAACAATAAATGCATAATGCTTATATATAATAACACACAGAATTTTTCAAAATATTTAATACCCACTGATCACTCTAAGATAGTAAATCAGAAGAAAAAACATTTTTGTTGAGTTTTAATAAATTGTTGTCGTTAAACATTTTTCTTATTATATTTAAAATAAAAACTTTCAATAACTGAAAAGGACGGGGGATGGAAAAAGCCCAGTCCATTTTTAGAGGTGCACAAAACCCCTTAATTTTAAGTAATTCGTAATTTTCAAAAATAGCATTTTTCACCGATAACATGGTCCAACACTCAGAATCACAAGAAAATATCAAACTTAATAATGTAAAAAGATAGTAATAAGATTTTTTTTTCGTTTTTTTTGAATTGTCTCCTCCATAAAAGTGTCCCAATCCTTGTTTTCACCTACGAAAGAAAAATAATTGACAAACCCACATTAATTATTTGTATAAAACACAAAATCAAAAATTATAATTTAAATTTAAAAGATCGTATAATAATCAATTAATCCAAATAAATAATAAATACATATGTTTTATATTTTTATTTGTTAAAAACAAAATCGATCAATTAACCCCAAATACAAATGCTTAAAAATAAGGGTCTAATAGAATCGACTAATTTATAAATTATAATTAAATATCAATGTTATAAATGTTATTTATTATAGTAATACTGCAAAATAATAATCTTTTTTTTTGTAAAAATTATAACTGATGTTGACGAGTCTTAAAAAAATTTACAGCATAAAAATACCAAAGAAAAGCCCCCAAAAACTTTTAGAAAATAAAGAAAAATCATGACAAGGAACGTAAAAACAACACGTAGACAACGGTACCAACTCAAATTATCAATAAATTAGCTACCGATACATATTGAAAATTATGAAGTAAAATTTAAAAAATAAAATTTGTATTTTAAAAGTAAAAGAAGTCGTTTTATAAATAATTGAAGAAGTTAAGAGCGAATTTTACATGCCTAGATTATTATTTAAAACAAAAACAGAGGGACCATCCGAACCGTGTCCACCTACACTTCAAGCCAATAATTTAAAAAATTACCCAACGTAAATAACTAATTTCAAGTTTATAAAAAATGTTATTTAGCATTTATGTAGCAAAAAAAAATCTATTAAACAAAGTTTTTTTTCGATTAATCTATTTGGGCGTTAAAGATAAATCATCATCAGGTTTCTGTCACTACAACAAAGGAAAACAATGTCCCATCAAACCAAGGGTTTAAATGCCAAACTGCGCATAGATAAAATCAAACTAGTTAAAATAAATATTATAGACGAAATAAAAAAGTTTAATTTAAAAATTTTTCGGTGTAATCATTTAATATAATTAACTTCTTTTAATGAGGGCCATTATTTAAATATTGTAAGTTAAAATTACAAGCACTAATTTCAATATTTAATTTGTCAATTCGGAATTTGATTTTTGTTTAACGACCTGGGATTGCAAAATTTCATCATGGACAAAGAGCTAAACAATTCTCATAATAACCGTTTGCAAACAACAATTGAAAGCTCAAACTTCAAGGTTTCACCAGCGAATTAATGTTTATTTAACATTTAGTATATAAAACAATGAGAATGAAATTTAATTATATAAAACAATGAGAATGAAAGCGAAAAAAGAATTCTTGATTTGAAAAAACAGTTTAAATCTATATTGATAATCTCTTCTTTGGCTCCTTTTAATTATGTAAATTCTAAGCAGATCGTGAAAAAAATCATTGAGGTATAGCCAAATAAATAAAAATTTAATTGAAAATATCAATTTATTGACTAAATAAAACCTGTTAAATTTATAATTTTAACTAAATTTAAAAAATTATTGTAACTTATACATAAATAATGCCACAAGTTTGTGACTGACAAATGAGCGACACTATATGCTTTTACTGGACACTGGCGCATTTATCAAGTGTTGTAAAAAAGCAAGGGGGCTTCTTATGCCAAAATATGCATAACAAAACTTTCAATAAGATAAATATTAAAATTAACTACAAGAATAAAAATAAAATGATGTCGATCTATTATAACAATAATTCATTATTCGAATTATTTACAAGAATAATATTGTATATTAAAAAATTATCTTGAAAACTTTAATAAGTAGTTCAGCTTAAAAAGAAAAAATTAAAATGTAAATAATGATAAGTTTGATTTAATAATAAAACATTAAGCCTTGATAAAATAAAATTAAAATTTTATTGGAGATAATATTATGTATCGATCAGTGGACTATTTTGAAGATATTTTAAGAGGTCGTTTAATAATTTTATTTAATGGCCTCTTTTATTAATAATAAAATATTGTCAAAATAATTTCAATTAAATATTCAACCAAAAATGAAAACAAAATAAAAAACATCAAATTTACTTAGTTAGTAAAATGTATCGATCACCGATCATTAAACAAAACATTAAATTCGAATTATAATTTTAAATATCTTAATTGTAAATTCTTAATTTTTAACAAAACAGCACACCAATAATTTAAAAACCATAAAATGAAAACAAAATTATTTTTTTATTAATTTGCTTTCTCTTAACCTTCGTAATGATTCAAACCTACAAAATTAGCGCAAAATCCAAAAAGAAAAAGACTGCAAAAGTTGGTTCAGGCCAACGAACACCTGATAATAATGTATGTAAAAGTGCATCTCAGCTTAAGCAATTAAATAAAATTATACTAACAAAAAAATGACTACCTCAATAAATGAATTTTAACGCACTTGGACCGCTTTGACGACCATATTTTTGAACATGAATTAAATATGAATTCTAAAAATCGAGCATTAAAAACGGTTTTAACCGAAATTTGCTTAAAAAAAATATTAAAGGCACAAAATTAAACATTACTTGAGACATGTAATCAACTAAAATTCGGAAAAATCAACGCACTGCCTTTAGTGATTTCTGCTGGGAATTACTCGACAATTCCCATTCCGAAGTCCAAGTCTAAATTATATTTTTTGATCATTTTTTGCCTACTACTTGCAACCAGCCATGCTACCAATTTTTATACTACCCTATCCAATCAATTGGAATTGTGGAATTTATGGCTTGCACTTACCGTATTACCTCTTTTAATTACCCATGGGTAATTATTTTTCAACCCTCTCCTAGAGTGGGTAATAATTAGAGAGTGGGTAATAATTAGAGAGTGGGTAGTTATTTTTCAACTTGTTTGGCGATATGTTTATCTATCGCGAAAATTCTTCACTTTTTCCACACAATTCCCATACTTCAGCCGGCGAAAAATTTTTTGAGAAAAAAACCATTGGGGGTACCCTTTTGTTTTGCAAAATTTGTAGTTTTTGGACCAATTTTCTTTAACAAATTGCTATAAAAAAACAAAAATTTGACGCCTAAAATTGATTTTGGAGAAATTTTTCTTCTGAAAAAAATTCTTTAAGAAAAATGCATTAAACTCTAAAAAGGCACCCCTAAAGATTGACTTTTTCAAATTTTCAAAAAATGAACCCCTAAAGATTGACTTTTTTCGAAAAAAATTCCTTAAGAAAAATGCAATAAACTCCAAAAATTCACCTCTAAAGATTGACTTTTTTTGGTGGGTACTTATTAGAGAGTGGGTAATTATTTTACAACCCTCTCCTAGAGTGGGTAATTATTAGAGAGTGGGTACTTATTAGAAGGTGGGTAATTAAAAGAGGTAATACGGTAATTGCAAAAAATAACTTACGTTTTGTCATCAACTAAAGAAAAGCAAACTATTATTGCAATATTAATTAAAATAAAATAACAAAATTCCAGAAAATAGAAATAATTCTAAATTCTGTTAATTTTCAAAAAGGAAACCATACGGCGGAACACAGATGAAGATAATCTGGCTGGGTGACATATATTTAAATGATTGTGTATTTAAAAAAAATTCTATATAAATTTAACAAATTACTTAAATAATAATTTTTGGACTTGAAAAAAAGAAGTGAAAGCAAGTAAAATTTTAAAACAGTTCCAATATTCAATCGCTTAAGGCAGTGTACAATATGGCGCCATTTTAAAATTATAATTTAATACGTACTCTAAATGAATAAATTTAGAAAATTTTCAAAGTGCTGAAAAAAAAAGTGAATAAATCATTAATAACAAAAAAATTTATTTAAAGGTTGATGTTTAACTATTTAATAGCATACATATTTTCTATTTAATCCTTTTTGTTTTTAATGTGAAGGTATACAAATAATTTGTATTTATTTCATTTATGTATTTATTTTATTTTATAGCATTTAGCGAAAGGGAAAAAATATATGCAGAGCAATTCAACATCCAAATAATAAACGCCTTGCCGTAATTGTGCAAGTTAGATTTATATTTTGTAAATTGTTAAGGAGTAATATGACAATGTAACACATCATTTTTATTTTAAAAGCTAGTTTTTCATTTTATTACCGAATAAAGATTGCCATTAAATGCAATGTTATATTTTTTTTATATTTTGCCAATTCATTTTTATGCATATCTTTATAAATTAAAAAATCCTTTTCACGTAAAGTTAATTTTGCGTTTATTTTATCTTATTTTTATTGTGCGGTCTCTTCACGTATTTTAATAGATTGTTATACTCTGATTCGTTCATAAGCATTTCTAAAATGCCCTTCTGTAAGCACGTAGAAAAATCTTCCATGCTTTATTAAATGTTTTTTAGGTAAATTATTATGCATCTTTTTTTCAAATATTTTTTATGGGTTTATACCAACTTAATGTTAACCGATAATTAATTAGACTACTTTATTGCGCCATGAATTCTTTCCCTTGGTGCCTTTTTAACATATTTTTGACTAAACATATTATTGCAAAACTAGAGGATAGATTGATTTTAAACAATTTTAAACGAATATACCCCTTATAATCTTTATTGCTGATAATATTAATCTTTTGTTATATCAAACCCACGAATTTTAGGCAACATCGAGAATAAAAAATTAGTTTCTTAATTGTATTAACTTATTTTGTTGAAATTTAACTCTCTATATTTTAATCCTTTATTGTTATTAATTTTTATTTGTCCCGGCTGAGTTTTGTATTTAGTTAATTTATGTTATGTCAGCTTATACTTATACAGAAAGTTAACTTTATTAGTCACTTTTATTTTTATGGGTTTATATAGATATTTTGAATTATCTTTTAGGGTTAAAGTTTCCGTAATACTCCTATGGTTTATGGATTTGATTTCAATACCAAAATTCAGTTAAATTTTTGTTATTCATTTAGCGATATTTATTTAGTTAATTTGGCTTAAAAAATTGTATCTGTCAAGTCCAATATTAGTTTTTTATTTAAAATCTTTTTTTCTTTTTTTACTAGGTTTTGGCACAACCGTCAATCAAATTCAAATTTTAATATTTTGTCTATAAATTCATAACGCCATTTGCAATCATAATTGCATTTAAATACAAAATACAAAATATTTAAAAATAGACACAACCTTTGTCTTTGGTTGACATAATGTTTTTTTATTGCAATCAAATCTGCTGGATAATATTTTGTGTGGTTTGAGAAACTTGTTGGGTCGCTTTCCTAATTAATAAAATACTTTAATTTCAAAATCATTTTGCATTTTTTAAATGTGATTTAAACTGTTCGGTTTCAAATTTTGTATATTTTTCTGACAACGTTAACTTTTGTATGTTGTTCAAAAAGGGCATAATTTAATGTTTTTAAGTAATTAAATAATATATTTTAATATTAGTTGGGGTTACTTATTTTGATTGTATTATTTTATAGGTGTTGCTTTTTGTTGTGTTTTACATCAATAAGTTGCGTGCACTACGCGCTTTTCCTGGGCTTTCATCAGTCGTTTGTACTTTATTTATAAATTGCTTGAAATTGTTTTTAAATACAAAATTGTTTGATTGCAAGTTTTAAATAGTCTAATTTGCACTTAGAAGTCTATGTCTCAGCTTAGCGCTTCTTCTAGAATGCCTCGTTCCGGTCAATACAATTTTTTAGCAGTCAGAAAATATTCTTGGAATTTATCCGAAAAGGGGGATAAAAAACGGCTAACTTTTTGCACTTAGAAGTCTAAGTCTCAGCTTAGCGCTTTTTCTAGAATGCCTCGTTCCGGTCAATTAAAAGCTATTTATGATTAAATTCTTGTAAATACTATTAAAAAGATTTACAATTAAGGAATATTCGAATTAATTATATAATTATTTGTATTATTTCTCTGAAAAATTTTAAAAAACTTGACCACGAAAATTTGACACATGGTCATGATAGGTAATTACACCAAACAATTTACTTAATCGAAAAATATCAGCTGTTGTTAAGTATTAAAAGCATTTACTATTTTTTCAAACGTTTGTTTCTGGTTATAAACCGTAAAACAATATATAATCACTTCAATTAATAAAAAAAATTTGAAAACGCATAAAATGTGACAAGTAATTTAAAAGGAAAATAATAGATATAGATAAAAGTAAAAATCAAGCCTTAATACTAAAGTTGGCCGTGTATTGAAGAAAAGCTCAGGTATTTAAGAATTTTAAATTTCAAATCAAAAGGAATTATTTTTTTTTAAATAAAAAGTAAATTAATTTTTTAAATTGTTTTTTGTTAAAATAAAAATTAAAAGTAAAAATTACTATTACAAAGACAAAGCATACAATAAAATTTAAAAAGCAGAACATTAACAATGTAAAATTAACTAAATAAAATGACACAAATTTTAATAAATGCAAGAACGATTTCTCTTTATACGAATGATCATAGTTAACTGGAGAATTCAAAATTCTAAAAAAAAACAAGAAAATTTTAAATTTATTTATTTCAATAAATTCACATAAAAATAGTTTAACGCATAGTGTTATTAAAAGTAATTGATAATATAAATCAAAAAATTGGTTCAGCTCCAATGTTTATGCATATCTAAAATGTATTGCATGCACAAGTATTGCTTAAAAATAATTGATAATTATTGCAGGATAATAAAAACCTAAAAGAATCTGCCCTACTTATCACAAGACCACTCCGTTGAGCAACGGTAGTGCTGCAAGTTATAACATTGCCATCAGCAAAAATATTGATAGATAATAAATCTTTTAACTTTATCTTGATATTTGTCTTCTTATTAAATATAATTAAAATATGGAATAAAATAGAAAAGATCAAATCAAAAGATATAAAGTTATTAGAAAAAGAACTATAATTCAAATAATTAATAACAATTAGTCACAATAAATTATATAAAGTTCAGTTCTAAAAAAGTTTAGACGCGTGGGACATCCGCATGTGAGTATTAATATGTATTCGCCAGTTTTAATATACCTCTAGCAGTTGTTAAATAGATATTTCTGCCCGTTCAATAAATTGTTCTAACAAAAATATATCGTTATACGAAATACATAAATATAATTATTGAGAAGAACACCAAATGAATTTCTGGTTTTAATTTAACATATAAACATACGCGGAGAGAATGCGAAGTTGATATCTTGAAACTAAAGTCCAAATTGAATAAAAATAAAAAGGCAAAAATAGAAAATTATAAAAAAGAATGATAAATAATAATAAAATTTTGAAAAATGCTCTTTAAACCTAAACATCGTTGGCTATTAAAATTTAACTTGTATTAGAAGAAATTACGTGTTTTATTTAAAACAAGTATTTTTTTAATTTTGAAATTTGTTTAGCTATTTTTCATAAAATTTTGTAATTTGAATAGGAAATGCTTAATATTTTATGTTTGCAATCATTAGATCTTTACATATTATTATTTATATCTTGCGATAAGTTTTAATTTTTGTTATCTCTTAACGTCGATGCACGGGCTCGTTCAGGCAATTGAAAATGTCGTCAATGCCACGGCTCATATGATCCTAAAAAAAAATCCTTTTATTAATAACCATCTTAAAAGAATTAAAATGTGTAACATTGGAGTCAAGACGATTTCATAAGATGCCTTGGTTTGGACGTCATTTATTTTTCGTTTCTTGCCTCTTTTAAATATTTTAAGCTTTTATTTGCATCTTTTTTGTTTGAGTTGGTTAGTTTAAAGTATAGCTTTTCATTTTTCTGGCACTATGAACTGTTGTGATTATTGCTTTTTAAAAATATTTTATTGAATTTCTTTTAAATTTCAAAATACAACTAGATCTGTAATTTTTAGCTTTTTGTACATAGAATGGTAAGTATATTTAATTAATATTTTCAATTTATTATTTGCACCAATTTCTTTTTAACTGGGAAATTCTTTGGTCCAGCATAATTTTTAAAATTAATGTTAGTCTTTTATTATTCATTAATCTAAGGCAAAATATATTTTAAATTACGTTACTTTGTGAGTTTTAAAGCTGTGTAAACCTTGTTTATTTTATTCATAATATAAATAATGTATGCTTTCTCAGTAATTATCAAATTTTTCTATTTGCTACTTTAAGGTAATTTTTATTCAATCTTCATTTTAAAAACAGGGGTTTTTTCGTAATAGCATTTGAAATAATATTTATATTATTACAATATTTATATTATTACATAATTTTATGGGAAAAAAAGGTTTTCTGTCAAGCCATCTTCCATCCATCCATTGTTTTTTACCATCACATTAAACCTAATTAGAGAAATAAATTTGTAAACATAACATCAAGGAATCAGGCGCTGTAATTTTAAAATATCTGTATTTTTTAGTTTTTTTACTGTAAGGTAATTTATTCAGAATTCATTTTAAAAGCGTCATAAAAAAGGGTGAAATCTATATATTCCATTGTAAAGCCATTGCATTTTATGAATCCAATAAACAGCTTATAAGTACGCAATACATTAAGATTTTTATAAAAATTAACTTATTGGATAAGGCATAATATTTTTTTTAAATTGTATACAAATTAAGGTTTGTTTTCAAGGCATAGATCGAGAATTTTTATAAATGAATATTGTTAATATTTATTATGCTTTTTATTGTAATAAAGTTATTGCTTAATCATTTATTATTCAAAACTCAACAACAACTTTTTTGTCTTAATTTTGTATAGGTGTGCCTAGTATCTCTCCAACTATCATAATAAAATAATTTTAAATATGAATGTTTACTGTTAGATTTTTACAGCATTATCTTTGTTTTTTTTAAATTTAACTGTTCATTTATAATTCGTTCTTTCATCAGGCCCGCAACAAATTCATAATTGGTTGTTTTATTTTAATATTAAATTTAAATGAATAATTTTTTATGATTCGCACTGCCAAAGGGTGGCCAAAGTATTAGATTTATTTTTTATGCCCGATTTTTGGAATTTTTTATAGTTAGACGAAAATATATTTTGTTAATTCTTATTTTAAATTTTTTATAAGCCGAAGATTTTTTGTTATTTGTAAATAGATTTTAATGTCTTTAATTTTAGTACATCATAGGTAATATAAATATAACTTTTATTGGCAGATTTTTTGATTTAAAAGAGTTGTTCAATCTAAATTAACATTAATAAATTTTAATCACTGGATGACAAAATTCTTGACACTGAAATGAGTTAAGGTCGTTGCTTAATATATTCAATTTTCATGAAATCTATAATTTTGTTTAATTTTGTAATTAAACACGTATTTGAAGTTCTTATCTAAGCACTTTACTATTTAATTACGTCGTTATATTTTATTTCAGCATTGTAATTTTGCAAAAGTATAATTTCTGATGGCAAAATAATTAATTTTAATTTCTTATTTCAATGATTTTTAGTTACTTTCCTTACATAATTGTATATAATTTTAAAGCAATTTGTTTTATTTAAGTACAATTTTTTGAATGATTTATGTTTAGTTTAAAAAAAGCACCGACAGATTTATACTAAATTCGGACTTCACCATTATTTATAATATTTTATAACTTAACAGAAATGCAATAATAAGATTTTATTTTTAAAGCTTTATAAGTTTAAATGGTCGGGCATAAAGTTATTTATATCCCCGTTATTTTTTAAGCATAAATTAATATCAAATTCTAAATTGTATTGTTTACAACAATTTGTTGAGCATTCAGTAAATAAACGGATTGATGTAAAATTACAGTTGATATAATTTGAATAGATTCAATACAGAGTATTAATTTCAAATTTCTCATTATTAAGTTGTAGAAAATATTCCTGAATTATTAAATCAATAAAAACAAATGTTTATGTTGAAGTTTTTAATTTTTTTGTAATATTTTTAAAGATAAGTTAATTAGCAAAAAGGCCGAATATTGTAAGAGACCAACGTCCGCATAGTTTATCAAAGTTATATAAGATTTTTTGATAACTTTACTTAATTTTGGTAAATTGTTTTATTTGGTATGTTAAATCATTTTTTGTGTGCAGCGATTTTGGTTTGCCTTCAAGAAACCCATTCCATGGCCAATCGGCATATGCACGGAGAACCGTCCAGCTATGAAAATTCTTTCGTTCAGTGTTGTTGAACTGAATGGGTTTTCATTGGTTTTGTAGTGTTCTAAAAGTTTCATGCCCCTTCATTAATTCTAAAAAATATATAACTTGCGCTTTCAAAATCAAAAAGAATTACCTAACATGTTCCAATATTTTAGCGTCTTCAATGCCACCTGTACAAAATTAAGTAACGATTAGGATTTGTCATTAAGAGGAAGCTAAGCGCCGGGCATAAGCCGAGCTTCCAGGCATAAAGCATTCTCCTCCTCCTTCTTAATTTATTTATTTTTTTAGCAAATTTTTATATTGATTTGTGTTTCTTAGTTTGTGATGTAAAATTAAACAAATAAAAATCTTTATTATCATTTTATAGATGATTACTATCAAATTCGGCACATCCGAAAACTTGCAGATCATATTTGGGCCTGACGTTAAAAATAATATTTTTTTCTTTTTAATACATTCATTCGCTTTGTTTATTTCATTTATTATTTTTATCTGCATTTAATAATACTGACAGATTTAATGTGAGCAGAATTCCGGAATTAAACACGGAATTGGAATTCCGAAAAAGGAATCAAAAGTCGCGTATTTTTTTAACCTTAACGGGTATGTAAAAGAATAAAATTAACAGTTGTTTATATTATTACGATGTCTTTTTGTGCGTGTGCCGCTGAAAATCAACAATCTAATCATCAGTTCTTCAAAATTATTATTTAACTTTTAAATACACCAGAGTCTGCTAGCATTCAAGTCAATCAGAACCTATTTAATTGAGTAAAATTCCCCATAAATGAATGGAAATAGTGCAATTTATCTTTAATTCGTCGTCCTTGGGAATTTAATGCTTCATAGTAATTAGTTAATAATTGATTTTATTACAAAGTTTTTAAAAAAATGTTAAAATTCATTTAATTTTACACGTGCACCTTTTCCAACTCAAATTCGTCGTTATTATTGGGTTTTACTATTTTTTATCTAAAGAAGAATTAGTGGAAAATGGGTCTAGCTTAAAGCTTATATTTAATGTATTTTTTGCTAAATTTAAAGATTTGTTATGTTTTTTATTTTTCCAAATAATGCATTTTATTTTTTTGAATATTTACCTATACAATTTTAAGTACAATTTTGCGAAGTGGTCTATTGGACAAGTAAATAGCGGTTGCCTGATGCTGATGCGCCGATTTGGATGTCAGGTATTGTCTGCATCGGAGGCTCGTTTTTCCGCGAATTTCTCTTATATTAATCAGATTTATTGTCAGTTTGAAATAATTATATTATTAATGATATTTTGTTTTGTAATTTACAGATTTAGACCTTATATTATTTTTAGAAGAGCAAGATTTTTTAATTATTTGTTTATTCATCGCAATTTTGTGATTCCTTTAAATTGCTGAATAAGGCTAGCGTTTTTAGATAAGTGGCTATGGAAATGGCTTCTTCATTGCGCAGTTAATTTACAAAAGTTATTTTTTTTCTAAATATAAAATTTTTTCAAAAAATCAAATTATTAATTTAAAGTATTTTTTTTTATCTTTTGATGATCGGCCCCCAGATTATTTTGTCGCTTCGTTACGGAGCACAATTTTAGAAGGTGTTATACAGAATAATTATATTTTTATTTGTTGACTTCTTTGGCAAATTTATTTTGGATTTTTTGTTTTTGCGATTTAATTTATATCTTTTTTTAAATACTTTTAAATGATTTTATAAATTATTGTCCACGTATATATTAAGTTTGAAAAAAACGCAAATAAATGATTTTTGCGTTATTAATATATAACGTTTCCTGCGGGGGCACGTTATTTAGTGCTTTCACTTAGTGTTACCAGTTTGTTTTTTCGTATTATTTATTTGAAGGTAAAATAATGTTAATTAGAGCTATGCCGCCAACATCAAATAATCAAAAGGCTTTTTAAGTGAGTTTTTTTGGCTTCATAATATTAATTTTTTATTTAATTAATTGGGTAGTCCGCAGTCATTTAAAATTTAAATAATATTTTAAATGATTTAGTTATAATAATGTAATTTAACAAATTTTTATTTCTTAATCGCGTTATTTATCTACATAATAATTTGGTACTTTTTATCGGTTGAATAATTTTAGATTCAATTTATTAAAGTAATTCCAATATAAGACTTCTAGCCATAAAATTTTTTTTCTTAAATTATTATTTGGTTTTTTTAATTGCTTAATAATTGACATATTTTTACGGACATGAAAATCGAGAAAACTATAGCTAAGTGACGACAATATGAGTTATTTTAAAAATATAATTTACGTATGTTTAATTCAGCGGTTGCTTAATATATATTTTAGTTTATATATAGTATCGGTTTCAAATATACTTTTCACCTTTTATTGAAACCCGATAAAACGGAAACGCTGGTCCAGCCCGCCTCCGAAGATTTCGGGGAATTCCTCGGCGTAGCTCGGGATTAGATTTTAGTAAATAATAAATGATTAACTTTGTTATAATTTTACGTACTAATTCTATATAAAATGGTGTTTTTGATTAATTTTACTTGGATTTTAAGATAATATATTCTTTATGTATTAATTGTTGAATGAGTACAAATAAATATTTTCCGCTTTTTTCATCTTGATGTTGCGTTATGTCTTTTCACGTTGGGGTCGCCACTTTTGTTGTATATTGAAATTTTTTAGTTTTTTTGGACAAAATTTTTTTTAATATTCTTTTGATTTATTTTATTTTTGATTTTATTAGCTATTTTTATTTTGTTGATTTTATTAATTTTATTTTTTTTGCGGTCTTCGCATAAATTTTGTTGGCAAAGTTATTTTTCCACATAAAAAAACCCTATTAAAATTATTTCTAGTGTTTTTACATTTTAAACTTCATTATCGGTTGTACGCTAATCCCTTCATTATTTAAAGATACATCTTTTAAATATACATCGTCCTTACAGCGATTTGGTAATTATTTAAAGAGCACAAAAATATTCAGTTTGATAGACGGTATGACATTTATTTTTCTGTGTATAGCCAAATTTTGCTTTTTTGTTTTGGTATAAATTAAACATTTTAATTTTTACTTAAAATGATTATCTTAATTATAAGTATTAATTACTATAAACCATACTTTTGTTTAATTGAGCTTCGGCGGTTTAAAACCATATTTAATATTAAATACTTTTTAAAAATTTTAAATATAGAGATGCTTGAAACCCCGATTCTAATCAAATAAAAAATGTTAATTTAGCGCTGGATATCTTATCGGAATCAAATTGAATAATTATCTTATATATAATCATAATTATTGTAGACCAGTTGGAAAGCGATGTTTTTTTTCCGTTGATCAACATTTCCTTTTTTAATAATATCGACGTTGCCAGATTTCAAAATTTGGCGTTATTTAGGTTGTTATTTTTGCATGTGGCTTTTTTCAAATTTGATTCTATTGCCTTTTAATGGTTTTTAATTTTATCATATTTATTCTGATTTTGTGGGTATTATTGTGTAGGCTTGAAATTTATATATTAGAATAGATTGTAGTATTTAATTTCAATGAACGTTAGGCCGTACTGTTTCGTATGAAATTGTGTGTGACAATCAGTATTTTAGTGAAATTTCTGTTATAGTGGTGAGCTTTTTGCTTTTATTGTGTTATCATTTGACCCTTAAACTATTGACCAAAATAGTATATTACCTATTTACTTATGAAAATTAATTCGCCAGAGTTATCTCTAGTTTTAGTAGGATTTCAATTTAGAAGATCAATTAATTTAGCATTATTTAGGTGTTCTGATTTAAGTATTTTTTAATTAAATGGAATTATTAATTATTTTTGTAAATTACCTTATCAATTTTTTCATATCTTTTAATTTTTATAATACGCACTCTTATCCATTATAGATTGGTGACGAAGCCTTGACATTATCAGATATTTCGATTGACCTTTAATAGTTGAGTTTAATCGTAAAATGCTTTTTTAAATTTATAATTTATTAACAGAGCCTAAACGATATACGGCCCGTTTGAAAGCTTATATGTTAAATCTTTTGGCCTTTCCGCATTGTTGACAACAGCGTAATTCACGAAGACGCAGTTCATTTTCCCAGAGTTGGTCATAGCCGTTTCTAAAATGTCTTTCTGTAGAGCACGTTGAAAAATCTTCCGTGCTTTAGTAGAATAGTGACATATTTTTTATTTAATCTTTTTTTAATCCCTTTTTTCTCTAAACTAAAGTTTTTCACATAATTTGTTTTTAATATAAATAATAATCTCACAATTAATTATGAATATACTTTAGGCGCGAAGTTCATACTTTTTATTTCCTGGTTTTGTGTTTTAATAATAGAATTTCGATGCTTTTGTACAAATAAGTGAATTTTAAATTTATTTAAACACTCTTTTTTACGCAAAAGGAAATTGAGGTTATTTCAAGCATTAGTCTTACGCAGGGTCCGATTGATAATTAAATCTACATAGGATAAACAAAACATTGATGTTATATTAAAAGCATGTTTGAGAAACCTTAGTAAGAATGAATCGGATTTAAAAGAAAATGTTACGGATACATCTTTCGAACATAAAATAACAACAACGATAATTCCAATAAATAAGATAATAGTTCAATAACTGTAATTTGTCAACTATAACTATATTTTCAATATCGGCAATAACGATATTTATTTACTATTTAAATTTCAAATAACAAAAATTAAAAAAATATGTAGCAAAATAAATTAAACATTTTGGAAATTGCTTAGAGCCGAACGACAACAACGAAGACAAGAAAAAGGTTGAAAATAAACGATTTGAGGAAGTTGATTGTGTTAAAAGTAAAATGACAAGAATTAAAAAAAAAGAATTATATTACAGACAATTTTTTAAAACAACAATTTCCCAAAAACAATAATTTAAAATAGTTTTAATAGGTCTTGGTACATAAATCTTTTAAATTTAAGATCTTCAAACAAAATAAAATTTTGAACTTATTTGTCTGCTATAAACTCTCAATGAAACGCAGAGTCTATATGGATTAATACCCAGAATGATAGACAATCAAACATCCAGCTATTTAAAAGTATGAGACAAATCAAAAGATATAAGTAAAAATAAAATCAACAAAATATTTTTTAATGAATGAAAATAAAATTATAAGAAACCGTTACATCAAAGTATACGAATTTAATCTGGAAAATTTAGGTCAGAGCCACTTTCAATGTTCCACCAACAAATTGAATATTCGTTATCTTTTTAATGTTTTTTAGTTTTCGATAATTATTTTATATTGTTCTTTAAATTTCAAAGATATTTTGACCATATTGAGATTCAATTCCTGCAAATTTTAATGAGGAACTAGTTTTTTTCGTTGTTAAATAAGTGTTATTAAATTCTTACTGAACGTTATCATTATTTATCAAAGATAGTTGAGTTTACCAGTTATGTCAAGTCCTCTTGCATTTGCGTCTGTGAAGAGTAAGGCTATCGGTTTCAAATAATTTTCGGTTAACCGAATCCGATAACCGAACCGAACCTTTCGGTTTCAAACCGAACCAAACCGAAACCAAACCGAAGCTTTCGGTTTTACCGAAACCGAACCGAAATTTTCGGTTTTCCGGACCCAATGGTTGAAAACTCCATTTCCCAGACGGTTTTTAGGGGGGCATTTTTCCCTTTTTATAGCATTTGTTAAACAATTTTTCCAAAAAATGTTCGATTTTAGGAGAGCATTTTTAGTTTTTACTCCCCTTTTTGGTTAAGAATTTTCAAAATGTAAATTTGTTGCGAATTCTGCTTTAAAGTGGGGGGGGGGGAGGGATCTCGGCGGTGCCGATAGGCGCCGCCGAGAAAATTTTAAATTTTTGCCTCAATTTTATTACGAGATTTGCAACCAAAATTTTAAAATTCTGTGAATTTTGTTAAGAAATTTGGCTAATAATTACCAATCTTACTAAACAAAACCTCAACATGTGACAAAGTTAGGAATGTTATAAATAATCGGTGAGCTATCCAACCAAAAATTCAATTTCATAAATTCAGTTCAAAAATATTTTTTAAAAAAATTTAAAAAGTGTTTGGAGAAATTGATACTCCTCCAAAGAAACTCACCGAAAGTAATAAGAAATCATTTACCTCATCGGGGCTCGAACCACCAGACAAAACAATCACGCTACCACAACTCACCACTACACCACCATTCAGACGAATAAAATATACACAAAAAAAAGGGTAAAATAAGCCACAATTTAAAATGTATTAATCAAAAATTCAAATTACTAAAACAGAAAGTCATATTTATTGTCGTTTATTAGAACCGAACCGAACCTTTCGGTTTCAAACCGAAGCGAACCGAAACCGGTAACCGAATCGAAGCTTTCGGTTAACCGAACCGATAACCGAAAACCGACCCGAGGCTTTCGGTTAACCGAAGCGGTAACCGAAAACCGAACCGAAAAAATGTCGGTTTTCGGTCTCGGTTCGGTTCGGTTTGAAACCGACAGCCTTAGTGAAGAGAGTAATCAACTCCATATTATTTATTGTGAATAAATAATTTGTATTATTTAGATCATTTAATCAATACATACTGTACATTTCATAAAATCATAAAGTGTTGTGTCACTTTAGTGTTCCATTGCAGCCACGGGCTATGGATTTTGTGAAGTAATTATAATTTTGTGCATTGTTGTTATGTTGTTTTTTTATTTAACAAATATTTTTTATGTGTTTTTTATTTGCATTTTATGCTGTAAAATGTTTGCTACTTTTGTTATTTTTTTAGAGAATACTTACATACAAACAGATATCCTTAATTTTGTCTTTATGCCTTATTTTAAGCATGCATTCAATTTTTTAAATTCTCAAGATTTTAGTATTGTTTTAGAATCAGTTCATAATTATATTACTTTGGATTTAACGACCAATTGCGATTTCATCTTTGGTGGGCCATCGCCCATCCACAATTTGACCACAAATGGGGCCACAGATTTTGTTGCCATTTTTCGCTCAAAATTTTTAAATAACCACATATAATTTTTGATATATCAATGTTGTTGGACTAATTGTTCAGATGGGATAGTCTTAAAGAATCAGTATTTTGAATTGCCTAATTCGATCACACGGTAGTAATAAAAAAAAATCTTCTTTTAAAAAAAATAGAAATTCAAAAAATTTTTAAAAAAGCAAAAATAAAAAAATGTTATATTTTTTTAATAATAAATTTTATTTTTTATGCTAAATTTAGTTAGTTAATTTATGTAATTTATAAATTGTTTATGATTTAATTATTTAATAAATTGGTTAAAATTTTTTAACAATTATCCGGCTTATCAAATTTTACGTTTTTATTATTATTTCTCTCATTTTATTTTGGTGTTGACATTTTTACTTATTTGTGTTGTTTCTGTTTTATTACAAATTCCATCGCCTTGCTGCAACCGCGTCGTGTCCTCCCTACTGATATCGATCAGCCACCAGGAATTGCCGTATAAAAACTCTATCGTTGTCGTCGGCCTTTTTCTAATAAAGTGTCGAGCGTGTTAATTATAGGATTATACTATATTAATATTTAAACAATATACATATATATTTTTTAAATTTATTTACAGACGTAATTTTTGTTACTTTTTTAGTTTTATTTGTTTAAAATAATTTTGAAATATTCTTTTTTGTTACAGGTAAGCGATGTTAATAATCCACATATGCTTTCTCTGTAATGCTAATTTGAATATCTGCTTGTATTTTTTGTCTCGGAGTTAACGAACACGATGCGTTTTATTTTATTATAATTTACGTTGTTTGGTTTTTTTTACATCAATAAATAAATTTGTTAGGGTTTTCACCCATTTTACATCTAAAAATATTAATTAATAAAATTATGAACGTAGAATGCGAAAGTTATTATTAATTTGGCGAATTTTCCGTTATTGTGATCTTTATATTTTGTTTTCTGTCACTCTCTTGGTTGTGAACGAATTTTGGTATCGAAGGATTAATTATTGACTTAATGTTTTGTTTTCGAAGTTAATTTTTTATTTTTTAAGTTGCACTTTAAAGCCATTTATGTGAGGCGTAAATGTTTTACTCAAAAATGGAAATAAAAGACAAAATTGATTTGTCAGTAATGCCTTTTTGATCACGGACATGATTTGGTTTCATTCTTAGTGGTTTGGCTGATTTTCCCACATTACGATAAAAGAGTTTTTGTTAAATAAATTTCAAAATTATTTTATTTAATGTTTTATTTTTAGCTCCATTTCGGATCGGATGCGTATTTGTAAATAAATTATTCATAAATGTTGCTTTTTGTTTTTTTAAACATTTTATGTAACTCGCAACGCAGTAAATTAAGAAATTAAGATAAATGTAATGTGTTTATTAGTGGGTTGTTGAATTGTTTTGGTGTTAACTATTTTTTGGTGCTATTTTTTAACCTTCTTTTATTTACTTTTATATTAAAATATGCAGTTAAGTTTTATTTTATTATGCTATACATTTTAGACGCATGCAATTGGATTCATTGAGGTGATTTATAGATTATCAATTCTTCGTTTCATTTTTCCTATTTTAAAATATTCAATCATTTTTTCATTTATTATTAATGTTAAACACTGTTTATCAACCATCTTATTATATTTTTTTATCAAAAATAATATTTATTTAAAAATTAAAATAAATTACAGATTTTAAATTATATATAATATTTTGCTTCATTATTGCACTCAACGCGGCAATACTCAATGATTATGTAGGTTATGGTGGGCGCTCACCCAATTTCTTCATTTCATCTTCTTGAGTTTCGAGACTTCAAGATCGCGGATCCCCAAAGATTTCTTTGGAGGGAAATAGGCATTTCTTGATTGGTAAATTTTTGCAATATAACCGCTTTTTGATATTTGCTGTTTGTGTTGAATATAAATATATAAAATTTGACTTAATTGCTAACATTAAATCAAATGTTTAAAATGAATATAAAAATTAAGGTTATGGCATAAATGGTAAGGTGTCACCGCGCTTGGAGGCTATTTAGATCAGCAATTATTCCTTATATTTACTTATATCACATTAGAATTAAAATTAAATTTGATTGATAAGACAATACGTTACATAATTTATTTTGGTAATAAAAAATTTTTATGAAAAACAAATCAAGTTTAAAAAGAATATATTAATTATAATAATACATTTCTTCCTTCAAATGGCTGCATTTTCAATTCTTGTCATTTGAATCAAGAATTTATTTATTATTATACTAATTTTTTTGTTTTGTTATTTATTTTTGTTCTTAATTTAATATTTGATTTTTCGTTTGTATCTAGTTTCGCTTCGTTCATTTATTACAGCTGCCTCAAATTAGCTTTTCCCATTCCTTAATATTTTTTAAAAATTACATTCTTGCAATTCTTTCTTCATCTACTTTATTTCAGTTGATAAAATTACTTAATATCAAGGCATAAAATAGATTTAAATATTTTTAGTTAATTCAACATTTCATGTTTAAAATGTATAATTTTTGATTGTTCAGTTCATGTTTTATATAAACATCCATAAGTGCTCGTACAGGATGATGTTTAACTCTGCGCTCATCATCTGCCAATATGACATTGCCCCGAGATTGAAAGTTAGCGTAATGCACTGTTATTTGTTATTTCAATAATGAAACTCTGGTTTTAATTATTGGCATTTTATTTCATTGCTGGTACTTTATGTAGAATATGTTGTCATTTTTTCTACTTTTCAATATTTATTGCTTATGTAGTTTTTTATTTCCTATATTTGCTGTAGTATATATAATTTTTGCTGTTTCGCCTGCTATTCTGAGGCCAACATTTTCCATGAGACTAATTACATAAGCATACACCAGTTATAATCGGAATTTTTAACTTCATTCTCTGCTCCTTTATTTTTGCAATAATATATTAAAATAGGGTAAAATTAATTATAATTCGTTTATATAATGTATTTAATTATAATTCGTTTATATAATGTATTTTATTTCCAACATTTAAATTTTAAATTTATTAATTTTGTACTTAAAATTGAAAATATTCAAACATGTATTGTGCGATTTTAAATTATTACCTGCAATTTTTGCTTGAATTTTAATTTGTTATTATATAAATAATTTAATTAACAAATCAACATTTGTTTTTATTAAAACGAAAAATTAATGAAATTTATTGTTATTTTTTTATTTTTGAAAATAGATTTTTTGTTGTTGCTATTCTTAAAGAAAACTAAAATTAGTTGCGCTGTTAATTAAATTGCGGTTCCCCTGAACAGAGAATGCAATCTAGTTCAGTTAATTTTAAAATTTTTTAGTTTCAATATAATTTTTATGGTAAGTGCGTCTGCGTCTCCTCTAAACATTTCTTGTTTGAAATGTATAATTGCACCTTTATTTTTGCAATAATTTTAAATGTAATTATTTTATTTGAAGCCTAATTTATAATTCTGCGTCCACAAACGTTACATTAATAAAAATAAAAGTTATTAAATTTGGATTTTTTTATAATTTAGCTAATACACCGTAAAACGTTTAGCCTCATTAATGTGCACTGCCCCCGTGAATGTCTTGATCGTTGCAGATATTGATTCGGCTCTTCTCTTTGCATTTCTTTTTTATTTTCAGCAAATAATTGTGTTTAGAATCATAATATTTTTAAATGGGATGTATTATATTTTTTCACAGAGAAGGATTAAATAACTTAAAATTAAAATAGTGCAAACCAAAAAACTTATCAAATAAATTAATAGCGCGTCGTTACTATATTTACAAAACATTATTTAGGCCATTAGAACATGTGTGCATTTTTCTATATGCTTTATAACTTTAAATTATACTTATTTTTTATAACCTTTATTTATTTTTGTATTCACAACTCGAAAAACAAATCTTCTAATTGGTTTTATTAATGTTAAATTATTTTATAAACCAAAATACTTCGTGAGCGTCTTCCAACATGCTTCAATGATTCTCGAATCATTTGGTTGATATTTAATGTTTAATCTTGCCCGAGCAACGAATAATGGCTAAATCGGCTTTATGGCCCTGCGTTGCGTCTGCGTTTTATTAAAAATTTCCTTTTGAATTTAAATATTTAGTCATAAATTATAAACACTGACAGATCTATGTTTTAGCAAAATTAAATTTACCAGTTAAAAGAAGGATTAGGACAATAGTTCAAAAATAAAATGATATTGTATCAAGAAATTTCTTAGGGATTAACCGCACTTAATCAATGAATGGAAACAAAAGTATAATTAATTTTCAAGAAACACCCAGCATCCAAAAGAAGCTTTTGGAGTCAATCAATCAGCATCTCCCTATCTCTCTCAAAAAAAGTTCAACGGTTGTTGTTGGAGTTCTCACACCGCTCCTTATTATTCAATTTCTTTTAAACTAAATTAAAAATCCTTTTAAAATGTGTTAGTGCCTTTCATTGTAATTGGTTTAACTGTCCATCAAATTGTTTGCTTTTTTGTTTTTATTTTGCTAAATTTGATTATCATTAGAATTTGCTTAACTTTGCTTTATAATTTATTTTCCAAGTGCCCTTTTTTGATAAATTATTATTTTGAAAAATTACTAATTTTTTCATATTTTCAAATTATATATTGAATTCAAATTAATTATTATTATTTAAGCAAAAGATTCGGTGTCCAGTTCATTTTGCTCATTGGGTTTGGCTATGCAATAAATCGTCCATTGCCTCCTTTATCTTTTTTGAAGCCCTCGCTTGCTTAACTTATTTCTATACTTAGAATGTGGTAGCCCGCGTTGTTCTTTCGCGTTTATATATTTTAATATATTATTATTGTTTATCTTTAGTTATATTGTTTTGTTTAATGTTTTTATTTATGCCACCATTTTGAATATCCTTTCGCCATCTAACCCAAGATTAAGCAGTATTTAGTCCGGCAATCATTATCACTTTGTATGCATAATCCATTTTTTAATGAATTTTTATTAAATATTGTTGGGTTGTAAAATAAATTTGTATTTCTATTAAGTATAATTTTTTCCAGGATTTGTAATTATTTTATATATTAAAATATATCTGATTTAGTAAACAAAATTTTTATTATATTGTAAGTAATTTATTCATGTATGAATGCTGTTCCTTATTTTTTTCGCAGAAATTTTTTAAATTATTATTTTCAAAACAGATCTCATTTTAGTTTATTTACCTCATTTGATGCTGTAGCTGAATACGAGGGTTATCATTTCCACTTATCTTTATTAATTCATATAAAAAAATTATTATACTGCTTTTTAGCATTATTCAAATTAAATCGTCATCCGTTTTTTAAAAATCTCCATTGTTTGGTTGGGGCGTGTACGATTCCAAATGCACTAAGCATGCGAGCGAATTACTTCTAATTAATTTAAAATTTTTGTATTTTATTGAATAATTTAATTTTAAATTTATATATTAGTTTGGCGTATCATATTTAGGAAAAAAAAAATATTATAAAAAGTCAATATGAACTTTATAATACGCCAGTTTACATTTTTCAGCATGTTCGTTCGCTTCGATATATAACGCACGAGGATTTAATTTTTTTCAATTGTTGAATTTGTTATTTTATTTATTTAAATCAAAATACTCATTAATAGTTTGTTAATAATAAAAAAATATATAATATAATACTAATTAGCTTGGATGGATTGATATAAGTTATAAATTCAAAAATTGTAAACTATTTTATTAAAATAAAGAAAATTTAATGCGTTTGCAATAATTAACTTTCTTAATATATTTATAGCAAACAAATTAGAAAAAATTATTCAACATTAGAATTATACAATTATACTAAAGATACCAGTGATAATAGTAAGTAATTAACAATTAAGAAAAGAGTTAAACTTAAATACATTACACAAAAAGGTGTCAAATCATTAATTTATTTATATTGGTGGCAAAATAAAAATTAAAATCATTCTTTAATTTAATATTAATAATTATTTGTTAATTGCCTTTATAATCTCAAATTAATTACACGAGCGAGAAACTTGGAGGCCAGTATCTGGCGGCGCACTCTTTCCCGGATTTATAACTTGATAAAAAGTATAAGTAATTAAAATTCTTCGCCGGGGATTTTATGTTTTAAAAAATAACTTTATTATAAACAAAAATAAAAAGGAAAAAAAAATATTAAGTAAATAACCAACTTTGTTTACAAAACAGGTATGATTTTTGAAAAAGAAAAATTAAAAAGATGAAAAGTTTTTAAAAGATTTATGTAATTAATTTAAACTAGAAATGGAAATTAAAGTCAATGAACGAATAAATATAATTATAGGTGCAAATAACTCTTAATAGAATAATTTTATTGCGTGTTCTTAAATTTTTTAAATTGAAAAAAAAATTGTTGCTATTCATGTTCAATATTATAAAATTCTCAGAGGCGCCTGTCGCCCCGTTATTTCTCGCATCATTGGTTCTGGGATTTCAAAATTTTAGTTGTAGTTGATGTTTAATTTTAAATGTTATTTGAATATTTGATACTTTATGCGTCCCAGACAAATTAAATTGCTCAATTTCTTCTTTTCTATATCTAATGTTGTCTTTATATCTTTTATGTTTTCTATTTTTAGGTGAGTATTATAGATATTTTGTCATCCATTATGCTTTATTGAATTTACATTTAATTATCTAATTGTTAATTGTTTACTCGATTCCGTCCCTGAACGCTGCACCATTTCGAACACATAAAATAAAATTTAATATTTAATGTTTAGCCATTTTTATAGTATTTATCAAATTTATTTTACATCCACTTCATAGCATAGCTATTTCTAATTTTGTCACAATAGATTTAATTATAGAATGTCAAATTTAAATTTATATACTATTTGATTATATACTATTTGGCAACATTAATATTTTAGGCGTTCTATATTTAATGTGAGCTTATTTATTTTTATTATATAGTTAAAAATTATACTATTTAACATTTCACATTTAATTAGTTGGCTCTGATTAAACAGTTAATGTGTTATTATGGTATTAGCATTTCCAGATGAATAACCGCGCACAGGCTTTCGTTGTTTCGTGCGTTATAGGACACTTGCTGATGTCGCTTCCGCTGTTAGAACCAGCGTTGTTCTAGCGACTTGCAGCCAGCCCTGATTGTTGTTACGCGCAACATCTTAAACATTCTTAATATTATTTCACATTAGTTTGATATTAATAATTTTGTTGTATCGGCTTTTGTAAAACCGTGTTATTTTTGTCATTTAATTGGTTTTAAACAAAAGTTGTTTTTCATGTAACAGTGACAATTCGATTTGAGAAACCATGTTGCAAGTCAGTGAAACGCGGTTTTATCATGTTTTTTTGAATATACGTTTTCTATTTATATAATAATACTATTGCTGAGCTTAGATAGCTGTGCTCATAGTGAGCATATTTGAATTTGGGATTTTTTATTTATATACAGATATTTAAATATTGCATTTTCTTTGTTTTATTCATTTGACGAATGATAATTAACAAAAAATTAATATTTATCCTTTATTTTGGAATTGGCGGATTCCATCACCTTTTATAATATTCTTGTTATTTTTGTAATATGCCACAATTAAAATAAAATAATCATTTTTCCAGTTGTTTTATTTTAGCAAGTCTTAATCCTTGCATCTTATTATTAAATAAAACAAAAAAACTTGTTTTAAAATGCTTTTTCGCAAAAAAAAAAACTAACATCGTAAGTTCGCATTCAACTCCCGATCAAAGCAATAAAAACCATAATTTCTATTTTTCGTTATTTATCCAGTATTATTTAAATATTAACTTTTTGTAGTTTAAGATTGTTATGCATTTTGGGATGTTGGTTGATTTTATATGATTAAAATAGATATGTTTTCCAGCAACTTTAATAAATAAAATGATTTTTACAAAGATTTTACAGGTTTAAATCAAGACAATGCACAAACCTTTTTAACAACAAAATGTGTATTAAGTCTTTTTGTGCCTAGAATTTGTATGTCACCATTGTTTATTTTTGTCATTTGATGTTTGTTGAATATTATATATTTTTTGCGTTAAAAAAAATTAAGCAGAAATATCATTAAATAATAGTATTAAATTTGGTATGAATCTTTAGGTCCAATTAATTTAGTTAAGATTTTATGTTTGATATTGTTTTTATTAAAATAAGTAAAATAAATATTTTTGATGGTGAACACGAAAATTTTTAAATCAATTTTAATCATAGGCAAAACCATTGATCAACAAATTATGATGCAAAAATAATTGTTTTTCAAGATTTTCTGATGAAAGGGAAAAGTAAAATAATCGTTAACAAATTTTTGGATGAGCAAGGGTGCCAATTTGCCCTATTTTTATGGCAAATGCCACAATTTTGCCATATTTAGAATTTTGTGTTATTTTTTTTAATATTATCACCATAATCTATATTTTTTATTATATTGTTCTTTTGTTTTTAATCATTTTTAATAATATTTATGCATTAACTTCAAAATGTAAGTGGTGCTTTTATTCAGATTTGATGAATTAATCATTTCTGAGCTTAAAATCAGTAATTTTATCCCAAGTTTTAGGATATTTTATCAATGAAAAACTTGGTCATTTCAATTAATATTTCTACAATTATATTTTTTGCGATTTAGATCAGGGTTGTCATCGGCAAAACCCTAAAACGTGGAAAACGAATTCAAAACCGTGGAAAAAACGTGGAAATTTTTTTCAAAAACGTGTAAAAATTTTTTATGCCTTTAATTTCATATAAAATTGTTCGAACTATCATTAAAGCACATATTTATCACCACTTTTCACCATTTTGAGCAAATTTGGCTGAGAAAGGAAGTAATTATGCCAGGCTATAGCCTGAAATTTTTTTCGGAGAGGGGCAGTTTGGGGAAAAAGTTGATATTTAGGGGGTGTCTTTTTTGCATTTTTTGTTAAGGAGTTTTGAAAAATGCAAATTTTTTGCGAATTCTGCTTCACTTTTACAAATTAGGGGGGGGGGGGGGTCGGCGGTGCCGATAGGCGTCGCCGAGAAAATTTTACATTTTTAATCAATTTAGTTAAGGGATTTGCAATCAAAATTTTAAAAATGGCCTTATTTTTTGAAGCTTTTTTAAGAATAGGAGAGGTCTGGCGGCGCCGACAAGCGCCACCGAAATTTTCTTTTTGAAGATTTTAGAAGATTTGTTAAGAAAATTGGTCCAAATATTGGCGAAATGTTTACAAATTTTTGAAATTATATCCAATAAATTGAGAGAAAGTCCATTTGAGGCAAAACCGTGGAAAAAACGTGGAAAAAAGCCAAAAACGTGGAAAACGTGACAGCTTTAAAAAACGTGGAAAACCGTGGAAAAAAACCTCAAAACGTGGAAATTTCCACGTTTTCGTGGTAAAATAACAACCCTGATTTAGATGATCATTCTCATTGTTTTATATATTAAATTTGTCTTAAAAGAATTAATTTATTTGGCTGATGAATTGAGACCGAATGTTAGGATGACCGTAAAGTTTGTCCTTATTATAAAATTAAAATAAATCGTTTGTAAGTAATTTTAACTCGTTTATTATAGTAAAACGTCTTTTTCAATAAATAATATGAGCAATCAAATTTAAAAGATTATTTGTTATAAAATTATTTTATTATGCAACCAAATATATTGATTGCCCTGATTGGAGGTAAGACTATAAAGTGGGCATGAACATGAAATACATATACCCCAAACAAGCAAAAAATAACAGACAGCAACATTCAATTACAAAAAACTATAAATGTAGATGATATAAAAATTCCAATGATTAGACTAAACGTGAAAGTGTTTGTTTTAATCAATCAATTTGTCAAAGCGTACCAGATCAAATACCTCAAGCTGCTGAAACGATGGAGATACCGTCTATTATCCGTTCACAGGCTCTTCAGAACATCCCCAATAATTCTGAATAATATTACAATTTAATTATTAAATAAAAAATCTTTTTTAAATTTTATTGTACTCTTTGTTTTTGTAATTGTAATTTTTTCTTTTAATTTTTATTTTAACAAAAAATAATTTCAAAAATTAATTTAGTTCTATTTAAAAAAATCCGTTTACATTTTTAACTTAATTCCTTTTGATTTGATATTCAATTCTTATATACCTGAGTTTTCTTCAATACACGCCTAGCTTTAGTTTAAGGCTTGATTTTTACTTTTTATCTTCTTTTTTTTATTTTTTTTTTAAATTGCTCTGTCACATTTTACCTTCGCTCTCAATTATTAATTGTATGTTACTTAATAATTTTAGTTTTTAGATATATTTTCTGTGATAGTAAAAATTATGATTTTTCGCTTTATTTTGTGCTGTTTTCCACTGGTATTCCAAAGCCACAAATTTTCAAAATACTGATTTAGTTGATATCTTCAATAATAATTATATAATGAATTTTAAAATTTATTTTTAACTCAAATTGATCTTTTTTATGTAAATTTTTCTCATCTTGAGATAAACTTAAACAAATTGACAACGGCGGTTCAGCAAACCATAATACCAAAAATAATTCAAATCTTTAAAGAATTTTAAAATAAGTTCAATATTGAGTGAAATAACAAATAAATAAAAATATTACAAAAGAAATAAGTGAATTTGATTGTACACATAAAAATACGAAGGGCTCATACTAGCAAAACAAACGCAATTTAGTTGATAAATAAACATTATTTTGAAAATTTAACACTAATATATAACCAAAAATATCATGAATTTTTTTTTAAATAAACAAAATTTTAAATGTTAATTCATTTTTTTATATAAATGTTTTTGTTTAGGGACTCATTTCATAATTATCTTCATCACATACTTTTAAAATTTTTAATATAATCGTTTTTTGATTTATTTAAACTATTTATCACATAATTAAATTTTTAAGATTAAATAAAAATAAAATTTATAAAGCACTGTTAATTGGTTCAGTCGCTGCTTGCTTTTATTATTATGTAATTTACTAAGCATATTTTTAAATATTTTGTAAGCAAATCAAATCATCATTTTATTGTTTAATTTAAAATTCAGTTTTTTCATAATTAACCTTTTATGTAGTTCCGTTGTGTTGACACCAGGAACATTACATCGGATTCCAAAAAACGATGCAAGAAAAATGTTTTCATCTAAAGAGCCAAAAAAGGCATAAAAAAATGATTGCAAATTTGGTGTAATCTTCAATATTGTATTAAGAAAGAAAAACATAAATAACTATTTTTAATCAAACAAGGCATAATGGAATAAAAAATCAAATATTCTTTGGTCATGAATGTCACAAGTTTTTGGTACCGCACGAGAAAAATGCCTTCCCCTTCCTCCACTAGCATCAAGTTGAAGGATTATAAGTAAGATAATAAAAAAATAGAATAAATAAATAAATAAAATTAATATTAATTTATCATTAACAACTTCAAAGAAAGATTGTCACATACTGAAGTAAGAACACGAGAAGTTCAAAATAATTCAAAATGTAAAATAAGACGCTAAGCAGTCACTCTTAATTCTTTCAAAAATTATTACACTTTACAAAAATATTTTATATATCGAAAAAACAAATTCTTTTAGACAATCTTGGCTCGAGTCATCTAGCATTTTCGGACGACAAAATTGTGTTTTAAATATATTATATAATTTAATAGAATTAATATAGGCAGAAAATATATTTGTCATAAAGGTATTTCCAATATTTTTATTATATCGTTGAGGTTCACTTAAATTCAACAAAATTACAGATTATTTTAAGATTTAACGTTTTAATTTTAAAAAACAGAAATGTAAGCAGTACCACTATTATAAAAAATAAAAATTATATTACCTAACTACTAATAACTGTTATGATATGTAATAAAGTAATAAAAATATAAAATAGCGATTTCCATCTATATGTTTAGAAAGTTAACAAATAAAATTAATTAAAAAAATAAATTAATTATTTTCTAAGTAAGAAAAGGCCAAAACGTGCAGCGACGTTACAGCTTTTGCTGCAGAAACACATTAAATTATGCAAACACAAATAAAAAAATATTATTAATCCAAATATAACAATAAAGTTTGAAAAGGTAAAAATGAATTGAAAGTTTGTTTTGTTAAAACAATTTAAAATTTTTATCAATATGCCCCCCATATGCTTTTTAAAATTTGAGCCGGTTCAAAACTGAGTTTCCAATTAAAAAATTTGAATATAAAATTGAATAAACGTTATATATAAATAAATAAATAAAACTAAATAAAAACCAAAAGGACTATGCAAAAATTATTATTAAAAAAATCAAACACATTCTCAAAAAAAGGGACCAACAAACAATATTTTAAAAGTTTAAAAAATTTTACATCTAAATTTTTGAAACAAAAAGAGACAATCCTAAAAAACAAAATTTAAATATACTATAAAATGAACTAATGAAAAAAGAATTATAAAAATAGTTCCTTTAATTGATGAGCAACTAAAATTCTTTCAAAAATAATACATGTTATCATTAGCACCTATTAATAAAGTTGGCGCACAGAATAAAAATCTAATAAATCTCATTTCGCTATGAAACTTAAAGAATACCTTTCAATAAAAGAAAACACCTTAAAACTGCAAGGATACGCTGCACCATATGTGTAAATATTAATTTTTTGTTGTAAACAAAATTAAAATATGTAGCTAAAAAGAACAAACTAGCTTTAAAATGAGGAAGAATAAAACTTAGAAATCATAATTAAACAACTAATAATTTATAAGCAAAAAACCAATTCATTTTACCGAAACAGGAATACACAATGAAGTGCCTCGTGCAGGGCGTTACATCTTTTGTTGGCCAAAGCAGTTTGTCTTTCTTCTTTTTTTTAGTGCAAATAGAAATAATTAAATTAAAGCATTGTTTTACCTACAATTATGTATTTAAATGGCACAATTAAATTCTTAAAAGTAAGCTATAACGTCGCTAAAAACAGAGTTAAGACAATTAAAATTAAACAAAATATGAAATTGTACAAGCATTTATACTTTTATAACTTTTTCTCAACTTGCAATGCATTATATTAACAGAGCTACAGGACAACCCATATCAACAATCTAATAAACAAAAGTGTGACAGCTAAAAAATATTAAAGATAAGAAAATAAAAAAGTATAATTAACATAAATACGATTTTATGAGACGTGTTTATTATACTAAAAAATTAATATATTCAAAGCCAACTTAACAAATAGTTTGCAAAATCAAAATGTTATGATAAATTAAAACATATAAAAAAACACGAAAGATAGAACAGAACGTAAGAAACCAATTATAAGTATCATCAAATGTTGCTAAAAAAAAGCACCTATTAATATCAAGTGCCAATTAGATAAACATTAATGCTTTAAAAGAAATATGATTCCAACGTATTGTAAGTTTTATATATTAAATAAAGAAAAAAATAATTTCATAAGCCCCTTGCAAGTTAAAGAATAAAGCTATTCAAACAATGAAAAAATGGAACTCTCGCCAAGTACAGGGAAACGCGCGGGGTTGGCCCTCGTTGCTCACGTTTCTGTGCTTGACCAACGGCCATGGATTTACTTAACAAAATGGAGCAATTCATCGCGGACGCAAGCTTATCTTTTAACAAACATTTCATTTTTTTTGCTTAAATTTTGAAATTTATCAAATGTTTTAATAAAAGCTAAATCAATTTAACTTACACAGCGTTTGAAAATTTGAATATTAAAAATTTTTACATTGCAAATATATATTTATCATTAAATTGATTTTGTAATTTAAACAAAAATTTTAAAAATGACAGAGTGAATAAATAGCTTTTAAATTACGGAAAAGTAATTATTTGTTTTTTTGCCTTTAATTATATTTTTTCGATTATCAATTAAAATAAATAAATTTTGCTCAATTTATTTTATCATACATAAGTAAGCTCTCTCAATACCTACACAGTTCTTAATTTTTCAATTTATGATTTTATTATAATTATTTAGATACACAATGTCATAATCGTTCTTTGATTATTTCCTAAGGACTTTTGTATAAATTATTTTTTGGAGTTTCTCACAAATTCTTCGGCTTAAGCTTTTCATCACCAAAAAATTTAATTAAGAACGTGTTCCATTTCTTTGATTTCTTTTTTTGATTATTTTTCTTAAGCGGTTTTTTTATATTTATAAAGCGTTTAAAATTCTTTTGACTATGTTGTTTAAATTTTAATATTTTATTTTTTTTATTCATTAAATAAGCATTTAGTATTTATTAATTCAATTTTTACTTAATTTTTCAAGTTTAAAAAGTTTCACATTTATTTTTGGGGTGAACGTTGCCAGCTTCTAAACGCATCTGTAATAAACGCAATAATCTCCAGTTTAATAATTTACGTTAATATTATAAATTGCTTTTTAAATAATAATTTGTTAGCACATTCAAAAAATAAATCAATATATTGTTAAATTTACTTTAATACAATTTTATTTTAAATTGGAAACTTTATATTTCTTAATTTAAATCCAAAATAATTTAATATTTATTTTATATTTTTATCTAGGATTTGAATCTTTATGCTCAACTTAAAACATTTTTAACAATTAATTCGTTTGATGTTTAAATGTAATTAATTTCTTATAATTCTTTTTTAATTTAGGATTTCGCAATTTGTAAATAGTTTAAACATTTATTTTAGTAAATTAATCAAATTTTATATTATAACAAATTTTCCATTTTTACCATTTTAATTGGTTTTTTGTTTGTCTGATAAAATGAACGAATTTGCGCAATTAGCGTTTAACGAAAGTGTTGACAGCAAACATTTAAATATTGTTATTAACCTTTTAACATTTATTTTATTACTGCCCTTTTATTGCATTACATCAGTAATTTATTTTACATTTTATTTTTATTCTACATTTTTATATTTTTTAAATTTGGTTTACGCAGTAATTGCGGGACTTGTACAAAACAGCACTCCAATACATTCGTTCCGTTCGCGCCACTGTTCGGCGTATTCGAATTTACATCATAAATAAGAATCCAACATATTTTTAAGTTTTGTTTAAGATTTAAAAAAACAAACTTATTTGTTGAGCATTTCTTTTCTTTTTAAATTGTTTTTTAAATATACAATTAAAAGTTTAATGATTTTTTTGTTTACAAATTTTGTGTTTTTATCCATGCTCGTAAGGCTCGCATAAAAATATTTATTTAATTCAAGACAATTCCCACGCGATTTCGGACACTTTTATAGTTTAAGCCGCTGGATTCGTTTATCCGATTAATGAATTCTATTTAATTTTTTTGACTCAATTGATATTTTATCTCGATAATTTTTTTATTACATAAGTAAGTAAATATTTTTAGTTTTCCTATATAGCCTAATTTAAGGTTTGGCTTTTTTCTACTCAAAGATTTGTTTATCATTTTTATTACGCGAATTATTTTTAAATGTTTAGACAACATGTTCTTTTGTTAAAAAGATTTTGATATGAGATTTTTATTTACTATAAGTCATAAAGTTTAAAAATAGTTCTGCTACATAAATTTGTATCCTTTGCTTTATTTATATTTATTTGCAAGTTTTAATTATAATTGTATTTGCTCTTTTCATATTTCTCGAGTTTATTTATTAAACACTGAAGCATTTACTTTATTCTGTATGTCTTCCGACTTCGTTGGTGCATCTGAAATAATAGTAGCGTTTATACCCACATAAATATTAAACGTTTTATAGTCTATTTTTATATTTAGTTTACTTTTTTGATCATTTTATTTTTTTAAGAAATAGTGTGCCAAAAAGAGAGAGTTAGACGACGAGAGTAATTTGGGCATCAACGCACCCCATCCAAAATTTTTTTTAGTTTACTTTTTTGATCATTTTATTTTTTTAAGAAATAGTGTGCCAAAAAGAGAGAGTCAGATGACGAGAGTAATTTGGGCATCAACGCACCCCATCTAAAAATTGTTTAGTTTACTTATTTTGAACATTTTATTTTTTTAAGAAATAGTGTGCCAAAAAGAGAGAGTTAGACGACGAGAGTAATTTGGGCATCAACGCACCCCATCCAAAATTTTTTTTAGTTTACTTTTTTGATCATTTTATTTTTTAAAGAAATAGTGTGCTAAAAAGAGAGAGTCAGACGGTTAGAGTAATTTGGTCATCAACGCACCCCATCTAATAATTTTTTAGTTACTTTTTTAAACATTTTTTGAAGAAATAGTGTGCTAAAAAGAGAGAGTCAGACGGTTAGAGTAATGCTTTATTTTAAGAATCATTTGTATCACGGGAATTAGGTTTTAAACTAAAAAATGGTTTGTAGATACTTTTTATAACAAAAATGCATACAAATACTCAATATATCTTTAACAATAATTGGAATTTAAAAAACTAATTAGAATAACGATTCAATAGTTTTTAATGAATTCAAATTACAATTATGAAATTTATCTGTTTTTTACTTAGTTTATTAAAAATTTTGTTATTAAATGAACATCATACTTGATAAACTGATTAAATTTTTTGTAAATATTAATTGATTCGAATGATTAAATAAATTGGAGTTGAATTTTTTATTTGGTCACAACATGCAGTTTGCTCGCTGATTAGTCTGTATTTACTTTAAATTAATTTGTTTTTATGCTTTACATTAATTCATTTTAATTAACTCTATTTTTTTTGTTAAAATTACAATTAATTTATATGACCATTTTTTTTTTAATTTTATGCTTCAATTTTATGCAAAGTTTTTTCAACATTTTCTTATACATTTTGGTTTTGTTAATCCGTGAGGGACCTCGTCCCGGCCCGATTCGAGTCCCCGCTTCGCTCGTTGGGTAAAGCTGTTGTCGGCGAGGATGAAAGCCAACTCCCCTTTATTTGTTATTTTCAATCGTTATTTCCAAATTTAACATTATATTTAGTTGTCTTTTATAATGCGTGTATATGACAGTAGTCAAAATACTTAATAGCTAGCCCTTTTTTTAAAAGCAGCATTTGTTCACCTTATTTTTAAAGCAAATTTTTCAAAATAAAAAATTTTTCCATTGTACATTTTATTTGTATTTAAGTTTATTTAAATGTTTTGTTAAAAGAATATTCATTCAGCTTGAAGTAAGGGTTTTGTAAATTACATTTTATTTTAATTTACACATTAATTATTTTATTTAATACTTCCGGGGGTTTTCTCATATTGTTTTTAGGTATGCTGTTAGGAAGCGTCATACAAATTAAAATTTAATTTATTCAAGCACCTTTCCTTGAATTGCAACAATTCGTATTGTATATTTTTTTGTTGAGTTTTTGGTTATGTTATGCTTGAGTTTAGCAAGCAAAATGATTACATTTCTTGTTTTGATAATAACAAATTAAATGTTCTTACTCGCCAAAAAGAAAAAAAAAATATTGTAAAATAAATTATTTAAGACTGAAGACTTTAGAGGTTTAATGAGTTTTTTACACTGTTCAGTGTGCACACCATGATGCTGTAAATGAGTCGTTCATATGAACTTTTGGCCCTTGATTTCTAAGGCTATTTAAATTTTTTGATGCTTTATTTTTTTTAAAATTTATTTAGCTATAATATACACAAAAATTATTTATTTATTTTGGTAAAGTTTGGTAGGTGTTATTTTGTTTTTGTTGTTTTTTGTGATTATACAATTTTAGACGCTTCAACTTTTCAACTCTTATTAATCTATTTTTTTATTATTCATATTTATCAGAAGTCCCGGCACATACGCATATTATTAGGTAGTAGAATATATAGAATCTTTTTTATAATATACAATACAATTATCATTCATCAACATTTGCTACACTTTAAGAACGTAATTTTTATTTTCGCGCCAATAAGCTTTCCGATAAAACAAATCCTTTTAAATTTCAGCACATTTAATATTCGAATTTTAACTGTCAAGGACAAATTATTTTATTTTATTGAACATTTTTTGTACAAATCAATTGCATTAATAAATAGTTAAATTCAAATTTTAATTCACTCAGAGTTGCATGAAATTTTACGCTGCTCAAAAAACTTTTGATTTTAAAAAAAGTATTGAATTTTAACAATTTATAATACTTAGGGTTATAAAAATGGTAATGAAATTTTAAGGATTTATACGTAAGTGTATTTTATATATTTTTTTGACCATTCCACGTTTCTTTATCACGGCAACTGTTTCTTTTACCCCGGCGACATTTTTTGGACTTGAGGCTTCAATTTTCTACAAGTTTTAATAAATGTCCCTTTAAAATCTACTTTTATCTTCTTTGATAAATTAATTTTTAATAGTAGAATGTAAGATTTCTTTAAAAACTGAATCATTACTATACAAACAAATTTTCCTTAACTCTAAACTTTGGTAAAAACGTTTTAATATGTAATATTATTATATATATTTTGTCTTTTATTGGTTGGGGTTGTTACAGATTCTTTTATTAATTGTTGAATCATTAACATCAATTTTGTGTCCGTATTCCCATTATGGTGTCTGCCTTTTAACAAACTTAATGATTATAAATTAATTGATACGTTTTAATTTTAGATTTTGTAATCTTGGCGCAAACCCATTTTTGTTTAAATCGGCCAAAGGAAAATTTGTCCGCTTTATTTTCATGAAATAAATAATTAATTTATATAATTATATTCGCCAGTTTTAATGCTTGTCACTTAATTGGGTCATTCCTGCGCTTTCAAACGCACAAATTTTAAAAAGCAAGTTCCGAAATGTAGCAAAAATTTACTCCTTGTTAATTGTCAAATTGATTTTGATTTTAATTGTCTTTTTCCCATTGTATTTATATGTGTGCGCAAACTCGTCACGGTGAAAAACGACTTGATGATATTGTATTAATTGTTTATTTAATTTTTTTAAAATTATTTTAAATGATTTAATTAATACAAAATTATGTAAACATTTAGTTTTAACAATTTGATGATAAATAAAATATTAAATGTATTGACAATTGAGATAAGATAATATTTGAAGCAATATTCATTTTTTAAAGAATTAAAAAAAACATCAATGTAATTAGTTTATATTTTTCAAAAAGTAATAAATTATCTAAAAGAGAGAAATCCGAGGCCAATAAACACCACAAAAATAAAATTGTTGCGTCAAAAATTATATAGTAAAAATAAAAAATATTTCTTTCTTTTTAATCTTACACGATCGATTAAATTTTATACGTTAAACAAAAGTCCTATACGATTAAGGCAATCTTTTGTTTACTAGAATCATTATTTATAATGTTTTATGTTTACATGAATTAACAAAATTCAACTCCACAAGCATACTCACAAAATAAAAAATACAAATAAATGTTCATTAAATAAAAACTCTTTCTTTTACCATTTAATTTTCACGCAATTTTAAACCATTCCATTGCATTCATTTTCCAGTCCTCTTAATTTCTTTTTAATGAATAAAAAAACTGGGATATCAAATTACTTTTATTTTTTATTCTTTATAAACTTACGTTTTTATATTATTAAAAGTTTAAAAAATTTAATATAACTTTGCCCACATTTTATTCAAATCCCAAACGAAGAAAATAGGTTAAAAAAATTAATGGTTTGAACAATATGTTAGGTTATTATGTATTTATTTTAATTTTATTTATACGCATCAATACAAATCATTAGAGATTATTATACTCAATTAAGTGCTAATGCTTAATTATTATGTTTTTGTAGAAAATAAAGATTGCTATTTTTAATTCGAATTCGGTTATACATTTCTTATCACCAAAAAAATGTCTTTGGTGATTTTGTTACTGAATACCTTGCATTTGGACGCGTTAGCATTTTTTCAATATTGATTCTGACAATATTATTTAATTTTTAAGAAGATTAGAATAATTTTATGTGCTTTATCTTTCTTTCACAATCATTGCAAATGCTTACATTTTTAAATAAATACAATGGCAATCGGCATCCATTCTAGTTGCACAAAAGCCATTCATGATTTTTTGTAATTCTATGGTCTTTATTATCATTTTTTATTTTTTTTTAGTTTAGAGTTTTAAAATAATTAATTTTCTAGGTATTTTGTATTTTAAATTGTGAAGCTGTGAAACATCTCAAGTTGAAGTGCACAATTTTCCAAAAAAGCCATTGAATCATTTGTATTAGATTTATTTAATTGTTGCTAATGTAAATTAATTTAGTAATTTCACCAGCAGATTGAATATTTTGTCTTTTTACGTTCGATTGAATACACTTGCAAATTTTCATTCCGTTTATTTATTGAATTTAATTAAAACTATTATAATAATATTTTAAATTTCAAAAACCAAATAAAAATTTTATTTACACTTGTAAGTTTAATATCTCAAAAATGTTGACTGGATTTTTTTAAAAAGTATTTTTGTTCATGTGAATATGCTAATTCTTCACATTTAGTATAGATACAAATTTAAACAATCGTTGAAAACAATCATTATAACAACTTTTAAATTTGGTTAATTTAATTTTGATCGAGCTTGGCTAGTTGTTAGCATACAATCCAATCATACAATTTGAAGTATTAGCCTGTTTGTATATATAGAATCATTTACAAATTTTAAATAATATTTTTATCTGCATTTATTTTAAATTTAATATTAGGTAGCCTGAAATGAATTAATTAGGAATTCACTTTACAAACTATTTATTCATTTTGTATATTAATAACTTTTTTTAATTAAAAAAAAATTGTTTTTAACTTGAATTTACGGTTGTTCGAATTTACGGTTGTTCTAATATAAATAATATATTTTTATTCACTCTATATTTGTTATCTTTAATTGATTTTTTTTATTGCATAGTATTCATGTGTTTTTTAGCAGTTGTATTTGCGTAACTAATGAATGTAGCTTATATTCTTAATAATATAATTCGATTTTTTGATATGATTAAATTAATTATCGAGTTAAAATTTTGAAAATAAAAACCTTTTATTTTGGGTTTTTTAATATAACATTTTACTTTATGTGAATAAAATTTCATAAGAATTTGGGGCGTACAAATTCTATTGTATCGTTTAGTTATTTTTTTAGCATTAATTATTAAGCCATTTTTGAATAGATGATGTAAAATGGTCCCTTGCACATACGGTGTACAATGTTGTTTACTTCAGCCTTCATACATTCTTGTGTAATATATATGTATTTATAAAATTCTTACTCCTTATGTTAGTTTCGGAGTCTTTTAATTTTTAATTTTTTTTGGGAAAAATATCAAACAATAATATTAATCTTAATTATATCAATCATCTTATGATCTTGGCAACATTTATAACGTGTCCGGGATATTTCAAATATTCATTTGTGTTCAACTGTTCCCATATTAGAAATTTAGAATGTATTTAGTAAATCTGTGAAACAAAATATTATTTTATTGAGAATATGTTGCTTGTTAAACAAACTTAATTTAGCTATGTATTTGGTGATTAAGCCTATATAATTTTTCTCTTTAAGCTCTTATGTTTAGCCATTTTTTAAGGTTACTTGAGTTAACTTTTTGGTTAATAATTCTTTAAAATTTAAGCTTCGCAACATATTTTTCCATGTACGATGAAACCCCTTGGTGCTCGCCTTGGGACTCTTTAAACGCATAAGCACTTAATATTAAATCTTAAAAAGAAATAATCAATTTGTGTCTGCAAGACCGTAATTTATCGACATTAAATGCTTTTTTATAAAAATTTGCTATTATTCTCATATTGATCGATTCATAATAATTAATTTCTACTCCCAGAATTAAAGTTCAATTATTATTAACGTGCTGAAAAACCTCATGCTTGATGGCGCGACTGAGCAAATTTCCGGGTTTTAATACAACATTAACAGTTTATATGATTATGTTTTATTTTCATTTATTTTTTATTTAAGATTGGAGCGTATGAAACGGAATAACTACTTTTTATTAATCAAACTAGAATATTTTTTCTTCATTTTATATTGTAGGTTGTCTGTTGTATTTATTGGTCTTGGGTTTTCAACTTTAGAATCATAGATAATTTAACAATTAATTGCATGATATTATTATTTTATTTCAAAATTCGTTTAAAAATAAAAACTGCTTTTTAAATAAATTATGCCCCAAGACATTTTCTGTATGAAACCTGAAAAAAAATAATTTATTCGCTTCATTTTAATTCTTAATGGGTTTTCCCTCACATGTACGTGCCGAACTCATTTTCACTCGTTTCAACCAAAACCTGCAACGTCAGCAGAGCTAGCAGGGTTGTGTCGGGTTGGCAACCCAACCCTACTTTAGTCAATACTACATTTAAATAACATTATAAAACTTTCATTTTTTTAATATAAATTTTGGTTTCAACTTTTATTTAGATATATTTTTCTTTCTATAAAATTTATTTTGTATATTAGCTTAAGATTTGTTTATTTAATTTTATTTATAGAATGCTGTTAATATGTCAATGATTAATACATTGTTTTTGAAATATCATACAAATTTTAATGTGAGTTATTGTTAAATTTTAGTTTTCTATAATATTAATAACATTGTTTATTCTTTATGATACTAATAACATCATTAAATGGCACAAAATTATAAAAATTAACTTGTATTTAAATGTTTATCGATTTATCTTTGATTCTATAATAGATTGTTCAAATGAATAATAAATGAATTAATTAAAATTAGGATTTAGGTAATTTTAAATTTTTCGAAGTTTGTAATTCTTCAGAATAATTTATTCTGGAAAGCTGCGAAGTACTTTTTCTTTGTATTTACAATTTTTTTAAATAAATATTTGCTAAATTTTAAATCTAGCTTTTCATTTCTGGGTGGGGGGGGGGAGGCAGAGCGGATAGGCGCCGTGGAGAAAATTCTGAAAATATAACTCCATTTGTTAAGAGATTTGCAATCATTAAAAATGCGGCAATTTTTGAAGCTTTTAGGAATGAGAGAGGTCCGGGGAAATTTTTTAAAAATATTTTGATGGAAGTTGTTAAAAGATTTGTCAGGGTATTTAAAATTACAGAACAAAAGGGTCTCCCCTATGGAAGTGAATTCGTTGGGGAAAAAAAATAAAAAATTTCTAAATTGCCTTTTAAAAATTAAAAGAAAAAATTGAGGTCATCAACGCACCCCATCTAAAATCTGTTGTGTTTACTTTTTGCAACATTTTTTTTTGAAGAAATAGTGTGATAAAAAGAAAGAGTCAGACGGCAAGAATAATGAACATCAACGCACCCCATCTAAAATTGTTTTAGTTTATTTGGAACATTTATTTTTGAAGAAATAGTGTGCTAAAAAGAGAGAGTCCGACGGTTAGAGTAATTTGGGCATAATGCACCCCATCTAAAAATTATAAAGTTTACTTTTTTAAACATTTTATTTTTTAAAGAAATAGTTTGCTAAAAAGAGAGAGTCAGACGGTTAGAGTAATTTGGTCATCAACGCACCCCATCTAATAATTTTTGAGTTACTTTTTGGGAAATTTATTTTTGAAGAAACAGTATACTAAAAAAAGAGAGTCAGACGGCGAGAGTGATTTGAACATCAACGCACCCCATCCCAAATTTTTTTTAGTTATTTTTTTGAACATTTTATTTTTTGATGAAATAGTGTGCTAAAAAGAGAGAGTTAGACGGTTAGAGTAATTTGGTCATAAACGCACTCCATCTAATAATTTTTTAGTTACTTTTTTGAACATTTTATTTTTTGAAGAAATAGTGTGCTAAAAAGAGAGAGTTAGACGGTTAGAGTAATTTGTTCATCAACGCACCCCATCTAATAATTTTTTAGTTACTTTTTTGAACATTTTATTTTTTGAAGAAATAGTGTGCCAAAAAGAGAGAGTCAGACGGTTAGAGTAATTTGGTTATCAACGCACCCCATCTAATAATTTTTGAGTTACTTTTTGGAAAATTTATTTTTGAAGAAATAGTATACTAAAAAGAGAGAGTCAGATGGCGAGAGTAATTTGAACATCAACGCACCCCATCCAAAATTTTTTTTAGTTTACCTTTTTGATCATATTATTTTTTTTAAGAAATAGTGTGCCAAAAAGAGAGAGGCAGACGGTTAGAGTAATTTGGTTATCAACGCACCCCATCTAATAATTTTTGAGTTAGTTTTTGGAAAATTTATTTTTGAAGAAATAGTAAACTAAAAAAAGAGAGTCAGACGGCGAGAGTAATTTGAACATCAACGCACCCCATCCAAAAATTTTTTTAGTTTACTTTTTTGATCATTTTATTTTTTTTAAGAAATAGTGTGCAAAAAAGAGAGAGTCAGACGACGAGAGTGAAAATAAGACAAATTTGATTGCATGAATGTGATCAAATTCTCTTGCGCCTTTGTCCATGAAAAGTTGGAGCTGCTTGATCTTTAAAGCTGTATGTCACTACTATTTCTATTATTTCAAAATCCGCAGGATTAATTATTTTTAATTTATATACTATTTAAATAGGTCTATCCACTTTTGTATTATTTTAAATTTACAATGAATAATGATAATCAAATTTTTAAGTTACTATTAGGATTATCAATTTACGACATTCAGTGTTATTTATATTAATATATCATTTTCTAATTTTACACATTGTGCAAGATATTGGTATGCTTTATTTTGTGAGATTTAACAATTTTTAAGTTAATTTTGAATTTCTTGGTAATTTGAATATAGTAATAATTTCTACACATTTGATTTTATCTCTTTGAAAATATAATATAAGAGCTTTTATTAATTAATAAAACATTTTATCTGATGATATTAACCATTTTATTTTTTTTCCATTCTAATATTCGCAATTATTCAATTAATTCCATTTCACTTTTTTTTAAAATTTGGGTCGCAAAAGTTGTGAAAACGCTATAATTTTTTTTAATATAAATTGTAACACCTGTGTTAAATTATTATATGGTTTTGGATTTTTAGCAACCTTTAATTTATAACATGTCTAAAACTTTTTTTAGTTATGCGATTAAAATAGATAAATTTATAAAGTTAATCTTAGGTTTTATTTTATTAAAGCTCAAGTTTAATACTTGTTTTCGGCACCCGCTCCAAAATTCTTATTTTTTTACATTTATATTTTTAAAATTTTGTAAGTATTCATGTTTTACATATACACCGGATAGTTAAATTATTATATGGTCTTTTTGAATTTGTAGCAAACTTAATTTTTATCCCATGGGTTAACACATGAAGTTAGTCCGGTGTTGCGCAAAAATTCTTTTTTTTTATTACATATGTGTACACAACTGTTATTAGTTAAATACATTTTTATATAACAATCTGTAATGTTATAATGTTTTTATTAAACTAACTTAATTCTTTATTTGTCAATAATTATTTTTTGAAATAATTTTAAAAGAAGGTATTCTAAATTGTTTTTTAGTTTTTTTTGCAAAATTATATTTATTGTTTTTAAACTCGACTTTTCGTGGAATGCAGTTGAACCTTAACAATTTGGCATAGCAACACATTATCAAACAAAATAAGCTGCGATCGGTTTATATTTTTTACATATCATCAAACTATTAACATTATTTAAATGTGTTTATAAAAGTAAAAATGATTATGTAAGCATTTTAACATACATTCTTAAGCATTGTTTACCTGCAAATTATAAGTTATTTGGGAATTAAATTTTTATGTAGCATAATTTGGATATTCACAAATATATTTATTTATTATTTTACCAGGCCTGTGCACGGTTACCAATTTTCGTAACCGTAACCGCCCGTGCTCAAACACCCGTAACCGTTAACCGCCCGTCCTCAAAATCTCATAACCGTTAACCGCCCGTCCTCAAAATCTCATAACCGTTAACCGCCCGCGGTTATCCGCGGTTAACCGCCTTATTTAAAAATCAATAAAGTTTTCCAGATTTCGAAAACAATTTTTCAAAACTAATTTTTTCCGATCGTGATGTGGCGTCTTTCTAAAATTAAATCAAAATTGATGTGTATTGAACTTAGCAAGTGATTTTTATCAGATTTTGCAAATCGTCTCAATCCTTAGCAACAACGGATGCGACGGTTAACCGCGGTTTTAGTGGTCATAACCGTTAACCGACCGTAACCGCGGCCTTTTAAAATTCAATAACCGTTAACCGCGGGTAACCGTGCACAGGCCTGGATATTAGTATCATTTTTAATTTTCTTCTATTTAACCTTTTATGTAATTTTTCACTAAAGATGTTTATTAGTGGGTTGTTGAATTGTTTTGGTGTTAACTATTCTTCGGTGCTATTTTTTAACCTTCTTTTATTTACTTTTATATTAAAATATGCTGTTAAGTTATTTTATTATGCTATACATTTTAGACTCAAGCAATTGGCTTCATTGAAGAGATAGACTCAAGCAATTGGCTTTATTGAAGTGATTTTAAATCTTCGTTTAATTTTTCCCATTTTAAAATATCCAATTCATTTTTTCATTTATTATTAATGTTAAACATTGCATATTATTATATTTTTTTATCAAAAAATAATATTTAAAAAATCAAAATAATTACATATTTTAAGTTATATATAATATTTTGCTTCATTATTGCCCTCAACGCGGCAATACTCAAGGTTTGTGTAGGATGTGGTCGCAAATTTCTTCATTTCATCTTCGATGTCTCGAGACTTCAAGATCTCGGATCCCCAACGATTCTTTTTATCGGAATAGGCATTCTTGAATGGTAAATTTTTGCAATATAACCACTTTTTGATAAATGCTGTTTGTGTTGAATATAAATATATAAAATTTGACGTACTTGCTAACATTAAATCAAATAATTAAAATGAATATAATTAGCGTTAATTATAATAAATTGTGTTGTTATGGCGTAATTGGTATGGTGTCACCACGCTTGGAGGCTATTTAGATCAGCAATTATTCCTTATATTTACTTCTATCACATTAGAATTAAAATTAAATTTGAATAACACGATACGTTACCTAATTTATTTTGGTAATAAAAATTTCTAGATTGACAACATTATTTATTTTCGTAATTAATCAATGATTTTATTTTGATTTTATAGACATTCTTCGTTTTTGCGCAAAATAGATTATATAATGGATAAATGTGATTTTTTGATGGGGCAAGTCAACATTTCTTTGTATTTTATTAGGGATGGTTTGTAAAATATTTTAACGTTTAATTTCCTTTAATTCTTGTTTTATAGTTTATGAGCAAATTTATAAATAGGTTTTTTGGCATTTTTTTGTTTTAAAAATTATATTTTCTTGTTTTTAAGTATTGATTTATCAATTATATTTAAAATTTATAATATTTCATTTTTTAGCATTGTTTGTATACAATTTAAACTCGTTGGTTGCATCCAGCTTTCCTTGACGAATCATGAAATTATTTTAATCAAATAGATATATAGTTATTTTAATTTTATTTTTTTGATGTTTTTAATGGGGTTTTTTATAAGTATGATTAATTGATGCAGCAGTGCAATTGAAGCTTAGGTATGTTGTAGTTGCATGGTTTTCCATTAGGGTGAGCTGTCTGCATGTGGACAGTCACGTGAAGTTAATTTTTTGTGTCATAAATATATTTATTGTATTAAGTAAAGCTACAGTTTATTATTTAGTATAAAAATATTTACTGTTTAAATTCTGTTGTTTTATTTAGTTTGGCAAAGAATATTCGTAAAACTAGAATAATCCGCGTAACCACCAGCGTTTGTCGGTTCCTGTCCAATGGAAGCAAATTATTTTTGTATATATTTTATTTACAAAACACGTGCTTTGCTATCTAAGTAAGCGCTTAATTCAAATATATTAAACCAAAAATTTAAATACAACTTAAAAATAGTAATATAATTATATGTTATTAAATTATTGACTTTTTATTATTGCACGGAAACGGGTGCCGTTGCGTCATGGTGGTTGATGTCAAAGCGGAAGCTAATAAGTGCAAAATTTTAATGGCCGTCCAGAAAATTTAAATGATTTAAGTATTGAATAATTTAAAAAGACGAGGAGCATTGAGAGAAATGTATTTTGATTTATGATACACATACACTCAGTTTTGATTGTTTATCGATTAACATTTTAAAATATTTATTAAAAGCATGAAATTACTTCAAAATTTATCCAAGTTCTGGGGGTATACTTTTTGTTCGTACAGCTCTGCCGGGATCGAGCACGATAGTTGTTTGTTTTTTTAGTTCACTGTCTTTTTTAGCTAATGTTCATATTTTTAAGTGTTACTTATTTTAAAATATTTTAATATCAAGCACTTTTATTTTTTGGCCAATTTCTAATCAAAATTTCTATACATCAAAGTGAACGAATTTAATCTGCGAAATTTAGGTCACAGCCACTTTCAATGTTCCATCATCAAATTAAATATTCTGATATCAATTTAAATTATTTGTAATGTTTTTTAGTATTTGATAATTATATTATATAGTTTTTTAAATCTCAAAGTTATCTTATTACTAAATTTACAAAATTTTATTCTATGCGACATTATGGGTAATTAAAATATGAAACTTTCAATAAATTTAGAAATTTTATATTAATAAATTTTTAGCTAATTTTGGTGGAATCATCGAAAAATATTATGTCAATACATACATTTCATAAAATCATAAAGTAATGTGTCACTTTAAGTTTTCCATTGAAGCCACGGCTATGGATTTAGTGAAGTAATTATAATTTTGTGCATTGCTAATATGTTTTTTTTGTTTAACAAATACTTTTGTGTGTTTTTTTATGTGCATTTTATGCTGTAAATGTTTGCTACTTTTTTTATAATTTTTTTAGAGAATATTTACAAAACAGATATTCTTATTGTGTTTTTATGCCTTATTTTATTTTAATTAATAAATATTGAAAAATTAAATTTAACATTATTTTAAAACAAGAGTATTTTAACATTTTTTCATTTCATTTTGCATCAAGTAAAATCATAAGCTTGTTCAAGTATAAAATTAAAATCCAAAATAAAGCAAATTAATAATAATTTGGAAAAAATATTTTTAACATTAAACACGGTTTAAAGAAAAATTTCTTGATAATATTTAAAGATGCAATTAAAAAATAACAAAACATGGCTTCGAAAAACTCAATATAAAATCCCAATTAAAATATTTTATAAAAATATGACGTATGAGAATGAAGTTCTACACCATTATCAATTTAAAATTTAAATAAGTTTTAAATCCGTTATTGCGAAACGCAGCCATGACAGATTCATCAGAGAAAAGTTTTGCCCTTGTGCGTACCAGGCAACAAATTTTAAAAAACAAAATATTATCTGCATAAAACGCGGTATAATTTTTGATTTAAATTTTTTAAATTTTTACAGATCATATATGAATATTAATTATGCCACATATAAAGATCCAATATTAATATTAATATTTTAACAATGAGCGTTTTTCACACAGTAAACTCATTTTAAAAAAATAAATTAAAAATTGTGCTCGTCGTAGCTCAATATGCTTAAATTAAATTTCGCGAATAATTAATAAAATTTGAATAAAAATTAAATACTTACTTCATTTTTAATTCCTAAATTATTTTTTTGCGCATTTGAGATTTGAGCAACTTTTTAGCCAATATCACCCAAACGACAGAAGTTTCAATAGATTTCGACAAGTATTTTATTCTTAACATTAAACCAGTGCTCAATGGCACGGCATTCAGCTTCATTTGGGTCGCATACTTTTGTCAAAAACTTAAAAAGCGTGGAAACGATTATTTTCAAAATTTTGCAATGCCAATGCACCGACTTTAACGTTTCAATTAAAATGTTTAAATGGTTTTGATGCAAATGGTCAGTTGACGTTTGAATTTCCGAAATAATTTCCATTTTTTGGTTTGACTAATTTTTTAATTCCGGCATGTTTCCCACCAGAACGATATTGATTAATTGTGAAATAACTTTTTTTCGTTAAATTCTTCAACTTTTTCTCCATTATCGAAAAAGTTCTAACTTTCCATCGGATACGAGTTTTTAGAGCCTTCCATTTGGCCTCAAATCATTAGCCATGAAACCTTGGTTCGGGGGGGGCATGCCCCTCTTGCCCCACCCCTGCATACGCGCCTGCCTAAAACCCGTTAAAAATTACCGCATTTTTAAAATAATTCGAGGAAAATGGTCCAAAAATTCAATTTTTGGTGTCTATTTAATGTTTTATATATTACTTAAATTTTTTTTTGTTGATTATATAATATTGGATAATCAAATTATTCTTATTTTATTTTTATTAGTTCAAAACAATTTATTTTTTTAGTATAGTTATAAAATAAATGTTTTTAAACAATATTTAATATTATCTTTCCCACATTGTTTCATTTCTCAAAGAAATTCTCGCTTTATTTTAGTCAACTGATCCTTATCATAAAGATTATTTTTAATTATTACACATAACGGCAAGTAGATAAGAATGGCAGGAGTGCAAGCTTTTTTTATTATTGAGCATTTTGTTTTAGTCATGCATTTATTTTTTTTATATTTCAGAAAGTTTAATAAAGATGAAAAACTCGTCTAACATTTTAATGCGCATGGTTCACGCCTTTGAAGAAAACTTGTATTGCCCTGTTTGACGGCTTTAATATGTAGCGGGCACTTGTTATTTTTCACACAGCCACCATCATTTTACCGAAATTATGTAAGTTAAACTTTTTTTAAAATTAGTATTTCTGTTTATTTTTAAAAGTGATTAATTTTAACGAATTATCACCGCTATTTATCTAAACCGAATTTTTAGGTCTCTTTATTAAAATCAATATTTACCAGCAACGCAACATTTATTTATTTTTTTAAATTTTGTAACGGTTATATTTAATGACCACATTATTGTTTTAAATTAAAATATTTGGTCTATATAGTGTTTGATTTTTTTTTGATTTTCAAAATAAAAAAATTTCTTTTTGTAAATATAGCTGTTCCTGGCACTTATAAAAATTTTAAGTTTATAAATTATATCACATAAATTATTGATAACATAATGCTTAAAATATTGAATAAGGGTCTAACCTTACTGAATATTTTACAACAAAAAAGGTTAAAAATAGCACCAAAGAATAGTTAACACCAAAACAATTCAACAACCCACTAATAAACACGTTTCGTTTATCTCAACAACTCAACAAGATGATTTGATTGATTAATCAAAAAACAAAATCGATTGAATTTTCACAACATAAAAAAACATCGTATGAAATAAATATATAACCACTAAAAATTCTAAATTAACTCCGCTCAGATACTACTTAAGATTTATATAAACAAAATAAAACAAAAAGGTTACAAAAATAATAAGTCTAACTTGAAGAATAAATCATAATGAAACTAATGCTGTAATCAATAACTAAATCATTTAATTAGTTATCTTTCTTCTCCACGTGACGTTTTATTTTGTTATCAAAAGTTAGATGACGACTTTATTATAAACATAAACGGATCGTATCTAGCAATACTTAAAAATGTACTACTGAGAACTTACAATAAAAATGTGCATATTAAACTAAATGTGCTTATTAATACTAAAAAGTTTTAATATAATTAATATTTACAAGTTTTTTACTTTCAAATACTAAAAATCAAAAATTATGATAATTCTTTTATTAATATATATCTTTTTATAAATTAAAAAACATGTAAAATTTATATTTATAAAATTATACTAACAAATAACGGCAGAAAACAAATTGATTACAATAGAATGTAGTAAAAACAATCATGCTGCCACCAATCCATTATTCCTATATTAGTCCAGTTCCATTCGACACTGCGGTACACTTCGAGAAGACAATTAAATAAAAGTAAAAAAGGTTCAACGTCAAATTAAGAAAAATAGATTAAAAAACAATTTAAAGATAAATATTCAACTAAATATTAAATAATACAAAACAAATAATTCATTAACAAACTATTTAACCATTTTTTTTAATTTGAAATTTGTACAAATATAAATTTAAGCGTTTTCCATACAAGCTGTGGTATCTATTCGCATTTTCCGTTTGAATAGAGTTAATTTAAATGTCTGTTTGTTTGTTTGTTTTTTTACACAAAAATTTATTAGAATATTTATTTCAGAGATGTAGACTTGTACTATATATTATTAAAAATTTTACATTTTTATCAGTACTTTACAACATTTAATTATTTTTTTAACATACCTATACTTTAAGCGCAAGTAGAATGTTGAATCCATGGTTGTAATTGTCTTAAAATATACATTTATTTATATTTATATATATTATGGCATCATCGCTGCATACATTGGCCAATGCATTTGTAGCAAATTATACATATTGAAGTCCATTATCAATCTTGTGATTCTGAGTTACCTTTTCGCTGCACATGTAGTCGAGACTTTCATAAAGCACACGCCACTTTGCTTAAATTAATAAATATTCTCAGCTCTTGAGCTAACAGTTATTGAAAATATTATTAGTTAATTTAAGCTCGGTCGACGCCCTTTTTTTAAATCGGGTTGAAAATAACATCGTTTATTAACTTAACTTTTATTGTTCCGAATTTTTTTAAATAAGGTAAAATTAATTATAATCGTTTATTTAATGTATTTTATTTCCAACATTTAAATTTTGATTTTAATTGAAAATATTCAAACATTTATTTTGCGATTTTAAATTCATTTTCTTGCATTATATGATTTTTTTATTAACAACAGAGATAAACATTGACTTTTTAGTGTTATCATAGCGGTTCCGCTCCTTCACTTTTTTGATGTTTGCATCAAACGATTAGAAGCTACGCAATCATTCTTTTTTTAAATGATATATTTTTTTAAATTGCTTACATTTACGAACTCCATTTTCTATTTTACATTTTCATATTAAAAGTGTTTTTAAGAAAATGTTTGAAGTTATTTTTTTAATGCGCATTTATTATTAATCATGCCGTTATGGCTGAGAATTGATGTCCTTGTAAAAAAAAAAAGTAAAAATTAACAAATTTAATTAAAGAAGACTGCCTTATATTCATGCTCAAATATTTTTGTTTTATTTATTTTTTGTCTATTATTACACATTTAATCGAACCCTTCTCTGTGTTATCATTACGGCCTTTATTGTATGCATATATTGCAAATAACTATTTATTTGCCGCGCAGTCGTGCTTTGCCCGAAGCTTTACCTTGCCATTGAAAGGGACGCTCCTGTATCGAGTAAAAATTCTTAGATCAAAGAGAATAAAACTTGTAGACTCAAGCATAATAAAATTTTAGATTTCCATAACTTGGTTTTTATTATTTGTCAAATGAATCCTTTAGTTCTTTCAGATCTTTCTTTGCGTGATATATCAGATATATCCGCTGTTTTTTTAATTTAATTTATTTCATTGTAATACTTAATTAGAATCAAGTACTCTGTAAAAAGATTTTTGATTGAATTTAAAATTGCGGCATTACAATGGCAGTTAATATAATTGTTTATTTTCAATAAATATAATTTCATTTTTCTGACAAATATTAGATTTTTCATATCTGACAATCCAGTTTTATAGTAAAAAAGAATCAACGATATAATTTATAATTTTATTTTAAATAGAAATATAGTATAGTTGGTTATGATATTAAATAGTTTTATAGATATAGGTATAAATTTCATAGATTATTAAAATATTTATAAAATAAAATAATTTATCTCAATTTCAATATTTTAAAATTAATTCATTAATTTAGTTGTCAGTTAATTGGTGCTTTTAGGTTTTGTTTTATATCATAAGGGGGGAAATAATAGACAAAGGGATATTCCTTAATTCAATCAGAAGAAAACCCATAATTTATACAATTTGGATAATTTAAATTTAATTTTTTTATAATTTGTTTCTTCGTTCAATATTGGCTCCACTAGTACTTTTCGAGATTCATTTTGAAAATTCATTTATAAATTTGATTTTTATTAGTATTTACAACAAGGTTTATATTTTTTTTAAATTATTTGATTCAAATTTAGTTATGAGTCGGCATTTAATGTAATGTTTTGTTTAGATAAATTTTTATTAGTTAAATAATTATGAAGTAATTTATGTTTAAAAAATAATAATTTTGGTCATATCAAGTTTCGTTATTTTTTGATAATGGATTCAGCCTAAATTTGTGCAATTTTGATATTAAAATAGGGTATATATCTGCTTTTTAATTATTTTATTATATTTAAAACAGAAATATAATTGGTGTTGCTTGCTTTTTCCGTGATGCTTTGGGCGTTGCCTCCGGCTAAAAGAGTAAACTTTATGACCAACAAAAAAAAAATTATAATTTTTTTAGTTGTCAAATCTTCTTATATTATTTTTTATTCTATTTACTATTTAAATGTAATTTAAAATTATAATATCACTTTGTTTGTAAAATTTATTTCTATTTTCTTCATTTCTCACAATTTCAACGTTAAATTTTATTTATCTCATTGTATTTCTTTTTTATATTTGTCAATTCTTTATTTTATTTGTCCTTTTAAGAATTTTAGTTGTTGGAGAATTCAATTATTTATATCTCAAAACATTTATTATTTCTTTATGTTTCAATTCAATTTTAGTTTAATTCAATTCGTTTTTCGTCTTGTAATCTTGATGACGCGGACAATTTTATTCAAAAGTCATCGTACTTTGTTTCATTTGTGCAAAATGCACATCATTATAAGCTTTATAGATAATTTTATAATTTCGATCTTAATTATAAGTTTTTATGCTTTGAAAGCATTTACCTCCTATCAATAATACAATTAAAAAGTGTTATTTGGTTACACATTTTTCACATAATGCACTTTGATTTACATTTTATGATAAAATATTTGTTGAAATCAAACGCTCAATTGATTTTTACTAAAGAAGAGTATCGAGCTTAATATTCATTAGTGAAACAAAAGTGTAGTACTAATATATACCAAAATCAATATTGCAAAAATTTAAATAAAACTTGATTATTAACATATAAAATGCGGCACCCAAACGCTCAAACAATACTATAATTAAAATATTTAAAATTTTTGTAAATAAGTTTCAAAAAATATTCCAAAAAGTTAACTAAAAAAAATTTTAGATGGGGTGCGTTTATGTTATAAATTACTCTCGCCGTCTGACTCTCTCTTTTTGACACACTATTTCTTCAAAAAATAAAATGTTCAAAAAAGTAACTAAAAAATTATTAGATGGGGTGCGTTGATGACCAAATTACTCTAACCGTCTGACTCTCTCTTTTATCACACTATTTCTTCAAAAATAAAATTTCAAAAAAGTAACTAAAAAAATTATTAGATGGAGTGCGTTGATGAGCAAATTACTCTAACCGTCTGACTACCTCTTTTTGGCACACTATTTCTTCAAAAAATAAAATGTTCGAAAAAGTAACTAAAAAATTATTAGATGGGGTGCGTTGATGAGCAAATTACTCTCGCCGTCTGACTCTCTCTTTTTATCACACTATTTCTTCAAAAAAAAAATGTTCCAAAAAGTAAACTATATTAAATTACCTTGAAAATAAGAAATAAATTTGAATGACTTTTGTTTAAATGGTGTAATATTTACTTTTAATAATTTTTACGACAAATTTAACTAAAGATATTTAAAACTAAAAACAAAATCCTATGTTCATTTAAATATAAAATATTAAATTTAAAACAAAACGAAACCAACTTTTCAAGAAAAAAATAAAAATTAATGAAAAAACACTAACCTATTAATATGAAATTGAATTTTATATATTTAAAATAACAATATTAAACTTCTAAAGGTGTATTTAGTTTATAAAAATGAAGGAAAATTTCATCGAATATCGGAGGCATGAGCGGTACTCGACACGCCGCCTGATAAACAACTCAGTAAAACAATTATTAATCCTTTAAGCTAAACATAAACTCATGGTTATACATGGAGCAAGAACAAGTCTGAGGACAATTCGCTTACATTCATATAAATATAAAAAAAAAGTAGAATAATTGTATTTGACTTTTTAACTTAAGTTGCTCCGTTGCATTGTTGAATCAAGCAAGCTTATTTAGCTAATAAAACTCATTAAAAGTTATAATAACGTACAAAGTGAATAATCTTTACTAAAAGTATAAAAAGTTATTAATTTACAAAAGAAATAAAATAAAACGGACATTATAATAGAAGCAGTATAGACATTCAAATAAAAATACTACATAACTTGTCATAATATTTATAATAAAACATATATTTAACAAACTAAATAGTATAATTTAACATTGACTAATAACAAAAGATTAATCGCTAGCCTTTGGAAAATTATCTTGCCTTTTATGCTCAAATTTATATTTTCAGTGTTAAAAAATCCAATCAGTGATCAGTGAATTCGAAATCTGTTAAAACGCCAGGTGCGACTAAAGCCCCTAGTTTCCGCTACGGCATTTTTTTCAGACAACATTTGTGTAAATTAAAACCGAATTTTTATTAAAAGAATTCACTCGACATTATTAAATTTTAGTCAACCGTGCGCGGCGGATGTGCCAGCTTAAGGTCGATTTTTCGCTGACCGTGAATATAATTTTTAAACAATTTTCGTGCGTAGTAAAAATTACTCCTCTTCCTATGGTGTATTCTCCGACCAAGAGTACAAATAAATAATGAACAATAAAATATCATAACAAATGTGATTAAATCAATATGAGACTTAACTTTTTTTTTTATAGTTTACATAAGTCAATTTTTTTAAAATATTAAATTTAGGCTGATTATTAAAATTTGTAATTTGTTTCATTTTGTTCTGTGAATAACCATACTTTCTCATTCTGAACTGGACAGAAACGAGATCAGAATTTTACGAAAACGTTTGCCTTTTGGCATCTGTAAACGCCAAATGAATTGTTATAAATATGTAATCTGTAAATTCATTTTGTAAATTTTGATTTATATTTATTAAAATTGTTTAATTTATATTTATTATATGTTTTGGTTTCTCTTAGAAATTATTGTTCATATAAAATATTTAAATGTGTTAGATTTTGATTTATGAATTAAAACTTGCCAGATAGGACCAGCCAGTGCACTTATTATTTGGGAAGGACTATTTTTGTATTTGCAAAATAAGATAGAAATGTTATGTAAATGTGAGTATTAAAATGTCGGGCGGCTTAAGATAAACCAATTCTTTTACATTTATTAAATTGCTTTATTTTTATGTGTTTTTTAAAATAATTTAAAGATGAAAAATTATATAATTTGTTTAAACATACGTTTTTTTGTTCATAGTTCGACGGATATATTCATATCCTTTAACAGTGATGGTTTAATTTTATCAATTTTTAGCTCAATTTTCTTAATATATTTTTTGAAAGTAAATAAAATCTCCTAACATTTGCTTTTCTTTTGCATTATATTTTTCATAGTTTTGACTAATAATAAAAAAATTGTTTAATTCTTTTTAAACCATTATCGCGTCGTTTGGAAGGATGATGGCAATTTTGCGTGTTCCTGACTCCATGAAGCCAAAATGGCATGACAAAAGAGCTTATCGGTCGAATAAATAAGAAGAACCATGTCGTGTAGCTGTTTCTAATAACTAATTATTTATTATTTAAGTTTTCTTTAATTTGTTAACTATTAATCAACAAATTCTTTAATTAAAATTACGTAGGCCACTATAGCAGTTTTTTATATGTTATTTTATATTCAAAATTTTCAATTTTATAATTTACATTCATTAAATTTTATTTTTAAAATTTTATTATAATGCCTTGGTGATGTTTGTTAATTGTTTCTTTTTTTTCTAATTTCGGCTTTCATTTGCCTTTCTGCATGTTAGTACATTTATTTAAACATTAAATTTTAAAAGTTAAAATGTTAAAATATGAATTTATTGTCAATTTTTGATAATTTTAGCATTTTTATATTTTCACATATTTGATCAGTTCCAATCATAATAATTCTATGATTCTTTTAATATAAATGTAAAGTTTTCTGTTTTGGTCAAGAAAAAACATTTTTCAACAATAGTTGTATGTTAATTTTGTTAATTTTTTATTGAATTTTATTTTTAGCTATGTATAAATAATTTTGTTTTATAAGCATAATAAAGTATTTTTTGATAACATTGTAAACCTTTTCAATGTTAACAACTTCCATTGTTCGACAAATAAAGCAAATTTGAAATTAATAACTAACATCTCGTAATATTACTGTTTTTTATATACGAAACTTTAGCGAATAAATTTGGCAGGTGTCCTAAACTTCATTATCTTTTATATCATCATTATAACCAGTTGATGTTCCTAAAACATGCATTTTATTAAAAGCATTAAAAAGATGCGCAAGTCAGCTTTGTCACTTGCCGGCACTTCCAAAACATTCTTTGATTTCAGTTTAGCAATACCAATTTTAAAGGGTTTATTTTAGTTTTAAAACGGTTTAAATATTCATATTTATTTTGCAAACATTTTATATCCATATTTGGTCAAAAGGTGTTTTGTCAAAGTTTTTCGGTATTTAAATGCTTTTTAATTAATTGTCTTTCACTCATTTGCATTATATTATACTTTATATTGTTTTTTTTTTAATATTAGTTATTTTGCATTAATATTTTTAAATTTATAAATAAAATATGAAAAGCCTCTGGTTTCGTGTCACAGTGGCTTATTTATTTGAGGATTATATTGATTTATTGATTATGGTTTCACCAGCAGATGGAATATTTTGTCTTTGTTTTCGATTTAATACACTTGCAATTTTCATTCCGTTTATTTATTATTTAATTAAAACTATTATAATAATATTTAAATTTCAAAAACCAAATAAATATATTTTACTCTTGTAAGTTTAATATCTCAAAAATGTTGATTGGAATTTTTTTTAAAGTATTTTTGTTTCATGTGAATATGCTAATTCTTCACATTTAGTATAGATACAAATTTAAACAATTAAAAGGTTAAAAATATTAAGCTAATAGGTTGTCTTTGCAATTCGTTATTCAAAACCCTTGAATTTTTTAGTTACAATTTATTTTTTATTGCTTTTTGATTTAATAAAGGTTTTCCAAAGTTGTTTTAAATCTTTATTTCATTGCCCGCAATTAAGAGAATAGTGTATGCCCATGCCACGAACACACGATTTATCATCTAATTTGACCATCGTTTTTAGAATTTAGTATATCGGATACAATTTTTATTAGTAATTTGCGTTTATTGCTTGCAAAATTTAAAAACATTGTGCAAATAAAAAAGGTACCCATTGAATTTTTTATATTTTGCATATTTCCTTTGAATTTAATTTGTTTCAAAAACTATTTTCTCTTTAGGTTTATTTTGTTTAATTCGCTTTTATATTATTGTAAAAATGATATAAATTTTTTGCAGGGTTTAATTGTATCTCTTTTTTTTCAAATGCAAGTTTCGTAGCGCTTTAATTAAAAATAAAGTTCAGTTTTACCTATTCTGCTCACTGGTTTATTTTTGTGTTAATATGGCACAATTAAATTTTTTATTTGAGTGTGAACTTATTTTATTTTGCAAATTATCTCATTGACTAAACGTTTTGATTTTTTAACATTCATAAAAATAATACCGAATGAAAATTGCGCTGTTTAGTCCGCATTTATTACAATGAATTCAATTAAAATGAATGCTTTTTGATTGTAATATTTAATTTTTTATTTAAATTAAATTTAAATTATTTTAGTCCAATTTACCGTATAAATTATGTTTTTTTTATTTTATAACAAATCATAAATATATGTGTTTTTTCAAATAAATTAAGTTATCATCAGTTCGCGTTGTTTCGCATATCTTATATAGTTTATGCATTTTATGAGCGAAATTTTGTAGGATTATTTTTCATTTATTAAATTAGATTTTCGTTTTAATTGGATATATGATTTAGATTCAATTTTCTATGCAATTAAGGCATTTAGGTTTTAAACATTTAATTTAATATTTTAACATGCAGTCTTTTCTTTCAGCGTATACAGATTAAACTAATTTGAACTTGTACTCCTATGACACTGACATGATGAAATGGTGGTGATTGCTTTGAGACACTCCTCTGGTAGACTTCTGCTACGCCAATCTTGTGCTATTATCAATTTCTATTCATGGTCTTCAAAAGCTGATTAGAATTATTGCCTTATATTTATAAATAATAAACTAAAAGTTAATTTTAGTCTTGTTTTTACATCGTCTTTGTTTAGAATAAAATTCACAGTCCTTTTTTAAAGACTACAAGTTTTAAATACAACATTTAAAAATAATTCCGGCGTTTATTTCATTTCTCTGCACTAGGTAAATATCATTAACGATTCAATAGAAAAATTGATTTAATATTTTTATGGCAATTAATATTAAATGGCAATCGTTATAAACATTGGGTGAAAATATGCATAAATTTTTTTTCAACAAATGTTTCAATATTATTATTTATTTTGTTATTATATAAATATCAATTTATTTTCGAGATTACTTGAACTCTTTTAATAAACAAACTTAAACATTTCGCCGAAGTTGTTTTATTATTGTAATTAATGATCGTCATATCTTTAATATCACACTTTTTTGAGTTTAATTTTGCAATAATTCATGAACTCATAATATTCGCAACATTAATTTTGATTTTGTTTCTTTGTATTCAATTGTTATAATTTTCATCACTTTTTTTTGATTGATTTGCATAATAGCTTAAATATATTTGACCATGAATTTGATTAAACTAACGCTTTTTAGTATTAAAAACACGAAGCTGCTTATTTCTATTTTATTTTTATTTGAATTTTTTAGAAAGAGACCATCTCCATTAAAGTAAACAGTTAGCATTTAAATTTTTATAAAATTAATTTCAACTTACTCACTTTTTTTATTTTATTCTTTGATATTTTTAATTTCTTGTTCTTGAATTTAAGCGTCAGAAAATAATGGCGCATGTAAACCAGCTGGGAAAATTGTCGATCTCGCTTTTTGCAATATTTATTGTTTATGTAGTTTTATTTCCTTTATTTTCTGTAGTATATATAATTTTTAAAAGAATAAACACTCAGGCCGATCATTAAAGCTTTTATTATTTAAAACCGTTTCACTGTTGCTTAATAATTTATTTTTTGTTGTTTCGCCTGCTATTCTGAGGCCAACATTTTCCATGAGACTAATTATATAAGCATATACCAGTTATAATCGGAATTTTTAATGATATTTAAATATTAATAAATTTGTAAATCAATCAGATTATTTTAGTTGATTTTGTCTCTGTTGCAATAAACATAAATATTTTAAGCGTTCTCGCTTTGCATGAAATGCACATTTTTATAAATCTTCAAGAGGTTTTCTTTTAATATTATTTGTTAATAAATTAAATTTCTACAGAAATCATTCCTTTTGAATTATTTAAATTGGGGCATGGATTTAATTATAGAATTATTTAATTTAAAATTTTTAGTGCAAAGGCCGAATAACCGGCGGTTGCAGGTCAAAACAACTTCAAAATGATCTGGTTTAAAATGAATAATTACCTCGGATTTATTTTTTATTTGTACCAGTCACATATTTGTTGTCTCCTTTAGTTATTGACGAAAATGTTTATTTTTATTATGCATTACGCGAAAATTTGCATTTTTACCAAACCAATGTTTATTTAAGTATTTTTCTTTTCGATTTTGTTAATCAAGAACTTGTGGCATTCTTGGTGTATATTTTTTGTTGGTTTTTGTTTTATATATTACATAGGATTAAGTTTTATTAGCTAAATTAAATACATAATAAATAGCGCAGTTTCAATAAATCACTCTTTTTTGTTAACATTTTAAAAACAAATTGTTTGTTGGTCATTTCATTTCAATGTTTAAAAATGAACGTATATAACTCTTCAAAATTGACTTTATTATTATAACGAATTTTCGCAATGCTTGTTATTTTCAATAATTATAAGGCCCGTATTCTCCTGCCTTTCCCGATTTTTTGCATGACTTGTTACAAGCACGAGAATACCAACGATTGTGATGGCGTTGGACGTAATAAATGAGTGTTTTATTCCAAATTCGTTTTGAACATATTAAATATATTTTTACGATTTCAGACGATTTATTTTTTTTGTCATTATAACCTTTTAATTACAATTCAACAATATTTATATCTTAAATCTTTAGTTAAGTGGCTCAGCCCCTATCCTTTACGTAGCGGTTGCGTCGAACTGGAGAATAAACAATTTATTAATTATTTTTAGTATTTTATAAATAATTAATTTTGAAATTTTCAAAATTTGTTAAATTTTTTTGCGCATTTGTAATTTCATTCTATTTTTATTTCAATTTACTTTTGTTTTATTTATTAATTTTGGAGAAAGTTTATTTTTTGTTTTATCATCGAGAAAAATTTCTTGGCACAAAAAAATAATGCAAAATTCTTACGTCGCAGAATCGGCCCACTTTTCTCTGAAACCAGATGGTTAGGCAATGGCCAAGTTCGTGGTAACAATTCTGGCCTTGTCATATGCCCGGCCAAGCGGCCTCGTGAAACTAGTCAAATTCTCTCTTGGTAGTGCGTGGGCTAGAGCCGCAATTTTTGGTGTCGTGTCATTTTCAAATTTTGATTTAAGAATAATATTTACTTAAATTTAGTGGTGCATGGGGTAGAACAAAGAAAATTTAGCTAATACGTTAATTGTTTATATTTTTGTTTATTTCCAAAGAAAAATTGCATTTGTAACGTGTCACAATTATTTGCATAAATCAGTATCCGCATTTTTATTTCTAAATTTTTTGTTTTTAACAAAGTCAGATTCAATATTGTTCTTTGTTTGAAGTTTTGAATAATTTTGATTTTTCTTTTTTTTAAGGCAATTTTAATAATATTCTTTGCTCTTGAAAATTTTATAAAAATCTTTTCTCTTTAACTTGACATAAAAATATTACTTTTTTTTTAAAACTATTTGGTGAATAGAGCTTATTGTTTCGGTTTATTATTATCGGATTTTGCTAAAAATTGGATTCAAAAATGTCGGTAGAATCTCTTTCATTTAAGAAGTTACTGCTAATTTTTTTATTTAAATGATTGCTTTTGTTTGATAGCCAAATGCTTTGTTTAATTAATATTATTCCTGTTTTGCAATGTCAATTTTTTTTGTAAATACTTATATTTTAATCATCAGTTATTTCCGTGCAGGCATGCTTCATGCTCACACATTTAAAGTTATTTTATTTAAATCTTATTCACGATGAATTTTTTCTGTAAACCCCACTTATTTAAATATATTAATTTAATTTTTTATTTCTTCCAGCTCCAATTTGTTTTAGTAGCAACGAAAAACTTAAATAAGCCTCGATGATTACAACTTAATATTTTAAAAAGGCAATTCAATCATTAAAAATTGTTTTCCATGATTACATCGAATAATTTTAAATAATTTTGTGCCATTTAATGATGTTATTAGTATCATAAAGAATAAACAATGTTATTAATATTATAGAAAACTAAAATTTAACAATAACTCACATTAAAATTTGTATGATATTTCAAAAACAATGTATTAATCATTGACATATTAACAGCATTCTATAAATTAAATTAAATAAACAAATCTTAAGCTAATATACAAAATAAATTTTATAGAAAGAAAAATATATCTAAATAAAAGTTGAACCAAAATTTATATTAAAAAAATGAAAGTTTTATAATGTTATTTAAATGTAGTATTGACTAAAGTAGGGTTGGGTTGCCAACCCGACACAACCCTGCTAGCTCTGCTGACGTTGCAGGTTTTGGTTGAAACGAGTGAAAATGAGTTCGGCACGTACATGTGAGGGAAAAACCATTAAGAATTAAAATGAAGCGAATAAATTATTTTTTTTCAGGTTTCATACAGAAAATGTCTTGGGGCATAATTTATTTAAAAAGCAGTTTTTATTTTTAAACGAATTTTGAAATAAAATAATAATATCATGCAATTAATTGTTAAATTATCTATGATTCTAAAGTTGAAAACCCAAGACCAATAAATACAACAGACAACCTACAATATAAAATGAAGAAAAAATATTCTAGTTTGATTAATAAAAAGTAGTTATTCCGTTTCATATGCTCCAATCTTAATTAAAAAATAAATGAAAATTAAAACATATTCATATAAACTGTTAATGTTGTATTAAAACCCGGAAATTTGCTCAGTCGAGCCATCAAGCATGAGGTTTTTCAGCAGGTTAATAATAATTGAACTTTAATTCTGGGAGTACAAATTAATTATTATGAATCGATCAATATGAGAAAATAGCAAATTTTTATAAAAAAGCATTTAATGTCGATAAATTACGGTCTCTGCAGACACAAATTGATTATTTCTTTTTAAGATTTAATATTAAGTGCTTATGCATTTAAAGAGCATCAAGGCGAGCACCAAGGGGTTTCATCGTACATGGAAAAATATGTTGCGAAGCTTAAATTTTAAAGAATTATTAACCTAAAAGTTAACTCAAGTAACCTTAAAAAATGGCTAAACATAAGAGCTTAAAGAGAAAAATTATATAGGCTTAATCACCAAATACATAGCTAAATTAAGTTTGTTTAACAAGCAACATATTTTCAATAAAATAATATTTTGTTTCACAGATTTACTAAATACATTCTAAATTTCTAATATGGGAACAGTTGAACACAAATGAATATTTGAAATATCCCGGACACGTTATAAATGTTGCCAAGATCATAAGATGATTGATATAATTAAGATTAATATTATTGTTTGATATTTTCCCCAAAAAAAAAACTTAGTTAAACATTAAAAGACTCCGAAACTAACATAAGGAGTAAGAATTTTATAAATACATATATATTACACAAGAATGTATGAAGGCTGAAGTAAACAACATTGTACACCGTATGTGCAAGGGACCATTTTACATCATCTATTCAAAAATGGCTTAATAATTAATGCTAAAAAAATAACTAAACGATACAATAGGATTTGTACGCCCCAAATTCTTATGAAATTTTATTCACATAAAGTAAAATGTTATATTAAAAAACCCATAAAAAATTTTTATTTTCAACAAAATTTTAACTCGATAATTAATTTAATCATATCAAAAAATCGGATTTATATTATTAAGAATATAAACTACATTCATTAGTTACGCAAATACAACTGCTAAAAAACACATGAATACTATGCAATAAAGAGTGAATAAAAATATATAATTTATATTAGAACAACCGTAAATTCAAGTTAAAAACAATTTTTTTTTAATTAAAAAAAGTTATTAATATACAAAATGAATAAATAGTTTGTAAAGTAAATTTCTAATTAATTCATTTCAGGCTACCTAATATTAAATTTAAAATAAAAGTAGTAAGGTTATGATAAATAAAATAATAAATAAACCAACTTTATACAAAAAGAATTAGAAAAAAACCCTTTTTTTAATGAATCCACCACAAAACAAATTTATAAATTGCAGATAAAAATATTATTTAAAATTTGTAAATGATTCTATATATACAAACAGGCTAATACTTCAAATTGTATGATTGGATTGTATGCTAACAACTAGCCAAGCTCTATCAAAATTAAATTAACCAAATTTAAAAGTTGTTATAATGATTGTTTTCAACGATTGTTTAAATTTGTATCTATACTAAATGTGAAGAATTAGCATATTCACATGAACAAAAATACTTTTTAAAAAAATCCAATCAACATTTTTGAGATATTAAACTTACAAGTGTAAATAAAATTTTTATTTGGTTTTTGAAATTTAAAATAATATTATAATAGTTTTAATTAAATTCAATAAATAAACGGAATGAAAATTTGCAAGTGTATTCAATCGAACGCAAAGACAAAATATTCAATCTGCTGGTGAAATTACTAAATTATTTGCTGAATCTGCAGATTTTACTCATACATTAGCAACAATTAAATAAATCTAATACAAATGATTCAATGGCTTTTTTGGAAAATTGTGCACTTCAAATTTGAGATGTTTCACAGCTTCACAATTTAAAATACAAAATACCTAGAAAATTAATTATTTTAAAACTCTAAACTAAAAAATAAATAAAAAATGATAATAAAGCCCATAGAATTACAAAAATCATGAATGGCTTTTGTGCAACTAGAATGGATGCCGATTGCCATTGCATTTATTTAAAAAACCGAATTCGAATTAAAAATAGCAAAGCATTAGCACTTAATTGAGTATAATAATCTCTAATGATTTGTGTTGATGCGTATAAATATAAATTAAATACATAATAACCTAACATATTGTTCAAACCATTAATTTTTTTAACCTATTTTCTTCGTTTGGGATTTGAATAAAATGTGGGCAAAGTTATATTAAATTTTTTAAACTTTTAATAATATAAAAACGTAAGTTTATAAAAAATAAAAAATAAAAGTAATTTGATATCCCAGTTTTTTTATTCATTAAAAAGAAATTAAGAGGACTGGAAAATGAATGCAATGGAATGGTTTAAAATTGCGTGAAAATTAAATGGTAAAAGAAAGAGTTTTTATTTAATGAACATTTATTTGTATTTTTTATTTTGTGAGTATGCTTGTGGAGTTGAATTTTGTTAATTCATGTGAACATAAAACATTATAAATAATTATTCTAGTAAACGAAAGATTGCCTTAATCGTATAAGACTTTTGTTTATTCGTTGTTGTTGTTGTTGTTGTTTAGGAGCCATTAAAAATTTAACGGATTTGATGAGACGCGAATAGAAAAAAAGATCAACGGAAGCTGATTCTTTTTTTAATTGATTGATAAATATGTAATTATTTATTATATTTTTTTTGCTTACATTAATTTACGAGCTCCATTTTCTCTTTTATATTTTTCAGATTAAAAGTATTCAAATGAATCCTTTAGTTCTTTCCTTTCTTTGCGTGATATATCTGATATATCCGTTGTTTGTTTAATTTAATTTATTTTATTTTAATACTTAATTAGAATTAAGAACTCTGTAAAAAATAAACTTTATTTAGTAGATTTTGATTGAATTTAAAATTTGTTCCTTCGTGCAATATTGTTGCCACTAGATCTTTTCGTGATTCATTTTGAAAATTAATTTCTAGATTTGATTTTTATTAGGGTTTACAACAAAGCTTATATTTTTAGATAATTACATATCTACTTTTTTGATAATGGATTATTTTTTATTCTTTTGTATTTTAGAGCTTAAATTTGTCAATTTTGATATTAACAAATAGCGTATTATATCTGCTAATTTTAATATTCTATTATATTTCATTTTTACGTTAATAAAATTAAAATCGAAATATAGATGGCGTTGCTTGCTTTTTCCGTGATGCTTTGGGCGTTGACCTCCGGCTAAAAGGGTTAATTTTATAACCAACAAAAATATTATATAATTTTTGGTTGTCAAATATACTTATTTTATTTTTTATTCACATTTACTATTTAAATGTTATTTAAAATTACTTTGTTTGTCATTTATTTCTTTTTTCACACGAAACGAAATTTCGATCACCTCTGGTTTCAATTCAATTTATTTTAATCCAATTAATTTTTCTTTTTGTAATTTTGACGACACGGACAATTTATTTATTGCATTTTTTTAATTTCTTGAATTAAGGCTTGTAGTTCAGTTGATCATGGTCATTTTAACTTTAAAATTTGATTTTTATTCTTAAAAGACCTTTTATTTCGTAAAAAAAAGAAACATTCTTAGAAAAATGTAATTTAAAATTTACAAATGAAAAATTTAATTATTATATTTGAATATTTATTTGTTATGATTGAAAAACCGGTCGCTGCCTATTTATTAGCAAACCAAAATTTTAACTGATTATTTTGTCATGATTAGCCGTAATTATTTTATTTTTTATAGAATGACATATTTTGCTTTAAATCACAATTTAAGGTTTTTTCATATATATAAAGCTAATTGTTTTAGTTTAATATTGTTATTTTTTCATAAATAAATTAATATTGATTTTATCAAATTAGTTTTAGATTTTTTTAAATTTTGGATTTAGTGTGGCGTATGACTCTTTTAGTATATACGGTGCTTTTGGGCTTTCAAAACTTATAAAATCACGACGTTCGTAGTTTCTTCTTTGCTTAGTTGGCTCACTCTTAACAGGATAAATATTAATTTATTTTTTATTTTAATCTCGTTTTTTCATATTATAAAGTTGTTTACTCAGCTGATATATTTTGTGAGACTTTTATATAAATTTCATTTTTTTAAAGAATCGTTTATATAATTAGCGTTTCAAGACTTTTTTTAAATTTATATATTTTTGTTTTGTAACGATTTACTGTGCCAAAAAATAATGCTGGTGATATAATTTCTATATTCATCCAGCAAGGAAAAGGTTGCTGCCTGATCAGCTCTATTACACAATTATTCGTCCACAGGCATTTTTCACTCAAATATTCAACAATTTCAAATTTTTTTACTTCAATGGATTTCGCTTTTGGTCGCCTACCCTGACCCGTCGAAACTCGAGAACGAAATCTCGACATTTTAGAATTATAATCCAATTATGAGTCAATGAATTAAATGTACTGGTTAAAACGAAAATATTGTTTATATTATTTTCTATAATAAATTTACTAATGAAAAGGAATAAAATGTGTTAACAAGCCAAACATAAAACAGATTTTATTTCAAAAATAAATTTAAATTTCATTTTTTTTATTTTTTTATTTCAGTTTATTCATTCAACTTTAAATATAAAAATAAAAAATAAAGTATTACAAATGAGAATATATTACCTCTAATCACATTGGCAAAAGTAAAAATATTAAAATTTTTACAAATAAAATAAAATATGAGTCGGTATATATTTTTTTGAAGCATATAATAGAGCAAAGTTAACTCAGCAAATCAATAAATCAAAAATAATTATAATTACGCTGTTGTCTCATACTTCTTGCACCGACGAAGTAACGCAAGAAAGAATCGACGAAGACATGATATAACAAGAAACTTTGTTTATTATTAATTGAAACTAAATGTTGAATAAAAATCTCTTATTAATACTTTATTTAAAAAATAAATTTAAATTTCATTTTTTCTATTTATTAATTACAGCTATTCAAATTCAACTTTAAAATCAATTACAATTTTTATAAATTTAATTGTTATTAAGCGACTAAATAATATTATATACAATATTACAATCACAACAAAAAACTTCTTTAAAAAATAATGTTTTAACATTGAAGTTGTTTTCGTTTAGCGAGCAAAACATCAAGCAAAAAATAATGATTAAAACCATAAAAGAAAAATTGTCAGTTTTTTAATGTCTTCAACTTAAAATTTTATTTTAATTCTTTATTGTTGTGTGTAAAGGGTGTAAGTCTTAAAATAAAAATACAATTATAAAAAACAGATAAAAACAAAAAAAAAAGGATTATTTTCAGATTATAAAAAATCAAAACACATTCTCAAAAAAAGGAACAACAAACAATATGTTAAAAGTTAAAATAAAATATTCCGACATTATAATCAGCAATACACTATTTAAATCTAATACCTAAATGTTGAAAAAAATATGAATATATGTAAGCAATTAAAAATTTTATAATTGCTAATTATACAAATGGGCGGAATGGAAAAAGATTGGACAATTATCATTAAAAAATTAACTATTTAGTTAGTAATACAATTGACAAAAAGATTAAAGCAATATTATTTAATCATTCAATTTTAAACTTTTAAAAAAATAAATTGGTTATATCATCAGATAAACTGTTTTATTAATTAATAAAACCTCCTATATTACATTTTCAATGAGATAAAAATCAAATGTGTAGAAATTTATTACTTTATTTAATATAGGAAAACTTCAAAATTAACTTAAAAATCGCTATTAACTTTATAGATCTGGCTGGGTGTCATCATTGATTCCGTTTTAATGCACAAAGTTGTTGTGTTTATTAAATTAAAAATCTAATCAAGTATAATAAAAATAAAACTTCGCTTAAAGGAACAAGAAAATTGATTTGGAACAAGTAGATAAAATAACCATGTAGGCTTATAGAAAATTACAAGTAAAGTCGAACAATCGTTAGCATCATTATTTTAATAAAATAATGTTATAATCCGGGATTTGAAATGGATATAAAAATTCGCATGCACCAAATGACAAGATTAATGTTTTGCTAGAAATAGCACAACAAAGGGTCCTAGTTGGATTCAGCCGACCACTCACAAGGCAATTGCTGCTATTTTGAAAGATTATGTAGATTTATTTTATTTTCTACATCGCTTTCCTTCGCAAAACAATTTAAGTAAAATAAAAATTAAATGGTTTCAAGTAAACATAATATTATAAACAGAAAAAAACACATAATTTACTTGGAAAATAATTATTTATGGCAAAGAAATTTTAAAAAGAATAAATGGAATAAAAATAAGAAACGTCAACTAGAATAATTTAATGAAATAATTCACCAGACAACGGTAAAACACAGCCGCAAAATTTGTTAAACTAACGCGCAAACGGGTGCCAAGACAGTAAAATGCAAAAAATGTTAACTTTAAGACTGAATTGAGTCTTCTTGACGACATTGTTAAATGCGCGTTTCTCATTATTTGTGCTTGTTGAATAAACGTTTTTTTAATTTGGTTTATATTTAGTACACGTTAATATACTATATCAAAAAAGTATTATAAAAACTTTAAAAATTCAAAATATTCAAATGGATAAACGACAAAGAGGCGCTAAAATTTTTATATTTATCTTTTGTAGTAACTTTGTTTTCGGTCGTGTTTGGCATTAATTTAAAAAATTTTATATACTTTTTATGGTTAAATAGTAAGTATCTTAAAAAGGGATCATTATCCAATTCTTTAAAATTTATCATTAGGACATACTTTCATACCTATTATATTTACTTTAAAATTAAAATTCTTTATTTCTCGGTGTTGATAAATTACATTTTATTTTATCCAGATTTTATTATTTTTGAAATTGGTTTACTCTAATTTAGTCGTATTCTGCATGTACTTTTTATGCATTTAATTGATCTAATTTCGCCTCTCCCAGGACCTTCCTCTTTTTTGGCAGGGCAACGCGATCCCCTGATTGTTGTATGAACGCTCGGCAATAATCCCTTGCTTGTATTTGCTCGAAGATGCTTGATTCAAGTTTGGCTAATGGTATCAGGGTTTAAAATTTCTTTGTATTCTCTATTATCAAAAATGTTTTATTTAGTTCGCGAGTTGAATGAATTCAACAATTTTATTTTTTTAATTTTTTGGTTGTCTTTATTTCGCATTTTTCTTGTTGCCCTTACTGCATTTACTTTTATTTTTTATATTAAATAATTAAATTTTGTTAGATTTGGATTTGTAGAAGTTGTTTTACTTAGTATAATATATAATTCATTATGGACTCTCACCAAGATTCAAATCCTGTTCCATTTCCAATTTAAAAAATGTTAAATTAAAAATTGAACTAACTTAATATTCTTCTTATATTTTACTCGTTTGCAATTCAATATAATAATACCTTATTGTTTGTCGACAATAAAAATGTTTCCCGAGTTCTATGTTCTTTTGAAAAAGTTGCAGTTTTTTAATATTTTTTTAATTGATACATAGATTCTGATTTAAATATAGGTTTTATGTTTTTTGATAAATTAAATTGCATAATTATTTCTTTTATCGTTATATATTAAAACTATATTATCGCTCATGAATAATAAAATTGATTATTAAATACATTTTTTGTGTGAATTTGTTTATGCGGATTTGTTTTGCCATTTTTTCAATTAAAAAAAAATTCAAATAATAGTTTATTAGTATTTATTAAAAACTTCAACTATTAGTCAAATTTATTAAATTTTGGAAGCATTTTCAATTTATAATATTTTTGTGTCCAAACGTTTTTTGCGCTTAAAAACAAGCCAGATTGGGTTTTAGTTAAATTGTGTTTAATTTATAAACCTTTTATAAAACATTAACCCATTGACGTTTATCTTTGTCGAATGCTGTTAAATTGTTTAAAGGAATTATATTTTATTATTTTTATTTACTGTATTTAGTTTAAATTAAATTTTAAAAAACGCAGATTCTAAGTTATTTAATTATTTTAGCTTTATTAATTATCATAAAAAATTAACTTCTCAGTATCAGACCTTTGATTGTAGCAGCTAAAACATGTCTTTTAATTAATCTACGTTTAAATTTAAAAATGAAAGTTCTACATTAAAAAATTTCGAATTAAATTTAACAAATATTTATAAAATAAAAGAGTTTATTTATTTGTGTCAATTATTTATTAAGGTTAATAATAATTATTGTATTTTGTTTTATTTAAGCGTTATTAGATTTCGATGTTGAAATAATTTTAAATTAATTTGTGGCACTTTAATATATTTAATAGAATTTTTAATTTACATTATTTTTTTACTTCCAACACATTAAATTTTTCTAAATATTAGAATTGGCGTTTTCATTACCCGATTCAAATTTCTTTATTTTTATGTAGAGTTGTTTTTGCAACTTCTTAAATGTTTATTGTTCTTTTAAAATTATTTAATTTTACTATAATTTTATAATTGTAAATATTTTAAACTTTTTTTTAACTCTCATTAAACGTTGTGAATTTTTATAAATTATCCAATATCTAGATTGTACCCCATCGAGGTTTATCATATTCTTTTTTGCGCAGCCAAATCCCAAACTTGCTAGAGAGCGCGCCTCCGAAGTTTAGCTTTATTCTTTTAAGGCACAATATCATATATTTATGAAATATTTTTATTTTAATTTTTTTTTTTGAACCCTCTTTTTCTCTAAACTGAAGTTTTATAGAATAATTTGTTTTTAATAAAAATAATATAAATAATATCACTTAATTATGAATACATTTCAGGCGCGAGGTTCACAGTTATTACAATTTCTATGTTTGTTTGTTACTTATAAATTGTTTTTTATTATTAATATTTTATGTAAACATTTTTAAATTTGTTTTATTCTTTCCTTTTATTCTTTTATTCATAGAATTTTTAAGTATAGCTTTAATTTTTAAGTGTTCTTAGTAAAATCTATTAGCAAAATTCATTAATTCTGTTTCGTGCTTTAGTCCCGGTTTTGACATTTTTGCTGATATCGTCGACGACCACGGCTGCGGGATCATTTATACTTTTTTGCAAATAATTTATTTTGCGTAATTTTTATTATCCGTTCACCCATCGGGCATCTAGTACTGATCCTTTAACAATTTTTTTTAAGGAAATTGGCTTTTTACATATTGTGATAAACTTTTTGTTAAATCGGCATTAATCTTTTTAACTATTTTGCATTTTTGTACTTTCTTATCTTTGCTATTTTTTACGTTTATCAACTTGTTGATAGTTTGATTCATGATATTGATTTCTAAACTCTTTTATTAATGTTTTTTTTGTGTTAAGGTATTCTCATAAATATTATTTAATTCATCTTTAAATTGGTGTTTAATTTTAATAATTAACAAATTAAATCGAATAAGCATTGGATTATAATTATAAAAATTGCAAATTTTATTAATTAATATATTGTTTTAAATTTCAAACAAAAAAATTTATTAATCATATTAGTTGATATTATGTCAACAACGCTTGATTTCTTCATTCGTCAACAAAATCAACTTCAAGAGCATGTAATCTTATTTTTGCAATATCTTGTAGAAAAATATCCATAATTATGCATTTAAATGCACTAATTACTTGTAAATTTTTTTATCTATTTTAAATTTAATTAAAATATAGTTATTTTGCCATTTTCACAATGTCAACTTTTTTAGTTAACAGTCAATTAAATTGGTTGTTGAAATGTTTTATTAATAACGGCAACAATAGAACTCGGCTTGATACTAAATAATTTGTATTTTTTCCTGCTTTTTACAATTCCGCGATTCGTTGTCCTAGTGCGGTTTATTTATAGAAACAATTTTTGAAATTTCAATATATTCATAATTTAATGTTTATATCGAATTTTTTATATTTTAAAAAGTTTTTAAATTTGAAATATTGGTAAAAAAATGAACTTTGTATAGAATAATTAGACAGTAATTGTATTTATGTGTACTTCATAAATTTTCAAGCAAAATATTAAAAAAAATTTAAATCGTGAGAGAATGTTTCTCTATTTTGGAGGAATTGTAATTTTTCTCCATTCTGAAGTATCAATCTAACTGAATGTATTAACTATATAAGAAAGTGAATTGAGCAGAATCACAATAAAATAAACTAAAATTAATGAAAATGTCAAAAACCACAATGTATTTTATATTTGAAAGCTTAAAGTATTTATCATAAATTTAATTTTTTTAAATATTTACCGCTTTATCTTAAAATTTATTATTGCATAGCGCAATAACTGACCTTTACATAAATATTATTTCAAAAGTTGTTGTTAAAATGTTATTTAAAACTAAGTGTAAATAATTTTTTAGTAGGTTGTTAATATATTATTATTAAATTTAAAAGATTTGGTAGACCTTTCAAAAGCTATAAATTAAACTAAACTGATAATTTGATTATGCTTATTTTTCTTTTGCAATTTTGTTTTACACCATTCAATAAAGTTTCTCCTTATTCTACAAATTAATTTTTGCCTTTGTTTTTGTAATTAATAGTTGTTATCTGACTTGTATTGTTTGTTTAATTTTTAAATTAAAAAATATATAATTAGCTTTATTCATTAAATTTGCCATATATTTAATAATTTACAAAAAAGGACAAATTATCATTTTTAATATACTAATTATTTTTATTGCCGAATTTAGGTAACTAGAATTTGTCAACTGAAAACGATTTATATTTAATACCTTATTAGAGTATTATTAATAAATATATTTGATGTTGCGTTTCTTTTTTTTGCCTTCAAGAATCTTGCCTTCAGCGTTGTTGCAATGAATGTTTTTATTGATGTTGTAGTGTTCTAAAAGTTTGAATAAAGGAAAAATTTTAACGTATTAATAAAATTAACAACCCCATTTATTCTTGTATTGTAGCATTTAAATTTACAGAATCGTAGGCCATATCTACCGTTTTAGCTCGCTGAGCGAATAAATGTTCCATAGTTTATGTTTTGTATAAAGATATATATTCTGCTGAGTAAAAAAATAACAATAGTAAACTAAAACAATTAGCTTTATATATATGAAAAACCTTAAATTGTGATTTCAAGCAAAATATGTCATTCTATAAAAAATAAAATAATTACGGATAATCATGACAAAATAATAAGTAAAAAATTTGTTTGCTAATAAATGGGCAGCAACCGGTTATTTAATCATAACAAAAAAAATTCAAATATAATAAACTAATTTTTCATTTGTAAATTTTGAATTATTTTTCTAAGAATGGTTCTCTTTTTTACAAAATAAAAGGTCTTTTAGGAATAAACAACAAATATTAAAGTTAAAATAACCATGATCAACTGAACTACAAGCCTTATATTCAAAAAATAAAAAAATATGCAATAAATTCGAAAATGTATTTAAATCTAAAAACATAACTAAAAAATTAATAAATTATGCTGGTGGCGGCATAAGAAAACCCTTATATTTTTATTGGCTGGCTTTGAGCAATTACAATTAACTTATTCATATTGTTATTAAAAATGGTAAATTAGAAAATTAATTGGGTACATTATACACATATTAGTAAAATCAACAAACAAAAAAATTGTCAATAAATTCAAAGCAATTTAATAAATGATTGTTAGAGACATAAACAAAAAAAACTTAAATATTAACAAATTATTAGTTCAAATACAATTGGCGGATCCAAAAAATACACGCTAGAATTTTAAGAAGCGCAAATGAATTTGAGGAGTTTATTTTATCGACCAACTATATAATTAATCTCTTAATTCAATTATAACCTTACTTGAGTTATTAAAATAAACAGTAATATTTGATATTTGATTAAACCATTAAATTCAATTTCTTTTATTTAAAAATTTATAAAATTATTATTTTAAAAATAAGTCTCCAACTTGTAATGAGAAAAAGTAAAAACCCATATAACAATTCTGACTTTGTTAAGTGATAGTGAATTTTAAAATTATTAACTGAAGAACTCCCGAACGAATAAAACTTTTAAAATTCTTTAAGCTATGCCCAAATAAATCAAATACTATAACATTTGCTAATTAAAGTAATTAAATGTAGAAGATTAATTCATTTTCATGTTTCAAATATGCTTTGTTTAAATTGAAACATTACTTGAATTTGAGATTAAATATTATAAAATTATTTTTAACAATATTAAATAAAAATTTCATTTGCAATGGGCCATGAGACTAAAAGATTATTTAAAATCAAAATTAACAAAATATTTTTATTAAGAATAAATTATTGACTTGATTATAATTCATTTATGATGTAAAATTTAACAATTAACGTTACAAACAATAATAATGCAAATCAATGTGGAATGAAATTAAATATGAAAATCACAAAAGTTGGGAATCATCTCTTGAAAGTTTAGATATGGGTTACACAATGATATGACGTACCGGTACGATAATATTTACACAATGCACCGCTATTTAAAAAATATAATCCCATTTCTAACCAATAAAATAACAATAAACCCCTAAAAGAAGAGAACAAAAAGGAATATTTCGACGCACCGGAAATAAAACATCTACATATTTTTATCTTGCTTTTTAATTTATATTAAATTAAAAACGTTTTGGGACAAAATTATTGAAATTATATAATATCTTAAAGACAAATAAAAACTGCTCTTCAATTATTAAAAATATATCACTATATGATAAAAAAAAATTAAATTTTTTATATAATAAGATAAACAAAGAAAAAAAAATATTGAGCCTACCCTACAGGCATGCTCGACCATAAAGGGAAAAAAAGCAATGATGATACGCCGGCAAATTATGCAAATGATAAAAATAAGTGTGCAGTTCATTATTCTAAATTTAAAATACTACTTAAATATCATGACTTTGCAAGACCTGCTCGACAATCGCCAATCTCGAGACCAGGTCTATATTAAAAAACAATACATTAATTTAAAGCAAAAATTTTTAAACGCGCAAAACGAATTTTTAAAAATATCAATATATTAAATTGGTGTTACAAATTGTGATGTCAAGTTATTTCAATTTTTACGCAGTTCCGATTGATAATTAAATCTACATAGGATAAACAAATAAAAATATTTTGATGTTATATTAAAAGCATGTTTGAAATTAAATTCCTAATAAAAAAGTGGAAAGTGATAAAACAATGAATTTAATTATTTAAAAATAAATAAATCTCATAAATACTAAAATTAAATTTATAATTACAAATAGTTTGAGAGAAGGGCTAAAGATAATTATTGTTATTGAGCAAAAATAGTAAAATTTTAAATGATTAAAAACATAAATCACTCATTATGGCAACAGTATAAAAAAATGTGTAACCTCTTGCTAGTTGGCAAAAAAATATATATATCCAAATAAAAATAGCAAGTTTAAATCAATATTTTGAATTAAAATTATAGTTAATTTAAAAATAATAAACCGCTGCTACTAAACTTTTTTCAGCATTATAATTTCTCAAAAACAAGAAACGCTGGATCGTCAAAAACCGATACGAGAAGATGACAAGGAAGCTCAAATTTTTCTTTTACTTTGCGCATTTTGAATTTAGAGAAATTGTTAAATTGGATTCTTAAAATGATAAAATATAAATAATTCCCTTAATTCAAAGGCGAATGCAATTTACAATGTAAAAACTGTATAATTTTATAAACCTAACGAGGATAAAAAAACTAATTGAAAATCAACGATATTGCCGGAACTGTTTACTTTTTACACTTACAAACAAATTTAAGTCCTTTATGCATTAAATTTAAAAAAATATCAATATAAAATATTAAAGATGTCAAATAATGAGTGAAAATAAATTTTCATCAGAAGAATATACATATTAATTATAGGAATAAATATTCGTTAAAGCAAAAAATTTATGAAAAAAATAACCACAGATTAATTTTTTGACGATCTATACCTTTAATTTGTAATTATAATAATAGCATCTCCCACTGATTTAACGATTATTGCATCAAGGTTAAAACTAGAGTCCGGACCAAACAAATAATTGTACAAAAATACCCAAATATTTGTATAAAAAATTTGACCCAAAATTTGTTTTTTTTGTTTGTTTGGTCAAATTGGGGCTCAACCCAAAAAAACCAAAACCCCAAAAAACCCAAAAAATATTGTACAAATATTTGTTTGGTCCAACGTATTTTTTGTACAATTTTTTTGGGCGGCATCCAATTTTATATTCTAATTAGATTAGCACACACACACACACACACACACACACACACACACACACACACACACACACACACACACACACACACACACACACACACACACACACACACACACACACACACACACACACACACACACACACACACACACACACACACACACACACACACACACACACACACACACACACACACACACACACACACACACACACACACACACACACACTGGATTTGAAAAAATAAGTTAATTAAAACGATAACATTAAGCAAAAGTCAAAAGTTTTTTATCAATGAATAATCTTTTAAATATAAAAAATTAAATTCAAATATTCATATGAGGGAAAAAAATGTTTAATTAAATAAGTGAGAAACTGGACGTTCTACAATACCAATACAAAAATGTGAACAAATAAATAAAGCCGATTATATTTTTGGAAAAAGATCAAATAAAATTTTCACACTTTTGTTTCACTAGCACAGATGTTTGCAGCAAGTATTACAGTAGTACCAGTTGCCGGACCTTTTCAGGGTGTGAAAATTCACACCTTTGATGTTGCCGCCTTTGTGGGGTAATTAATTAGGGGCGGGGTCCGTGGGGGGAGGGCTGAGGGTGTGGGGGTGTTGTGGGGGAGGGGTCCGAGGGTGTGGGGGAGGGTCCGAGGGTGTAGGGGGGTTGTGGGGGAGGGGTCCGAGGGTGTGGGAGAGGGGTCCGAGGGTTTGTGGGGGAGGGTCCGAGGGTATAGGGGGGTTGTGGGGGGGGGGGGGGGGGAGGGGGATAATTAGTGGAGGGGTCCGTGGGTGTAGGGGGAGGGGTCCGAGGGGTGTCAAAGGGAGTGGTCCGAGAGCCATTTGATCCTTTGATGGTGCCGCGGCACGCGGGAGGGGTCCGTGGGAGCCGCGGCATCCGCGGCGAGGGAGGGGAAGGAGCCGGCGAGGGGGAGGGGGCCGAGGGCAGAGAAGGAGAAGTAAAGACAGAGAGAGAGAGAGAGAGTGGGGAGGCAGGCAGTTAGAGAAAGATAGGAGAGAAGCAGAGAAGTAGAAGTAAAGAGAGAGAGAGAGAGAGAGTTGGGGTAATTAGAGGTTTAATAGTTGTAACGGGAGGGGGTGAGCGGGGCATCCTTGTGCATGCATATGACCTAATTTTCGGGAGTGACCACGACAAACAATCAATCGCATAAAAGAAGTAGGAAACTGATGTTATTCACATTTCATTTGTATAACCATTCACATAACTCCAATCAGCTCTCGCTGAGCGAAACGAAAGTTTTCAAATGGAAATTGTTTCTTTTTAGGAATAATTTTTGAAAATGCCGCCTTTTGACGACAGAAACGACAACACTGCCCCCCGACAACCACCACAACCGGTCCAAAACAATGGACGTCGTTCGCCAGATGAAGAAGATGAGAACGGTGCATTGATGGAGATGTACGACAACGCACAGCAAGTGAGCTAATTTATTGTTAACCTCAAACATTTTTATTTTGTAAGGTGCTCCGCGATTGGGGACCACAAACGGGCCCGCGAGTGATTGCAGCAATCCGCGCATATGCCGTCAACAGAGGAATTCAATGGCCACGCGAGGAGTGAGGATTGACAAAATTGGTCGGATCATCGATCAACTTTTAAACCAAATTTTGATTTTGAAATAAAATTGTTGTGTTATATTGTCTTTGGGATCAATTGTGGGGGAAGAGGCAGAGAAAGCGGATAGGGGAAGGAAGGGATTGTGCTGCGCACAATGTTGACTTAGCGAAAATTGGTGATGACCAAAGGTGGAAAGGATTTAACAAAAAATATTTTTAATTTTATACAATAAAGAAAATTTATTGACAAAAAAATTTAAATTTATACAATAAAATCATTATAATTTTACAATGTAATTTACAAATTTTCGCTAGTCATCCGAGTCCGTGCGCGGAAATGCCGGCATAAAATTGTCGGCCTCGACTTTCGTCCAGTACGCCTCAGAATGGCGTCGGTAAAACTAAGCTTCCCTTGTTGTCATCCGGGAAGTTCGGCCGTCGTCGGCTCGTTGAAATAACTGAAAAGACAATTTTTGCTTTCATTTTATTTCTTTAAAATTTAAAAAATGTTTTCATTTTTAATTTCAAACTTACGTAATTTGTTCCGCTCTGGAATTTTTGCATGCCACAATTGTGACATAATGCGGCTTATTCCCCGTGTTGTAGCATTTGAAGTCGGCAAAAAAGAAGGCGAAATTGTTTGGGTTGTCGTCAAACATCGCCTTCGGTGAAAATACCTAAATATTCTAATTTAAACATTTGAAAATAAATAATTAAAAAGGGAAATAATTCTCGGTCAATACCGAGAGAAACAGAGAGGACTTAATGATGGGGGCGCCGCCGTAAAGGCGGGGAGTTCCTTTGTGCTTGGAATGACCTCCCTTTTTACAAGTGACCCACCGCAAAAACAATCAATATAGACAAACTAGAATTTTCACACGGGGCTCTTTTCAAAAGTGGGCGGAGTCTAAAGAGGAAACTCGGTACCAAGTTCGACTTCCCTAATAAAATCCCAAATCATTCTTCAAATTTCACACAAATCATCCCACACCCTAATTTTCAAAATTTCAATTCTCCAAAAAAATATAATGGCAATCAACATGAGCGACAAGCGAGGGTTGATGCAACAAATTCTCGGAGAAGCTGACATTTGTGTCACATCTACAGGAATTACAATCAGCGGTCCCCGTCTCTCCACCCCCCGCACCATCCCCTTTGAGGAGAGCGGCAAATGCCGCTCCTGCAAGTCCACCGAAGTGGAATTGGATACAATGATCACGAAGGAGGGCGTCACCATCTGGTGCAGCCGCATAAAAAACACGCAGTTTGTGCCGTTCGATGTTATCTACGACCTGCCCGGTCACTGCTTCTTCCGAGTTAAAAACAAGGCGCGAGTCTTCAACGTCCCATACGGCGACCCGAACCCCGTCACCTGCGATAGCCAGGAGACAGAGACTGATCAACAGGATCTGAAGCGGAAAGCAAAGGTGGCACTCGATCTGGTGGAAGCCGGATTAATGGCAGACGCGATGCAGGATGGTTCGCGTTGGAAGAAAGCGAAGACGGCAATCAACTTGTTGGGTAATCTGCTGCTTGCCGACACATTGCCACCACCTCCTACTCTTCCAGCTCCTCCTCCAATTGAACCACAACAAAAACAAGCAGAAGAAGAAGAAGCGAAGCTTCAGGAGTTTTACGATAGCTTGGCAGCGACAACCAGCCATATATAAATGTTTGATTTTTCATTTTCATTTTGTAACACAAAAATGCTTCAATCATTTACCAATAAAGATTTGAGTTTTAAATTGCCTTGCGGAATTATCATCTCCGGTCCTTCGTCATCGGGCAAAACTGAATTTTTGTTAAAATTTGTTGCTGAGTCTGAAAACTTAATCGTACCCAACCCCGTCTCAACCCTTTATTGTTTCGGCGAAATGAGCCCAGCAGTTCCTGCACTCCAAAAAGCTGGTGTAGATGTATACGCGGGTGTCCCATCGGAGGAGTTGATCAAACGACTACCAAAGCCTTTGTTGTTAATTCTCGATGATCTAATGCTTAGCATTGACGAGAGATATCTTTCCGAATTATTCACCAAAAAATCCCACCACCACAATTTTGCGGTGGTGTTTGTCACTCAAAATTTATTTGAGCGAAAGATCAAAGTCGCTCGCATGTCAGCACAATATTTGGTGCTGATGCGAGCCCCCAACTCGCAGCTGTCTATCCGAAATGTTGGCGTCCAGCTTTTTCCGCGGCAACTCGATTTTTTTCTTGACGCTTACCGCAAAGCAACTGGTCGCCCTTACGGATATTTGCTAATTGACATGCACGCTTCATCGGACCCTGTCTTGCGCTTGCGCACAAACATATTTAAGGAAGAGCACTCCGAAGAGGAGGGCACAATTGTATTCATACCCAAAAATGGAGCAGTTTAAACAGCAATCAAAAATCAGTCAACTAGTTTATGACAATAAACAATTTTTGTGTGCGCTTGCGCGCACCAAATCGTCAGCCAAATGCAAGAAATTAATACGGGGTGCAACTACGGAACAACTGATGGCATTGGCGGAGATTTGCTTGAACATTCTTTGTTCGCGCTTTCAATTGACAACTCGTCAACGAAAACGTTTATTACCATATGCAGAATTTGTGAGGAGGATGAGTCGGGCAAGAAGTGAGCGGGGCGCTCGCCGCGTGATTGTTCAAAAGGGTGACGGATTTCCAGGATTATTCGCGGCTCTTTTAACACCCGTCCTGATGGAGTTGGCAAAATCGGTTATAGCACCTAAAAACACATAAATACCACAAATTTCGATTCATTTGTAAAATGGCAACAAAATTTGTACTTGTTCCTCAAGAAATTTATCACGGACTTGTCTCCGCTTCGGATACCGGTGATATCAATTTGGATACTATACGTCACGACTTGGATCGTGCACGAAGTGAAAGAACAAACCCAACAGCCAAAAATGTACGGTACAATCAGCAACTCAGACGTTACTTACACATGCGAAATGAACGTGAAAGTAAGCCGACAAAAGTGGAATTATCAAAGGGATTAAGTGTGTTGGTGAAGCGTGATGGAGAAGAAGAAGCAGAAGTTGTGGACACACCACAACCTCCTGCACAAGGGCAACGCCGTATTACACAAACCCAACAAACGAGCAGACCGCAACCGTCGAACCGTCAGCAGAGCAGGAAGCGTAAAGCTACAAACTTGAGAGCGGACGACAGTTCGCATATTAAAAAAAATCTAACAACTGCAGACAGAGAGGCTATTCAACGTTTTCAGTGGCAGATCAGCAGAAAACGAGCATTGAGACGACCAACCCGAAATGTACCAGAACGAGATTTGGTTGCCGAGGCTGCTGCTGCTCCGATAATCGATGAGGACGACGATGACGATTATTTGTTTGAAAATGGTAGTACCCTACCAGCCCCACCGATTTTACACGGTGATCTCCCCGATGACGGTGATGAGAACAGTAATGAACCGTCAAGGAGGGGCACCAAAAGAAAAGCTTCAACGCTAGCTGAACCAAAGAGACAGCCCGCAACAAAAATAGTACATGTTGACAGAAAGCGCAAGTGGACAGAGACACATCATCCTGTAGAACCAGAAGAAAAACGAGCCAGGTCTATCAAAAGAGAGACGGAATTGTTTGCAATTCCACCTAAAAATTTAACTTTGGAGCAACAGATTGAGAGGGTTTACATAATTTGCAACCGCCATCCCGAAAGGTTTAACATTGCGGGCAACAAGATATTAAACGAAAATAGTAAACGACAGTTTACACGAAGCAATCTTCGCCAAACCATTAAACATATAATTGAGAAGAGGGCAGGACTGGGGAGCATTCAAGCTAGAGGACCACCCGGAACCAAACAATTTGAAACAAAACTTAAGACTGATCCAATTTTGTACTCATGGACAGCACCAACGCAAAAGACAAAGACCAGCTTCCGAACACAAAGATGGAATTAGTGTTGGATACATTGTACAACGATCCATCATCGTCAGCGGCGTTTGCAGGGGTCAACGCTCTCTGGAAAGAAGCGCGCAAAAAGATCAAAGACTTGAGACGCAAAGATGTTCAAAATTATTTGGAGGGGCATCGCACATACACACTGATGCGCCCCCGCAGGGTGCGCTTTCCGAGGGCAAAAACGGTGGCTGCTGGGTTTATGACAGATGTACAAGTTGATTTGGCGGATTTTCAGACACTTGCCCGCCACAATCGCGGACATCGATATCTTCTTGTAGCGATAGATGTCCTTTCGAAACGTTTATTTGTTATGCCGTTGCATAACAAACGGGCGGAGGAGATGCTGGAAGCATTCAAACGACTCATTGAGCAAATGCCAATGGCACCTCATCGAATTTTTTCGGATAAGGGAACCGAATTTAAAAACAGATTACTAAAGGCACATAGAGCTGAGGTACAGCAAGTTGAACCTCAGTCTCCTCCTCGCTTCAACGACACAACAAAATCCGATGCCCCACCACGACCCATATCCTCAGCACCAAAAACACCACATCCCCCAGTAGCAAACACTCCCCTTGCACCTCCACCAACCGCACCGACCACCGATAAAACAACTCCCACACCACCCCCAGCGCCTGTAACAGCAAATGCAACACCAACACGAACTACAGTAAAACTAACCCTTCCCGCACCAGCGCCTGTAAGACCAAAGACAACACCGACACCACCCTCAGCGCCTGTAAGACCAAAGACAACACCGACACCACCACCACCGCCACCACCCTCAGCGCCTGTAAGATCAAAGACAACACCGACACCACCACCACCGCCACCACCCTCAGCGCCTGTAAGACCAAAGACAACACCACCACTCCCACCTCCTCCACCAACATCGCCACCACCACCACCACCAACACCAACACCTCCACCAACACCTCTACCAACTACAGTAAAAGTAACTACACCTGCAAGACCAATCCCAGCACTGACACCAACAAACACTCCGACTACAGTCAAGGTAAAAACTCCCTCTGCAAACACAACACCCCCAGCACAGCCTCCAACACCATCACCACCAAAACCAAAAACAACACAAAAGGATATAATATTAGTAGCACCAAACCCCATTGCGTCAGCATTAAAAAGTGGGCCAGAATCAATACCGAGTCGGCCGGACTCAGCACAACCAACTGTATCAGTGGAAGATCTAATTCTTGATCCACGGACTGGCATTGCATATCACAAAGATGACTATAATGCAAGGCAAGAACAAGCCAAAAAGCCGCTGTCAACTTACAATCTTAGAAGCATCATCGATGCTGTCAAAATTGAATATCTTGAAAATATTGCACGATTTAGGGTGATTTTCAAGGAGCGAAGCATCAGTCATCTGTCTTTTTCACCACAGTTGGGCTATGTGCTCGGCTTTCAAGATCCTCAGAATGTGCAGGGTAATGAAATTGCAAAATATGGGTGTGATTTGCGGGGAGGATTCTCAAGTTTTGCGGTCTACTCCAAAGGATTGACCGAAAATATGATTATCGGAAATTCGCTGAGTTCTCTGCTTCGTGTTGTATCGGTCAGCGGTGCAACACCCGGAGAGTACAACGAGAAGATTTACGATTCACCAATTTTTGCCAGGGTGCTGCCCCGAGAGATCAATGAAATTGAGATTGAGCTGCGCACAATGGACAAAGGCCGACTTGTCCCATTCGCCTACGGTACAACGCTGATCGTGTTGATATTTAAGAAGGTGATAAATTTTTGATAATCATTCACTTTTTGTTTTCATTTTAAAAGTTGTCAAAATAAAAATGGTTCATATTGTTTTTGACCCAAGCATTGTGGGATATGACGAATATGTGCAAACTGGCAGTGGGTTAGCAGAAAACGAAGATTATTTCAAAGGGTCCAGCCCGTTCCAGCGAGGTTACGGTATTCAAAGAGGTGCTGGGGTGGGTGACGTTTTTCGCGGTCTTTGGCGTTTCTTCCTACCCATTCTGCGCCGTGTCGGTACAACAGTTGGAGCGGAGGCACTGAACACTGGTCAGAGAGTGTTAGAGAGAGTCGGAAACGAGGGAGTCCCATTAAAGGAAGCATTTGTCACCGAGGGCAAGAGAGGAATTGATACTGTATTGGAGAAGGGAGGCTTACCCAAACAGTTTGGAAAGGGTATAAAAAGGAGAAAATTACCCAGTCATCAAACAGTAATTGGAAGAGTGATTAAAAAGCCTATAAAGAAACGTGTTCGATCAGACGCCTTTGGACTTTATTGAATGAGATGGCATTTCACAAAATTGACACTGATAGTGTAAATTCAATAACCAATGCCCTCGATCTATTTCGAATTCCGCCAACAAACGTGAGCGTATCATCATCAAAAGTTTTTGAGTTATTGCCCAGTAATCCGCTAACGGATACCCCCTACCACTTCAAACTACACTCTAGCCAAAATTTTATTGATTTGTCCAAATGCTATTTACTTACAGAGTTTCGCATTCGCAAAGAAAACGCAACTGGTCAGCTGATCAATCTCGAAGCTGACGATCAGGCCGTTTGTCCAATTCAAATGATTGGGCAAACATTCATCCGTAACATTCGCATGAGTATCAATGGGCGTGAAATTTTCAATACAAACTCTTTGATGGCCTACAAGACTTATTTTTCGCATGAGCTCTCCTACTCTACAACGACAAAAGATTCTCATCTACAAGCCGCTGGTTACTATAGGGACCCTGGACTAACACTTGAGGACGGGCCAGGGTGTGTTGCCCGCCGAAATCTGTTTGCGGGCAGCAGAACAGCACAATTTATTGCGAAAATTGATGCAGATTTATTCAACCAGCCCCTCTACCTAATAAACTTTTGTGAATTGGATGTTGAAATTATTCCCAACGACAATGACTTTGTGCTTATTGGGCTCAATGCACCAGTGCGCTATCGCTTTGAATTAACAGGACTTAAAATGTATGTAAAGAAGGTGTCGTTGATGGATGGGTTGGCTTTGGACATTGCGCGAAAACTTGAACTGAAACCGGCGAGATATGCAGTGAGGAAGACAATGATGAAATCAATGTTCATCAGCCAGGGCAGATTTGAGTTTACCTCAAATATTTTTATGGATCAAATCCCACGCCGTATTATACTGGGGTTGGTTGCCAATGACGACTACGTCGGCACATCGGCACGCAGTCCCTTCAACTTTCAGCCATTTAATGTGCGCGAAATTTCTATTATTGCCAATGGGCGATCTTACCCCCAGGCTCCTTACGACCTGGATTACCCCAATAAAAAATACGTACGTGCGTTCAATGACATGAACGAAGCGGTTGGCTTTACCAACACAACGGAAAGCAACGGTATAACTTTTGAGCAGTATGGAAAAACGCATTGCATTTACGTGTTCAATATGACCAGTAGCGGGGACGACCAGGCCGGGCTTTTTGATTTGATCAAAAACGGGACGACAGCAGTGTGCATAAAATTCAGCCAAGCTGTACCATTTGGAGGAATTATGCTGGTGGTGATGGGGGAATGTGATGCGCTTGTGATGCTGGACAAAAACCGATCCATCAGTACAGATACCACTATTTAAACCTTGAGTTTTACACATTTCATTTCATTTCAATAAAAATGAGTTTTAAAAATCTTGCAATTATTCTTTTCTTCCTTCGAATTTCTCTCCCTGTCATTGGCGAAGAAGATGATGATGAGGGACTCCCGCCTTATCAGGAATATCTGAGAAGAGCGGCTTTACGCCGCTTTTCTATACCTATCCAACCGCCATCACCTTCAACTACTACATTGCCCTCAACAATTCCTTTCAATCGGACGATGACATATAATGGAATAATTCGGATCGTGATGCGTGGATGTGACGCTGTTGTGATGTTAGACAAAGACCGATCAATCAACCGCATCACTACTATTTAAACTCTTTTTTTTACAGTTTTCATTTTCATTATTAAATAAAAATGTATTTTAAAAAAGTTGCACTTGTATTATTCTTCCTTCGAATTTCTCTCCCCATCTATGGCGAAGAAGAATTACCACCGTATCAGGAATATTTGAGAAGAATTGAACAACGTCGTTTGTTCAACACTATCCTCCCGCCCACAACCACCCCATCAACAATCCCAAAGATTGAAAAACTTGTCGTCGATGAGCCGGTAGCTGCTCTTGTCCCGCCACTAATCCAGTTGTGTAAGGACACAACAGGCGAAAACAATTTTTTCCAGCAAACAATTTGCTGGGCTTTATTTGCCCTATATTTGATGATTATTGTCAGTTTGATTCTTCAACAACTTTGTTCACTTTTTTGGCTAAGGAATGGACAGCATTCAAATTTCGACAATTTTTAAACTAAATCGGCGAACCGCACAAGTCTTTCGGGGCTGCTTCGCCAGTGACCAATTGCCTTCGCCCTTTACCCTACAGTACCCCGCCGCTCTCATCGTGAACAGAGACGCCCACCACAAGGAGGGCTCCCATTGGTGCGCCATTTACGCGAGAGGACTGGCTGCGCCAGTCTTTTACTACGATAGCCTCGCTCAGCCCATACCAGCTGTCATTACGTCATCCTTCCTCAGCAAATTTGAGACGGGCACAAGGAAGAACATCCGTCCATATCAATCACAGTGGGCCGCGACTTGCGCTGCCCACTGCATTGTCTTTATCCATCACATGGCATCCCATGGGAATTCGTTCGATGATTTTCTCCACATCCTCGATACTTGCACGAGCCCCGATATGTATTCATTAATCATTTTGAATAAAATGATGAACGTTTGAAATTTTTCTATAGGTTTTGGGCAGTCATTGCACAAGGCAAAGGCATTGATAAATGACTCTGCCGAATAAAACGCAGTCGTGGAGACCGAAAGCTCATTTCTTGCACAATTTCATTTGTGCATCTTTCCTTGACGAGATTGCACTGACCAGTGCAAAAAGGCTCAGCTTAGGCTTAGGCTTAGGCTTAGGCTCACTTAGGCTCAAACTTAGGCTTAGGCTTAGGTTCAGATTGCCAATAAGCAACACGTCTGTCGTTGACAGACGCTGTTATATCAACAGGGCGGAGCTTAATGTCCAAAACCAAATGGGTTTGGAATTCATTCATTCCATATTGTTGTAATTTTTGCTGTTAACCAGGGCGGTTGCTCAATTTATTGAGCACCGTTTATCCTGGCAGCAATCTTTTAGCTCTTCAAGGTTCTTCACATTTCAAAACTAATGTTCCGAGCCGTTTAGGTGCCCTGTCGTCTTGTGTTTCATGGAAAGGCAGTGCGCAGCTCCTCAGGCCAAGCTGGGTTTAATTTTTATCAAATATTTGACGAACAGCCGTCGATAGCTGATGACGAACAGCCGTCTGTAGCTGTCTCTTACCATATCTTTGCCATCCCACCATTTTCTTGAATCATTTTAAAAAATTTCCATTTTTTAACACTCTCTCTCTCTATCAATAGATTTGAAAAATGCAACCCTCCAAACGCCCATCAAATTTTAATATTAATGATATTCTCGCACCAAAAAAGCCGCGTCACGGCTTTCTCATCAATCAACTTCTTGGGGTCGTCCATATGCTTGGCAGTGTTCAAAGCGGCGATGGGCCATCAACATCATCAGCAACAACACCCAAAAAAGCGGCCAAAGACTACGTCAAGAAACTGGATTGCAGCCTTGAGCACGTGGCGAAGTTCAACTATGTGAAGGTCCGCTCGGCGTTCAGCATACAGGAGGTGCCCGCCGATCCCGAAGGCATGCTAGCAGGCATCTTCCAGCACTGTATAGACGAGGCGAAGAAGGACAGCCGAGACCGAGGTGTGCACCCGACTCACCTCGGGTGCATGATCAGCAGCCCGCTGCTGACCGGCGGCGACATCCCCGTGCCGGTTCGGCAGCTCACCGACAACACTATCGACACCATCCTGAACCAGTTCAACAAAGTTGCCCAGAGTAAGCAGCAGAAGAACGTGACGCTGTGGGGAGAGCCGTTCACCGTCGTCATAACAACGGTGGACCGCACTGGACTACCATCAAAACGCCGTGTCAGAGGGGGTGCGCGAAGAAAGCTGGCACAAGTGCACCACAAAGTGCACGACCAGTGCCTTATCAAGGTTTTTTTATCCCAAATAATCAAGTGATCATCAAATAGGAAAAAAAAGTTTAAGATTCACAACGACAACGACAGTTTTTGTCTCTTCTACGCGCTACAAGCAACAATGCTGGACAAAACTTGTGGATGGCCGCGCATAAAGTTCTACAGATATGTTAACAGCCGACAAGGGCAGGAAGGACGATTACGACAGGACACTTTGAAGTTGATGAAGCAAGTGCGTGCCCCGCGCAATTTGAAGGCATACGACGCGGACACCTACGTGCCTCGCGTCGTTGATCATTGGAACAACACACAGCAAAAACACCGCTTTGCGGTGTTCATCTTCGGCTCTACTGGACAGTATAAGCCGATCTACAAATACGTGGACAACAGCTACGACACGCCGCTGTTGCTGTACTTCAACAACGACCATTTCGATGGAGTGCAAAAGCAAGGCGGTCTCTTTGGACGAAAATACTGCTTGGAGTGTGAAGTGCCCTACCGCAGAGCATCACAGCATAACAAATGTTGTAAGGCCCGCTGTATGCTCTGTGGACGTGCCGGGCCGTCCTTCCCCTGTTCACCGGAAGCAGATTTCTTCAAGCACTGTGCAGGGTGCAAAAAGAACTTCAAAACCAACATGTGCTATCTGCATCATCTCAGCTCAAACTTTTGCCGGAGGTCTAAAAAGTGCAAGGATTGCGGAGTTATTTGGGACGTCCCAAACAACACTCAAAAGGGACGACAGGTATTTCACAAATTTTTATTTGTGAAATAATTTGTACAAAATTTAGGGGCATAAGTGCGGCGAGAGATTTTGTACGTTATGCAACAACTACCACAACATCGAGCGCGGCTGCTTCATCCAGCCACTCGTACCAAAGGAAAACGATCCCTTCCGCATTGTTGCCTTTGATCTGGAAACAATGCAGCACCTGTCAGTCGATGCTGCGCATCCGAACAATCGAAGTCATGAGCCGAACTTTGTGTCGGCAAGGATTGCGTGCCCCGAGTGCATTGACAACGGCAAATGGAGGAGTGAAACAACGGGGTGCAAAGTGTGTGGGCAGCATAGGACAGTCGCCTTCTGCCAACGACCTTTCTTCGACACGAAAGTGGACAAACAAGTGGTGGCCGACAACCCTTTGGAAGCCTTTGTGGATTGGCTTGTCAACGACCTGCCAATGAAATACGACTCCTACGTTTATTCCCACTTTGGCGGACGCTTTGACATGGTCATCACGTTCCGCGAACTGTTCAAGATCGGGTTTAACCCCGACATGCTCCGCAAGGTATTTTGGTGTTTGTGCAATTTTTCAAACTTTATTGTGAAAAAATTAAGGGGAATAAAATGTACGAGATGCGTGTGCGCAAGCAAAAGGGCCGCAACCCCAACATTGTCTTCAGGGACTCCTTCAATCTGATGCCTTCGGCATTGGCGGCACTGGTTCCGCAGTTTGGGCTTGACGTCGCCGACAAGCCCTTCTTCCCACATCTTTCTAATTGTCCACAAAACTACGGACAACGGGTATTTCCCACTCCCGACGACTACCTCGCCAGCGGGATGATGCCAGAAAAGCGGCGGCAGTTCGACCAGTGGTACGAACTGCACCAGCACGAGCCCTTTTATCTCGACGAAGCTTTGCCATCGTAAGTTTTGACAAATTAAATAAAATTTATTTTTTTTTCTTGTACAGGTACTGTACGAATGATGTCGACATTCTAATGGAGGCGTTGGTCGCCTTTCGCCGGGAATTCTTCGAGGTTTCCCGGCGAAACGACTACATAGACGGGATCGATGAACGACTGAATCACGACGGAATCGATGCTCTCCGCGAGACGATGACCATCGCTGGCGCCTGCATGCGCCACTTCAGAACAAACCACCTTCCGAGCGAACATCTGGCGATTGTTCCGGAAAAGGGGTACGACAATGCGCAGAACCAGAGTTTGCTGGCTCTGCGCTTCTTCTACTGGTATGCGGAAGAAAATGGAGTGCAAGTCCAAACGGCCCACTCGCCTGGCGGCGAGAAGCGTGTGGCCCAATACAGCCTCGATGGCTGGATTGAGGCGGAGCAGAGAGCCATTGAAGTCAACGGTAACTTTTTTTTTTTTTTTTTGGTAAAGACAAAACCAAAAACAAAATTTTAGGCTGTGTTTGGCACGGTTGCGCCGAATGTTATCCGGACGACAACCAAGTCCTGCCAAACGGGAAGACTGCCGGAGCAGTGCGCGAGCGGAACTCAAAGAGACTTGAGTTTCTTCGAACCCAAGTCTCAAGGGTGGACGTCTTCTGGGAATGTGAAATCCAGCGGATGCTGGATGGAAGCCGAGAAATGAGGAAGAAGTTCGCGGACTATGTGGATGATGGTCCGCTGGAGATTCGCGCAGCGTTCACCGGCGGGCGAACTGGACCAGCAAAACTGTTCCACAAGGCGGCAGAGGGCGAGAAGATCTCGTATTACGACTTCACGTCCCTCTACCCCTACATCAAGTAAGTTTTGTTGTTTTTAAAAATTTAATAAATTTTTAATTTCGTCACTCGTTTTTATTTGTAATAATAATAAATTCAGTTTCGTCACACGTTATCCAATCGGCCATCCCACCGTCCACGTGCTCAACGAAAACGTGGAATGGACAACATCTGCACACAACCCATATCCTTTGGCGCTGCTGAAAGTATGGGTTGTGCCTCCTCGCAAAACTGACGTGCCCGTTCTTCCGGTTAAAGTGGACGAGAGGCTGTGCTTCCCTTTGTGCATGAAATGCGCAAAGGAATACCCAACAGGCGGAGTGGACGACAACTACCACTGTGCACATAGTGACAACCAAAGGGGCTGGGTCAGCACCTGCACTTCATTGGAGCTGAACGCTGCACTTGATGAAGGCTACCGCGTCACCAAAGTGTTCCGCGTGCTGGCATACGACGAATCTGACGACAAACTCTTCCGCCCATACATTGCGGAGTTTATGACAAAGAAGATTGAGGCAAGCGGCTTCGACGCTGCCATCAAAGGAAACGCCGAGCTGGAGGCTGAGTTCGTCCGAGAGTGTGAGGAACAATTCGGCATCACCATTGACCCAGCCAAGATGGTGCCGAACAAGGGAAAGCGGGCCCTTGCGAAGCTTTGCCTCAATAACTTATGTAAGCTTTTTGTTTGGATTGTTTAATTATGAAAAATTTTTTTAAAGGGGGAAGATTTTCTCTGCGCAACTTTGGCTTGTCGCAGACTCTGATTGCAGATGACCCGGCTGTTCTTGCGGAGTACTTGGACAACAAGTCGATCGACGTCACGTCAATCGATGAGCTCGATGAGGACCACATCCTCATCAGCTACATGACGAAGCAGGAATGGGTCGAGGAGCATTCCTGCTCCAATATAAGTAATTTTCGAGTAAATTTTTTGTGTAAAATCTTAAAAAAAATTTTTAGTCGTATCGCTTTGGACGACTTCAGCAGCTCGTCTCCTGCTGCTTAAAGCAATGCAGAAGGTGGTGCGGTCTCCCGGCTGCACTCTTCTGTATACGGACACCGACTCCCTCGTCTTTGTCCACCCCAGCGACCGCTGTCCGCTGGAGACGGGCCCCCATCTGGGGCAGTTTACCGATGAATTTCCACTGCATGTCATCGAAGAATTTTGCAGTGGAGGCGCAAAACAAGTACAATTTTTTTTTTAATCGATTTTATTTCAATTTTATTGTAATAAAAAAATTTTTAGTACGGCCTGAAGCTGAAGCGAAAGGACGCGGACGCCGACAACGAGTACATCCTCAAGGTCCGCGGCATCACCCTCAACAACGACGTGATGCAAAATCAGGGACTTTGCTACAACACCTTCAAGGAGGCCGTACTACGATATGCGAACACCGGAGAAGTTGAGAGAATCCAAGTGATGTATCCCAATTTCCTCCGCCCATCAATCAAAGATGCGCATGTGACTTCAGCCCCCCTTCAAAAATGTTATAAACCCTATGTGGGGAAAGGGATTGTCAGCTCCAATTTTAATGTTTTGAATTTTGGCCACACTTTGTAATTTTATTTACTTTTTATCGATAAATGGAAGATGAAATTTGAAAATAATTAAGAATTGGAAGATGAAATTTGAAAATAATTAAGAATTGGAAGATGACTTTTAAAAATAATTAAGCGTCAGAACATGTTGTTTTTAGGTAGAAAAATGCATAATTAGCGAAGAGAAGATGACTTTTCAAAATAATTAAGGATCAGAAGATGAAATTTTGAAATAATTAAGGATCAGAAGATGAAATTTTGAAATAATTAACAGTAGGAAATGTAATTTGAAAATAATTAAGCGACAGAAGATGTCGTTTTTAGGTAGAAAAATGCATAATTAAGCAATAGAAGATGAAATATTAAAATAATTAGTGATTTTGAGTAAATTTTGGTCAATTTAAGCCAAAACATGCGTGTGCGCGTGTTTTTGGGGTGTGTGCGTGCGTTTGGGGTGTGCGCGTATGCGCACTACCAACAAGTGTATGTCGGTTGACTACACTCATCACGTCCAGTGTTCTCCTCATCTTCTTCATCGATTCGGAAATTAAGTGCTGAATCGGTTGTTGAACTTGAACTTGCCCGTTGTTGCGTGGTATCAATCTCTTTGAACATTCGCCCTATCCAATTTGTTGAAGCTTCGTCTTCAACAAGCTCAAGCAACTCCATCGGGTAGAAACGGTCCTCCCCTCCGCTTGGAAAGCGCTCGATTATGCATGGCACATAAGGCAGATGAATTCTTATTCTATGCCGGGCATAGAAGTGTGCCGCAATGTTGACATTGTACGGCTTACACAGTCTTCCATATGCGGGTGTAAAGGCGGCTCCCTTTGTCGTTATGCCGCCGACAAAGAAAGTTTTGTTCATGCCGTTTCGGTCCTTGTATGTAGTCCGGACTTTTCGTCCGGTCACAGAGTTGAGTGCGAGAACACGGTCCTCAGGATGATTCAGGCGGTCGCGCAGCGATTTCGTTTGACAGCTTAGAAGTTGAGCGCAAAACTCACTGACAAGCACCATTTTGACAAATCTGATAAAATTTAAATAATGATTTTGAATTTCCGTAGGATATTCAATGCTTTCAGTAAAAATGTAAAGCTCCGCCCATTTTAAACCTTGACCACACCTCCGCTCAAAATCACAAATCATTTGTGATTTCTCTTCTTACTTTAACAAAAATTCCAGTAAAAATGTCCTTCCCCAAATTGTCCACCACCACCACTGAGATTTCATCTCTGCCCACTACAGTAACCTCCTCTCCTCCCGCCAAATTCGCTGAGACAAAGTGGCTGGGCAAGAATAAGCGCCCACCTTGCGATGAAAATGCGGAGAAGAAGAAGAAGCCTACCAAACCGACTGGACCAAAGGAAGTGCCGCCAGCTATAAAGAAGACAAAGATGGAAGACAGTGCTGTGAAACCGCAAGAGTCGGAGCCTCCAGTGGAAAAGAAGCGTAAAGTGGAGGACAGGGAGATTTGGAAGCTCATGAAAGGGAAATATCTATTGAGCTTCTATCTTTGCCCCGGTAATTTTAAAATTTATTATTTAAAATTTGAAAAGCTCAATTTTCCAGATGACTGGAAAAAGCTGTACAACCGAGAGAACAAAGTTGTACGCCAGGAGAATGGACATTTTGCTGCGCGGTTCGAACTTTGTGCGGACTGTGCCTGGGCAAATGTTAGAGCAACTGACTATTTGGCCCCTCCGAAGAACAAGAAGATGGATGAATAGTGATCTAATTTGACTTGCACAAATACATTTATATTTTGTCTTTTTGTTTAAATAAATTTGAACGACCCTCAAATAAAATCATGGAAGATATTAATTATAAAGTCAGTGCCTCCCTAATGGTAATCAATCAACTAACAACCGAATGCCGATTTTGAAAGCGGAAACAATGACAGTTGGTATTATGAGAGTCACAGGGTCAAATGGTTATATCTTCTCCTCGTCCTTCTTCCCTTTTTAGGCTCAATTTTTATGTTAGGATTTTAAGGATAAAATGTCATCATCGTCCTCAACAACGCCTTCAAACAATGATGCAATTACGGATTTGCAATCCGAATTGTCAACTTTGCGAAAATTGTGCCTTAACGCTACTACACGGTTGGAGGCAATTGAGGAGTGGGCGGATGAAATGAATTTGTCGTGGCCTGGCAAGGAAAATGAGTCAGGAGCAACGTCGTCAGCGACTTTAGGTTAGACACTTTTTTTACACCAATTTTGTACCCATTGATGTTTAGCCCTCAAAACGACAATGATGGAAAAGCGTCTTGAGCACCAAATTGACAAAAGTGTCAATGATTTGGCTCATGAAGTGTATGAGCGCATCGACCGGGGAGAGCGGGATGGTTTTCTTGAAATGAAGACAGAAATGGCGTATGGAATGCAGCGCATCGTTCAGCTCATGGAAAAGAAGTTGGAGCAGGAACATCTTCGCACAAGGCGTGTAGCTCAACAAGCGATAATTGTGGCGAAAGGAGTTCGTATGGTCCCCAAGAGCGAGGGCTGCACGTCACCAAAATGGGCAGCGATCTGCGTCGTCTGCCAGGAAGAGGGCAAGGCTGAGTTCGGCCTTGTCTCATGCGGATGTGTGACAGTGTGCGGGGAATGTTTGATTGGGCATATTGGTGGGGACGATTTAAAATGTTTGGGTTGCAATCGCCCAAATAATTCCCCTGTAGCACTGTATGAATGCTTTGGTCCCCATCCCACTCTATCTTAAATTTTGTAAAATTCAATTTTTCTGAAATTACTGCAATGAATATATTTACCAATTTTTTCATTCCACTTGTAATTTTTTTAAAATGCTGATTAAATGCGGTTTTAAATATTAATTTGATGTAAAAATAATGTGGGCAATGAATAGGCAAAAATTTAAAAATTTGATCATTTCTGTGAAATCAATCTTCCGCGTATCCGTTGTTTTCCCCATCGTCTTTCTCGGAGCCGTTGGATGACACATCAGCCAACGCGATAGCGTAGTAGTCCCTCCCGTGAGTCAACGCAGTCACATCCAATTGGCCTGGTCCGGACTCGACCGTTGCCGACACTTCCTAAAATTCAAATTTTTTTATTTAAAAACCGTTCAAAAACTGGCGCTTTACCTCCTCGGCATGGTTAGTGCCTATGGCACTCAACTGCAGAGGAGGCGGAAACGGGCGGCGCGACTCCATAACAGTAGGCGACATTTCACGACGTCCCTGTTTAGAGATTAAAATACAAAATTTTTGAGACAAATTTCAGTGTACCTTGCGATACGAAGCCAGAACAGGGGCTTGAGCCGGGCGGCTTTGGCTGTAAAACATCCAAAAATTGACCATCTCAAATGGATAATGAATTGAGTTTAAAATTTGAAAAATTTACTTGCAAGATCAACATCAGAAAGACAGCCAAAAAGATGAACAAAATGAAAGTATTTTCATTGGATTCGGGCGGAAAATTTGGAAAATATCCGACAATGGCTCTCGGGATACATAAAATTGGTTTGTTGTATGGCAAAGGGCGCATACATGAATACCCAACAATCGGGCATTGGCAATCTTGGATCAACGTCCGATTGAATGATGAAGGAAGGATCATTTCAGAACAGATTTTTGCTTTGCTATAAATCAAAATTACAAATATTTGGGTTTTGGTTGATGTGAATGAATGAATGAATTGTTGGGATGGCCAATGGCCGAAACGATTTGAACAAAGGGGAAGGGGTCTTAGAGAATTGTGAGATCGTTATCGTTTGTGGCCTTTTATCCCCCTCCCCCTCCTCCTTCCCCCAAAGAATGATTGAAAATATATTATCAATTGTGTTGATGTGACAAAAAGGCAAATTGAAAAATGAAATGCGCAAAAAACGGACAACAGGGATGACTGTTCACCTCCCTCACAGACTCGGTCGTCAACGCTGTCAAAAGTGTCACTTGCGCTTCTCAACTCCGTTCATTTGCTGCTGCTGCTGCTTTTTCTTCTCTTCTTTCTTTCTTTCTTTCTCTTTGTACAGAGCTATCGCCTCTTCCGACATGCAGTCCACCACGAACTGATCAAGCTGTCCAATTGCCTACAACCAAAAATGACCATTTCAAAAATCAAAAAGAAAAGTTTCGACCTTTGTCCGTTGACGTTGCGTGGCATCCTTGGAAAACATGATGTCGCGGGCAGTCCGAGCTGGCGCATTGGTGCCGACCAATGCTTTGACTAAAATGAAATAAAAAAGGTGAACAAATAGTGGGTTTTTTCTTACCCTCATGGTATTGAGCGTCTTGCTCAAGGATGCAAAGCAGGTGGTGTGGCGTGTCATGGCCCAATATGGCTGCCAGGGTACCCGACACGGTGGTGAGTTCCGTGAGCCGTGTGGCGGCATCTATACATGCCACCATGTCTGGCGCAATGACCCAACATTCTTGACCTCTAGCAACTGGAACAATTTTGAAATATTTCGTTTTATTATTTTATTATATTCACGTTTTTCTGTTAAAGAAAGGAAAACCCACCACAGCGTCGGGGCTATAAATAACCCGGAACACTGTGGTGGATTTCCTGTCCAGGCTCCAACGGGGCTATTAATAGCCCGGAAGGTGCCTGGACCTAACTATGAAACTGTTTTTGTTTTTCTTTTATTTATTTATTTAATATTTGTAAACTCACTTTTCCAATCGACATAATAAGCTCTTTCACCGTCACTGTGGACGAACAGTGCCAACAACGCCTTGATTTCGAACTCCTCCTCCTCTTCGTCCACTTCTTTTCTTCGTTTTTGTTTTTGTTGTTGAACGACCTGCGGTACCGGTGTCACAATGCGAACTTTAAACTAAAATTCAACAAAATTATTATTTTGTACAAGAATAATTTTAATAATTAACTCACGGAAGTGTCATGTTCCCGGTTTGCGAGTTTTTTTTTGCCGTTTGCGTCTGTTGTTGAACTTTTTGCGCTCTTCTGCAGTCATTGTGGCCACTTGGCCAGTTTCGTCCTCGGCCGGGTCCAAAGTGAGCGATGCGACCAGTTGCTCGCCCATCGCCTCCTCAATGTCAGCAACATTCTGCAAAAAATACAGTATACAAAATTTATTAAAATTAAAATTCAAATTTAAACACTCTGACCGCTGTTGGCGGTGTTGGTGGTGCTGCCACCGACGAAGACGCCGATTGTTGTTGTTGTTGAACAGCGCGTTGACGCTTTGGCTTGACCTGCTGCTCAAATCGTTGTGCTGCGGTTTCGGCAGCCGCCCTTCGTGGTGGGCGAACTGCCGTGACAGTTGGATACGGAGTGTTCTCCTCTACAATTTCGAAAGCCTGCAAAAACTTTAAATTTTATTGATTTTTGATGACAATTTGTTAACAAAATTGGCCAAAAAACAAATTTTTTTTTGAATTTATGGCTTAAAAATTACCCCTGTTGTTGTACATGTTGTCACATTGATCTCGTCGTCAACGTCCTGTTGCAGGTGGTGCTGCTGTTGTTGGACACCGCCTCCATCAACGGCTTGTTTTTGCTGTTGGTGATGAACTTGGTCCATCACCTAAAAAAAGTATTCAAAATTTACACTTGGTGTACTGTATAAAATTAATTTTCAAAAATTATTTTGAAAAATTGTTTGAATTCGGGTTAACAGATACAACTCACCGTCTCGTCCAGTTGCTGCTGCTGTTGTTGGACACCGCCTCCATCAACGGCTTGTTTTTGCTGTTGGTGATGAACTTGGTCCATCAACTAAAAAAGTGTTCAAAATTTACACTTGGTGTACTGTATAAAATTAATTTTCAAAAATTATTTTTGAAAATTGTTTGAATTCAGTTTAACAGATACAACTCACCATCCTGTTCTCAACTCCCTGTTGAAGTTGACCAACACCGCCTCCTTCAGATGATGATGGTTGTTGTTGCTGCTGAACGTGTTGATGATCACCATCGAAATTCAGCCTTTCCTGAAATTGCAATTGATAACTCTAAACCAGAATACAACAAAAAAAGTTTGAAATTAAAATTTAATTATTATATAATTTTAGAAAGTTAAAATTGACTCAATTTGTTAAAATTTTCCCACCTTTATCTTTGTTGGCAAAGCCAACGATTGTTGTTGTTGTTGTACGGGAACAGCGCGTTGACGAGAGATGACACGGGAGCGAGGATTGCTTTTGTTGAGGACGATGGTTCGAGCGCGGTGGATGCTGTTGACAGAAAGCCGGCGAGGAGCACACATTGTTGGAAGCTGCTTCTTCTTTCTTCTTTGCTCCTGAAAAAAAAAAAAGTGGTTTAAACATGTAAATAACAAAATTAAACGTTTTTTACCGGGGGATTGATCATTTTGTGGAATTGGTCGTCAAATTTGGGTAGGGGTGATTGGGCAATTTTCTTCATCTTTAATACGAAAATTTATTTATTTATTTGGGTAAGGGGGAATGGGGGGAGGGGTTCATAAGAAATATTGTTAGTGAGTGAACAATCCGTTCACTCACAAAAATGACCTCTGCATACCCAAGCCTTCGATGGCTTGGGTAAGCAGAGGTCATTCTCTCTGCAGCGACGCCATCGTTGCCCCCCCCTTTTATTTTCTCTGACTCTCTGTCTTCCCACTCTCTCCACACTTTTCTCCTTCTCTGTCTCCCTCCTATCTTTCTCTAACTGCCTGCCTCCCCACTCTCTCTCTCTCTCTGTCTTTACTTCTCCTTCTCTGACTCCCCCAGACCCATCCCCTCGCCGCGGATGCCGCGGCTCTACGGACCCCTCCCCTCGCCGGCTCCTTCCCCTCCCTCGCCGCGGATGCCGCGGCTCCTTCCTCTCCCGCGTGCCGCGGCACCATCAAAGGATCAAATGGCTCTCGGACCCTCCCTTTGACACCCCTCGGACCCCTCCCCCCTACACCCACGGACCCCTCCACTAATTATCCCCCTCCCCCCACAACCCCCCTATACCCTCGGACCCCTCCCCCACACCCTCGGACCCCTCCCCCACAACCCCCCCTATACCCTCGGACCCTCCCCCACAACCCCCCCCTATACCCTCGGACCCTCCCCCACACCCTCGGACCCTCCCCCACAAACACCCCCACACCCACGGACCCCTCCCCTAATTAATTACCCCACAAAGGCGGCAACATCAAAGGTGTGAATTTTCACACCCTGAAAAGGTCCGGCAACTGGTACTACTTATTACGCGTTTAAATGGCAAACATTCTTTGGCATTATGTAATTTTCTAGGCCCTAATCAGCGTCGATAACAATAATTATGAATCGGAAGTCAAAACTTGAAACAAAAAAGATGATTAAAGTAACCATACTAAAAGCATGGGTTACAACAAGTGTCGGGAAAAATATGATAACAAGCGTCAATGAACACACCGCCAATTAAGAAAGTATTTCATAAATAATTTAACATTAATAAATTTATTGGTTAAAAATTCGCCAATATTATTTAAATTTAAAAATATTTTATTTTAACTAACTAAATAGTAAAAATCGTTATCAGAAATAGCATTCAAAGGTTAAGTTGTGAAGATTAAATAGAAAAACTTTTATTTTAATATGTGCCGACGTTCTCAAACCAAAAATCAAAATTAAAACGTGAGTACGAAAAGAAATAGTGAATGGAAGTTTGTTATAAAATTTTATATTTAATATTTCCAAAACATAAAATTTAAAACCCAAAAATTAAAATAATAAAATTAAATAAACATTTTAAAACAAAAAGTATAATAAAGTAAGAAGAAAAAATACTTAATGTTATAGCAGAAATAAATTTTTTAAATTTCTAAATCTAACGGAGACAAGGGCGAAGAAATTTTCTATTGAATTCAGCCAGTTTTATGCTTGTGGCTAGAAAGTGGGAATGTATAAAATAATTAAAACCCAATTGCGAACCCAAAATATAATTAAAGAATAATTTATAAATAATTTTTAAATTACGACGCATCGATGATATTCGCCGCAAGAAAGAAGACTGCGTGGTTGTATTTCCAATAGTTTTCAAAAGAAATTAAACAATAAAAAAATAACATAATAATCCCTAATAAGCGGAAAAACCTCAGAGGAGATGCTATATGACGCTAGAACGGTTCTAAGCGCAGCTCGCTTTCTGAAAGATGGATGAAGTCCATTTAAATTTTTAAACTAGAAAATTAAAAACTGACAAACCAACTTTTTGAGTAAAGAATTAATTGAAGTAATAAATAAAGTCATTAAAAATGATAAACAAAATGCATAAAAATAAATGCTGCGTGTTTATGAGCAAAATCCGAGTATAATAGATAACTTTAAAAAAATAGTAAATCTCTAATATCTGTAAAATAGTAATTAATTCGGAAAAAGCACTATTAAACTGTATTAAATTAAAGCGGAATTAAATTTTTATACCTTTTAAATACAAATTCTCAAAAAGTTACAACAAATCATTTATTATTGTATAAGCAGAAAAATGTAAAAACATTTTAATAAATAAATTTATAACTTAATATTTTCTTAAACAATCATATATAAATTTTAATTAAAAATAAAGTCAACCATTGGAACAAACATAATACACCCAACCTTATAAGTAAAAAATAATCAAAACATTCATCAAAATTTTTTTTGAAGAAAAAATTAAAACATGCTAATTTCAAATAAAGAAAAAAATAAAAAGAACCGCTTCCCTTCCCGTTCCCGGCATACGTTCACGCTGTGGCACCACGTGAATTTCGATCATCCCGGCATGTGTCCAAATAAAGTAAAGTTAACCTTAATTTATTCAAATTTAAAGTTACGAAAATAAAAAAATATACTTTTAATAAAATATTTTGTTATTTATAATTTAAAGAACAATTTCAAAAAATTATTTATTTCTTTGATTTTTTATTTTTTGCTTCCGTTCCTTTCACATGTGAATTCAGAAAATGAATACTAATTTCGTTGAATAGTAAATTTTAAATATCAAAAACATTGCATTTTAATAATCAATCTATTCAAATACTTTGGAGAACCCAAACTTTTATTGTTTCTTTTGTAAAATTGTATATTACCATGTCTGGAATTTGGAATTTTGAATAATTATAAAACAAAAATTTTATTTCACCCTTAACCATCACAAAAAGAGCTTGTTTGATCGGCAGTCACAAAAAATACAAAGTTAATATTATTATTAAATAGAAAAGCCAACAAACGCTGCATTGATTTGCGGTTATAAAAAGTTTGTTTAAACGGGGAAAAATATTGTGTAAAAATAAATTTGTTTTATTTAAAATAAACGAAATATGTTAAAAATTTAAAATATTTTTTATAAGACACCAGTAAACATGGCAACAGTAAATAATTAAATGTGATAAAAATTAAATTCTAATCTATATTATAGCAATAACAAGCGCCAACTTCATGATCGCAACAGTAAAACGACGATTAGGGAGTCTCTGCAAGGTTTATCGAACTAGTAATCATACATAAATTATAAGTGTATAAAAACAACTCTACTAATTCAAATTTAAAAAAATAATTTAAAGGAATCATGAAGTTAATAAAACAAAATACACGAATGCTTACTTTTCTCTTAATTTAAACTATGCTTCCTTAACAACACATTTAAAAATAAAAATATATTAATTTAGGATTTTTAATACGCATACACAATTAATGAAACGGAGCTACAATTTAAGTTTTAATTTGCTAAAACGAACACAAAATGAATATAGAATAAAATTAAATAATAAAACTTAAACGACCAAAAATAAATCAAAGTAAAAGTTAACAAATATTTTCATGATCATCCTTAAAACTCGATCATGATTGAACGCATGATGAATATTTCTAAATTAATATACAGACAAAAATTAATTAAACATAAGCACCAGTAGCAAAAATTACTACAAAAATTCAAGTAAGAAAATAAACTATAAAATAATTAAAAAGAAAGTGGTTTGAAGGAATAAGCCAGAAACCATGGACGGCAATCACCATGTTCATCCTGTCAGTGTCATTGGAGTACAAGTTCAAATTAGTCTAATCCGTATACGCTGAAAAAAAAGACTGCATGTTAAAACATTAAATTAAATTGTTAGATTTATTAAAGTAAACTAAAAAATAAAAATATATAAATATATGAGGATCGATTATATAAAATGATGTAAATAAAAGGAATTAATTAATACGTAACAATTAAATTATCTAAAAATTTATTAACCACTAAAACATACCGAATAATTAGTCCAATGATGACTACCCAACACCGTTTGAGCAGTACTCGACGAGCATGTTGAGTTTTCCGCGGCTGTAAATTTTTTATCGTTAAACTGAACACTTAAGGATATAAAGCATAGAATTTCCAATTTTGGATAAAATTACAAAAATTGAACCAAATATGATTAATAATTATATCTTTAACATGCTGATATACAGAAAATGAGACTGACCAGCTCTTAAATAGCTGAAGCAGAACGGTTTTAATAATGATGCAAAATAAATATGAAATTAACAATTTATAAACAAATTAGTCATAGGTAAACATTAAAATAATCCCAAGATTCTAATTGATATTTCTGTGAATTTACATGCTCAGAGAATGAGCTAAACACTTTGAAATTAATAAATTATTCAAACTTTAGTATACTAGTAATAATATAAAAATGAATACCTAAAAAAGCTTTTAAATTTGATAATTTAAACACAAAAATCATTAAAAAACTAAATTTAAAAAAATTGACTCAAGTTAAGCCGGGATGATTATTGGCATTCCCAATCTTGTCTTTTTAATGATTATAAAAAACTTATTTAAAATAAAAAGGGTATATTTATTGAAGAGTTAAAGCAATAACTCGGTCTACATAATAATTCAACTTAAAAAAAGGTATTAAATATGTTTGCCGATCAAGATATTACAAAATTTGGACAACATTGAGAGGCAAAAAACTGCAACTCCTATACAATAACACCTAAATGATTTTAAAAAATAAATAAATCAATATTAAATTTAAAAAAGTTTGCTCTTCAATAACTTCAACACGATGTTTCAACATGTCCTCAACGCGTCATGAGCTAAAAAAGTTAAGATCTAATTAAATCAAATTATTTAATACCCACACCAAAAATACTTTTTTGATAATGGATTGTTTTGTTATTTCATTTTCACGTTAAGACGTTGCTTGCTTTGCTTTGGCCGCTTTCGGCTAAAAGGGTTAATTTTATGACCAACAAAATTTATAATATAATTTTTTTGGTTGTCAAATTCGATCGTTGAGCAGGAGAAAGAGTTTTAGAGTCTTGACAGAGTTCTTTATTTATGCATGATTGTTTCAGTTATTTTTGCATTAATATTTTTTCTTGTGTTATTATCTAATATTAATTTATATTTTCTATTCTCACAATTTCAAAGTTAAATTTTATTTATCTCATTGTTATTTTTTTATATTTGTTTTTTCATTATTTATTTGTCCTTTTAAAAATTTTATGTTGTGGGAGACGATTCAATTATTTATATTTATCTCAAAAATTAATTATTTCTTTATGTTTTAATTCAATTTTAGTTTAATACTATTAATTTTTCTTCTTGTGATCTTGACGACGCGGACAATTTATCCAAAAGTCATCGTACTTTGTTTCATTGTGCAAAATGCACAGCATTATTAATGGTGGCTTTAATTTGTAAACATTTAAAAGATTACTAAAGCAATGTTTTATGGATAATTTTATAATTTATATATAATCTTATCGTTTTTAATTAAAGTTTTTATGCTTTAAAACCATTTTTTGGTGTTGAAAAACAATAATGGTTTTAAAGGCATTTTTATACCTCTCTCTTTTAGCACACTATTTCTTCAATTTGTTTATGAATTAAAATAACACACATCACTTTTTGTTAATTTTTTGATAAAGAATTTAGAGTTTGTTGTATTTTAAAGCGTATTTATTATTTATTTAATACTTTATGATTATGCTCGGAATTTTAATGTTTGCCATTTAGATAAATCAAAAGTTTTAGTACATATGAATCGAAATTTCATTTTAATATTATACGTTATCGTAAGCTTTGGTAATAAATATTTTTTGATTGCTAGCAATAGAAAAATTTTATATTACTTTTCAACGTTTAACTAAATTATTCTTCTTTAAGATTGATTTCTTTTAGTTATTTAATATATTCAAGTAACGCAGAGTTATATGCTTCATCTGTTGACACACTGTAGTCTAGTTACATTTAAAACTTAAATTATAAAAACGGCTATTTTTGAATCAAATAATAAATTATTAACTACTTTTATAAAAAACATGATTTATGAATATTTTTTTCATTTAGTGGATATCATCAATTTATCATATACCAAAGTCTAACCTAAAATATTTATTGTTTACTATTTAATTTTAAAATGCTTCGATGCGTTTCGCTTTCCGTATCCAGCTTATTTTCTTAATTTTTTAATTATAAAATAAAAAACGATTATTAAAATTTTTGTTAGCGTCTTTAGCCATTTTGCCTTTTAATCAGGTTTCACTCACTTTCTTAATAATTATTAGTACTTCTAATAAAAATCAAATTTAGAAATAAATTTTCTGAAAGAATCTCGAAAAGTATTAGTGGCAACAATATTGCACGAAGGAACAAATTAAAAAAAAATTATGTTTAAATTACTCAAAATTTTTAAATTATAAAAGCACTATTAACTGCCAACTAAATCTAGGAATAAAATAATCAAAATTTATAATATATAAATGTTAAATATTATTAAACTGCAGGTATGCGAATGAATTTGAAAATTATAAATTTATGAATAAAACATGAAATAAATAACATGTCAATCGTTCGATATTATGCAAAAGTCGAAACTGAAAAGTTGCTACGAAAACCGGAGAATAACAAGTTAGTAATTTTAAATCAAAATGTATAAAATGGGTTTCTTTTGGTTGAATTAAAAAATCCCCTTGGTCTATTATTTCCCCCTTATTATATAAAACAAAACATAAAAGCACCATTAAACCGACAACTAAATCTTGAACAAACAACCGGGCGTAAACAATATAGTAATAAAAATAACCTTATTCAAAAAAAAGATTTAAATCAAAACATTATTAACAATATTTAATGAATCAATTTTAAAATATTGAAATTGCTATGAACTTTTTATTTTTATAAACATTTTAATAATCATTGAAATTTGTACCTATATCTATAAAAACTATTTAATATCATAAACAAATATACTATATTTCTTTTGAAAATAAAATTATAAAAGATCGGGATCCTTCTTTACTATAAAACTGGATTATCATGGGGCAAACATCCTCCTCATACACTCAACACGCTACGAAGATTAATAATAAATAAGCATTTATCAATCAATTAAAAAAAGAATGATTGCGAAGCTTCTAATCGTTTGATGCAAACATCAAGCTAATGAAGGGAGCGGAAACCGCTGTGGCACACTAAAAAGACAAAGTTTTTCTCTGTTTTTAATTTAAATCATATAATGCAGGTTAATTTAAAATCGCAAAATACATGTTTGAATATTTTCGATTTTAAGTACAAAATAATAAATTTAAAATTTAAATCTGGAAATAAAATTAAATTTAATATTTAAAAAATAATCTATTATTGCAAAAATAAAGGGGCAGAGAATTCATATTAAGAAATAACAAAAAATAAAATTCCAAGTCATGAATATTATAAAAAATTTGTTTAAATATACTTAAATTTTATTTGTTAGCTCCTTAAGACCCGATAGAAGGAAAATTGGTTATTAAAAACCGATTGAAAATAAGTTTGAGATTAAATCAACTTCCTTCTGAATCAATTTCTATTGAATTTTTTTTTAAAATAACAAACAATTCTATCTCTTACAAAATCGTCTTTCAGATTTCAAAGTTGACAAATAATGGCTGATATTCTATCTTCTCCATTTTCCATCTTAGCATCAGAAATATTTGGCAGAAATAAATTCTATACTTATTTTTTTGAACCGCCTTTAAAAAAACCTTACTATCTTTAAAAATCCAAAAAATAAATTATAATTATTTTTGCTTTTTGAGACCTTTATAAGGATTTTTTTTTAAAGATGGCTTTTGAATTTATTAAACTATTAAATCATTTGCAGATGCTTTCAATAAAAAAACTGAATAAACAGGTTGATATAAATTGAAAAGGTTATTTGATATTAAAAGCCTAATTAATTTAATCACTGCGAGCTTACAACAAAAAATCCACCAATTATACTTTTAAAATTATATTGAATGATATCTAAATTACAAATACATAAAAGCATATTCATAATGATTTAAGACTAGCACCGTATAACAAATTACATTAATTAATTTCAAGCGAGCACAAAAATTTAAAAACTTTCTTAAAAAATAAAATTCAAATAAAAACATCAAAACAATGCTTTTAACTAAATATAAATGATTCAACCTGTGCCAACACATAAGAAATAATAAATAATGATGGTATAGCCCATGTATCATTTTATAAAGATATAAATTAAAAACTGAAATTTATTTGAGGATATAAATAAAATAAGTAATTAATATTTTGCAAATTAAATAAAAGGATCTGTCAGTATTAACTTCGATTATTTTTGAAGTTGATGTCGCAACTGCCGGTAAAAATGCCTCATAAATGCGAAACAATGAATAATGAGAAAAATGAAAAAGAAAATGAACAGTAAAATATACAACGCTTTTTGAATTATTGCATGTTTATTTCTCATTATCAATAAAAAAGTAATCTAAAAAGACCAATCAAAAATGACCTATATAAATTAAAATTAAAAAGTCAAAAGATTGATTAAACAAATAAAAATTAATTTGCGCCCAAAAAGCTTCAACTGCTATATATTTTTCATTCAAAAAAATTTAAAAATTTTATTTCAAAATAAAAAATTTTTACAAAAATTTATGCGTGAAGGTCCGAAAAAAGGGTTAGCATCATCTTTAAAAGAGAATTAATGGATTTTGGAATGGAATGATGTAGCCAAAGTAATACAAAAATTAATATGAATTTTGAACTGGATATAAACCCAAAAATAAATTCATCGTAAAAAATCATTATAGAAAAAATGAAGGAATATTTTAACAATTAAAAGAATGCCTAAAAAACTAATATTCTAAGAAAAAAAATTATAAAATATAATTTAAACCAAAATAAATGAATATTTTTATGACTATAATTTGTCGAAACTAAATATAAAAGTTGTTGTGTTTGGCCGCGACATTGAGATTTCGCGACAGTACATGCTTGAACAAGCACGATGAAAGGCTTTTCGAAGTTTAATTTGTGGTAAATTCTGTGTGTAAATTACGAATGTAATCATCAAATCACTTATATATAAATAAACTGAAAAATATAAAGTTTAGTATATTTTGAACTCCATGTTATTTATTGTGAATAAATAATTTGTATTATTTAGAAAATTTAATCAATATATTTATTAAAATAAATGGCCTTGATAGAAATATTTGATTTTTTTGTTTAAATGTTTATAAAATCTTATGTATAATTTTAGCGATTTTAAGCCGTTTTTAATATGATTCGACTTTAATTTAAGAACCAAACCACAAAGTTTTCGGCATTTTCAACATAAAAATAGATAGATGTTTAAGCACCAATTTTCTCAGAATTTCATTTCAAATTAAATATTTTATTTACATAGAAATATAAAAATAAATTTTCTGACACTTTTTGCGTTTTAAACATTATTATTTTTTTGCTTTTAAGTATCGATTTATCAATTATATTTAAAATTTATAATATTTAATTTTTATTCATTGTTTATATACAATTTAAATTTTCAATCCGTGGGCTATTATTTATTGCTCTCATTATAACTGTTTTATAGAATTGGTCACGATTCGTTAAGCTTAGAAAAATTATTTTAATTAATAGATATTAGTTATTTTAATTTTATTTTTTTGATGGTTTTAAGTTTTTTTTATAAGTATGATTAATTGATGCAGCAGAGCAATTGAAGCTTAGGTGTGGGACAGTGTTTATTTATTTTATTTCTTAAGCTAACTTTCTTTAGCCATAGTCGCTTGCGGCAACGTTTTTTAAAAAAAATTCAATTAATTGTTTTAAATACAAAATAAATTTAAGGCTTGACAAAACAGCTCTTTGATTAAAGTAATTTATTAATTAAGTTGTCTCTTTTATGATTTTCCAATTTCACGACAGTTGTTTTATTGGTTATATAATTTTATTTTTTTGCAGTACATTTTAGTATAGAATTGGTTTACGAATAAAAATTTAATTTTTCAATCGATTTATTTTAACTTGTTAATAATATGCTTAATATATTTTATTATATTGTTTAATAACTCAACTTCATTTGATAATCTTTAGTTTTACAAAAGAGATATCGCTAAATAGCACAAAGTAAAGTAGGCATTTAAAGTCTTTACCAATGGAATTTGTAAGTTTAATGTTCATCAATCTGACGTTTTCGTTGTAACCAACTAAATTAAATTTTTTTTAAATATTTATAATCATTGCTATTAATAATTTGATTCAAAGTATCAATAAATATAGAGTAAATATTATTTAAAAATATTCAAAATAAAAAATATACATTTTTTGGTGACCTTGCGTGACCCCGAACCTAATACACACACCAAACCAACAAAATCGAGGAATCAAATTTTTTATTGTAATAATAATTAGTAATAACAAATTAAATAACCTAATTAAGAATTTCTTAAAAACTTCGAAAAAAAGGAGTTGGATAAATTCGGCCGTCCCGCTCAGTCTAGCGAACAAGCTTTCGTCCTCAGTATATGGTGGGGTTAATTTGACAACTTTTGGTAAGCCATTATGGAAAGCTCCGGGGGTCCAGCGAGCTTTAGCACAACGAGTTTATTATAAATTTGTAATGTAACAGTTTACATTTTAATACTTAAATAGTTTCAAAATTCTTTTAAAAAATCAATTAATTTAACATTTCTTTAATGCAAACTTTATTGATTTAATTTCTTGGTGTTATTTAAATATTAAGTCATGCAGATTTTATAATTTATGATTTATTTTTTGTCATTTGTTACCATCGTTTCAGTTCTAATATGTATCATTTTTTTAGGTAAGCATATATGGAGTCGTAAATTTGGCAATCCTTCCGGCCTTGTAGTAAATTAAGATAAATTTAATTTGTTTATTAGCGGGTTGAATTGTTTTAAATTTTAAGTTTTTTTTCAGATCAATGCCATTAATCTTTTGTTGGATGCGCAACTCTTTACGCCCTCTTCGTTGTATTATTATCACTTTTGTAGAATGATTTATGATGTTTTCATTTGTTAAATTTTAAACTGTCGTTTCTTTGGCTTTTTAAAATATTAATTATTTTCCAACGATAGTTTTGTAAAATTTTAAATTACCTCATTTCTTTTCCCAACGTCACATAATATGAATAATAAATATTAACTTTTTGCCGAATATTGATTATTATTTGTTTTAAATAAATAAGCAATTTTGTCTGCTTTCGATTTGGTAACATGACTACAAACGAATCTTACCAAAAGATGCTCTTGCCTGCGTTTGAGATGATTAATAATCATGTTATTTATTATTAAATCGCATATATGATTTATTAATTATATTTTAATTTTTTTGGTTTTAAGCTGGACTGCTTATTAATAGTTTTCTAAAGAAGATTTTTTAACATACAATATTATTCCTTGTAAATTATTCAAAAGTCTATTTAATTTTAAGAAATAGAGTCTATTGTTATAAAAAATTAGACACCTTTGTATTCATTTGTTATATGTGTAATAATTTAAATTTTGTTTTTAAGGATTAATTTGCTTTTTAATTTAAAAACAATACTTATTAAATAAAGCCATGTTGAAACTAATTTGAACTGTGCAAAATTGGGCCCGAAATCATTAAATAATATTAGTATGAAAGCGCTGGATTTATGGCGAGTGAGGTGCGAAATAAACCAAGGTTTAGCAGGCGCTCAGCCATGTTCCACAATTCAAATAGAACTTGACGAGATCGTGTCGTTTTTTTGTTGACGATATGGTTTGTCGTTTTTTTGTTGACGTATTTTTATATTTTTTTGTTGTGGTAAATTTTTAATTGTTAACTTAAATGGCAAAGTGTGTAAAGAAAAAGCCATGTGGAAAACACGCCAATACAATTTTCTTTCTTTTGTGTTTATATTTTGATAATTTGCTCCCAAATAAAATTTTTACTATTGCATTTGGAGCAGTTTTGTTATTCTTATGGTAATTTTAATTTTAACAGAGTTAGTCTTTTATTAAATACAAAAGATCAAATTTTTTATGTAAAACAATAATTTTTAGAAAAATATGCGCTTTTCAAATTTATTTTATAATGTTTTATTAATATCTCCTCTCTTACGCATGAATTTTTCGCTTTAGCTTTTGTGTAAGGTAACTGTTCAGACTTTATTATATCATTTAAAAAATGTTTTGCTAAAGTAATCCACTTAATCAAGTTCTGTTTTCATTTATTTTTGTATTCTTTTTGTAAATAATGACTTCAATTTAATATTACCATTATTTAGTCCTTTACGTTGTAATATAATAGCAAAAAAAACAATTTGTCTTAAATATTATTTAAGAATTAAAATTCAACCCTTAAAAAAATTAAAATACTTAAAGATTAAACAAATTCAAAAAAAGAGCGTCTGGTAATAAACTTTTTCGCCTTTAGTTGCGTGGTCATGTGTCAAACCTATCCACTTTATTGTAATTAATTTATAATTTTAACATAGTAGATGGATCTAAAAACTACGTATAAGAGGACAGCAACGTGCCCATTTTCATATATGCGACTCGACTGGAATTGTTGTTTTGAAACAAAATGATTTTATTATAGTTACTGTGTTTTATAAATTCATTTTATGCGCACGATAACTTATTAAATGAAAGAAATATTGTAAACTAAATAGAAAAATTAATAAATGTTTAACAGAAATCGATAGTAAGCTAATTATACTAAATACTATAAAATGGTTAATTCTTTCCTCTTCCGCTTTAATTTACTCAAATTTTCCTAATTGGACGGAAGTGACAGAAATGGTTGTCTGTTATAAAAGGCACAAAAAGCTAAAATTAATCATTTATCTAATTGCTAAAAACTTAAATCAATTTAAAGTGTTAATATCAATCAAAGAATTAATTTTAAAAAAGGCATAATAAAATAAACTATCTAAAGTACGCAAAATGTTAATCATTTCATGTTGAACAAAAAATAATCCTAGTGAATTTCAAATTTAAAAATTATGGCCAGCAAATCGCGTTTCCTTAGCATAATTAAAAAAAAACAGACATTTTTATGGTAATTTATTTATTTTAATCTTTCAAAAATTGTTGGATAGCCGTCCCGCTCAGTCTAGCGAACAAGCTTTCGTCCTCAGTATATGATTATGGAAAGCTCCGGGGGTCTAGCGAGCTTCAGCACAACGAGTTTATAATAAATATGTAATATAACTGTTTACATTTTAATAAAATAGTTTTGAAAATTCTTTTGAAAAAATCAATTAAATTAACATTTCTTTAATGCAAACTTTATTGGTTTAATTTCTTGGTGTGTAAATATTAAAAGTCATTGCTGATTTTATAATAATTTATTTTTTGTCATTTGTTACCATCGTTTCAGTTCTAATCGTTGATTGATTCTTTTATAGTAGTACTCACTTTCAGAGTTCTGCATAAGGTTTTAAGCTGACAGAAGCTGAAGAAGATCTCTCGTACTTAATTATTTTGTTATGAATTTAAAAATTTATTTAAAAAACCATTTAATTATTAATGTTACATCAAATATTTTTTGCTTGTTTTGATTATTTTAAAATTATAATGTTTAACGGCGGCTTGCAGAAGCTAGTTATTGATTGATATTACACTTTAAATTGTTTATTTTAATCGCCATTAGGAATTATTGTAGAAAGCTTAGTTTTTTCATTTTTTCAATATCAGTTTTTTGTATTAATCTTTTTAAATTTATAAAAACAAATACGAAAAGTCTCTGGTTTCATGTCACAGTGGATTTATGATTTCAGGAATCTATCTGCGATTTTACAATAATATTCCACACCCAACGGTATCTCCAGCAGAAAACACCGGATTACCCCCATAAACATTTGAGCCTTTATAATAAGTTTGTGTTAATGGTTTAAATGCTGTCTCATCGTTTATCTGCATCACTTCTCTGCTATACAATTATTACTATAGTTTTTTCCATTTTAATAAATGATTTTATATATTTGTACAACTCAAAATGTTCAACCCCTTCAAGAAGCCAATTTTTTATAATAAATTTGAATATTTTATTTCTTTATTTTTAATTTAAAAATTTGTTTACTTTGTTAGTTATAGCTAGGGTGAGTAATATTCATATTTTTTTTTCAAATGAGGTTGTATTGTTATGGCGTAATTGTAAGGTGTCACCGCGCTTGGAGGCTATTTAGATCAACAATTAATTTCTAATATCACATTAGAATTAAATTTAAATTTGATTGATAACACGATACGTTACATAATTTATTCATTTGGTAATAAAAAATTTCTAGATTAACAACCTTATTTATTTCGTAACTAAATATTATATAACGATTTCAATGGTTTTATTTTAATTTTATAGACATTCTTCGTCATTTGCGCAAAATAATGCGATTTTGTGATGGGGCAAGTCGACAATTCCTTGTATTTTTTATTAAGATGGTTAAATTTGTAAACTATTATGTTTTAATTTATTATTTAGGTTGTATAATATAATTTTCCTTTAATTCTAGTTTTAGCTAATTACAGAAAGTCACATCAGCCATTTCGATGCCTCCGCCATATCCGGGCGCGAAGAATGTGCCTGCATTTTACACATTTAGGCATAATTAAACAGTAAACGCGATTAAAATTTCAAAACACTTCTTTTTTTCCCACATGCCTTATTATATTTAAACATAAAGGTGTAAGTTCCCCAATACCTTTGCTTTTAAATTGACATTTCATTTTTAGATTTATAATTGCATTATATCAATTTATTAATTTATTCATATTTTAAATACTTTAGCTAATTGTATTTTGTATTACATTTATTGCAAACTTAAGTAGTATTTCGATTGCTCCTTTTTAAATATTTACTTTATTTTTCTAAGTTTCTAATTTTACAAAAACTATGCCCAGTTTCATGTATACAACTGCAAACGACTATCTGTGGGTTAAAGCACATATGTGCGCGGGTACTATTTTTTTTATATTAGGGTAATGCCGCGTTGTCGTTGAGCTTTTTCTATAAATGTGTCGATTATAGAATTATTAAGGTAGTCTATAATTAATATTTAAACAATATAAAATATATATATTTCTTTAAATTTTTTACAGGTATTTTTGTTTAAAAATAAAATTTAAACGCTTTTACTTCTTATTTAAATTTATTTATTTCGCAATTTGAAACATTATTCTTATTTCTTTTTATATGTGTTAGTAAACGTTCAAAGTATATTAAATTATGTTACAATGGGTATGTATTATACTGCAAGTACAATAATGGTTTTTAGTATTTTATCATTTTTTTAAAAGAAAGTAGATTTGTTTTCTGTTTAAATATCATGCCGTATAGTTATAAATTTTTTAAATTCTAATGCAAACTCGCAGTAAACTTTAGATTAAAGTAATTACAGACTGACAATATCCCAGTCCGAGTATGCGCGGCAGCTGCCGGTTCGTATAATTGATCTTCAGATTAGGCAAAGCTGTCCCAGTTGTGAGCGTGCTCAAAAGCGTTATACCATCTTATATTTTTAACAAGGAATTATTTATAATATTTATAACTTAAAAAGAATGCAAATAATAAATTTAATTTTTTAAAGTTATATAATTTTAAATGGTGGCCATAAAGCGGGTTGATGTAAAATTTACAGTTGAAATATTTTTATAGATTGGAAACAGAGTATTAATTTAAATGTTTATTTTGAAGTTTGTAAGCAAAAAAAAGCAAAAACAGAAATGATAATTAATAATTTAAGCTATTGCGTAAAGTCCACATAAAGGAAAATAAAGTTCACCCACCACATGCTAGATTGCATTTGATAATGCAATTTGATTGGAAATACAAATTGGATATAAATTTTTAATCTAAAATCTTTTTATCGAAATAAAACAAACAATACAAGTCAGAGAAATATCCCAAAACATATGATCTTGAATAAAGAGAAAATTTGCTGTTTGGTGCAAAGAAAAATCGAAAATAATGCCTCAAATTATACAAAACAGAGTCGATCTCTAATAAAAAAGACTACATATTATATTCATTGCAATCGTTTTTTGATTTAAACGGCTATTAAATATTTACAATGTGAATTAAATTCTGTATTGGTAATATATTTTAATAAAATAAAATGAACCTAACAAACGTCATTAAAATTTTACAGAAAAATAATGAAAAAGCAATAACCTTAAACATTTGAAACGGGACTTTTGGGAAAACGGGTCCACGTGCAGGCTTAAATAATTAAAAAAACTATCTTAATATATATTATATAAATATTAAATCTATCTCATATTAAGTAAAACTAAATAAAGTATGAACCTCATTATTTCAAAATAAAATGTTTATTTGTAAAAAGATTTTCTTTTGTTTTTTTAAAGGTTTTTGTTTAATTTTTTCAAGCTGAAAGCGTGCGTCTTAATGTGATCTGAATTATTATTGTTTATTAAAGTATGTTTATTTATATTATTGATTTGTTAGCAAAAAGGGAAATTTCAAAATCAATATTAACGAGCATCGCATGAATAAATATTACTGAATGATATATGAAAGAATTTAAAAAAATATAAATTTGCAAAGATTTAAAAAAGCCATATTACCACTGTGACTAGCGATTTTGTTCGCCGAAATCTGGCGCTTTAAATTGTTAAAAATAAAATAAATAATATACATGAGAACCAAAGGTGTTATTGCTTTCTTAAAATTAAATATAAATTAAAATTTATAATTATATAGTTTTGCTAATTAACAAGTAAAAATACTTAACCGCTGTGGGTGTGCGGCAGGGATGGTCTGAATTCCAATTTCCGGAGAATTTTGAGGCCTCAGAATTCCGAGTTCCGAAATTTTTTTGAGGTCGTCGGCTCCCATCCCAGGGGTGGAATCATAAGAACGAGGTGATGGTTAAATAACCACTCAGGGTTATTTAACCATCTGGTTCGTATCATAAGAACGAACCGCCAGAACCATGGTTACCTAACCCCGTTCTTATGATTCCACCCCTGGTGTGCGGCATTCCCCCGCTATAACAAAAAATATTTGGTGCCATTGCAACTAACGTGCAAAAAAGTAAAGGGAAATGGAAAAATAATTGTGTAAATACATTTTTTTTGCAATTTAAAAATAAAAATTTGCCTTTGCCTCGCATTATAACCAAATAAAAACTGAATCTTAAATATAAAATACATGAACACTCAGCATGGGTATTCTAAACTGATAAAAAACTAAAAAAATGTTAATTATTTACTAATAAAATAACATTTATTGGAATGCTATCCGGACGACATTATCGCGCGTCTGTCTACTCGCTAACCGAATGGGAAACCGACATGGTCTATCGGACATTGAAGATCGGATGATGTCGCCGTTGAAGGGATGGCCCAGAAAGTATAAATTTATAGAAATTAATGTTATGCATAAGAAAATCATTGAACCTATAATCATAATGTTGATATTAATTCAATTATAAATATCATTTACCAATTAAAAATATCATACTAATCGGTGCAATTTATAAAATAAATTTCCTAAAACAAAAATTTAAAAGCAATTAAATCATAAAGTTTAAAATGAAAATTAATTAAGAATACGAACAAACAAAATCATTTTAATTCTCAAAAATTGCACCGTTTATCCGATAGCTCCAGACAATTAAAATAAAAATTCACAACCCACCTGCCGCATCGAAATTAGGACCGCACCCGAAGTCAAAGAGCCCGAAAAGGAGAAAAACGAATAAGACATTCTCCTCAACGACGGGGTACCGCCGAGGCCCAGCAACTGTTGAATACATAGAAAAACTTTTCTTTTTAAACATAAATTAAATCTGTATTTTGCACATATAAATACAACGGGAAAAGGACAATTAAAAATAAATCAATTTGAAAATTAACAAGGAGTAAATGTTTGCTAATCTCGGAACTTGCTTAGAAAATTTATAGTTTGAAAGCGCAGGAACAACGACCCAATTAGGTGACAAACATTAAACTGGCAAATATATTTACAATATATAAATTAATCATTTATTTCATGAAAATAAAGCGAACAAATTTTCTTTTGGACGATTTAAACAAAAAATGGTTTTGCGCCAAGGTTACAAAATTTAAATAAACGTATCAATTAATTTATAATCATTAAGTTTGTTAAAAAGTTTAAAAAGAAGACACCATAATTTGTCCAATTTAAAAACCCAAACTATGCCGAAAGGCTTATCATCAATTACAGACCAACTAGCGAATCTGTAACAACCCCATCCAATTAAACAAAATGATATATAATAAAATTATTAAAACGCTTTTAAACACCAAAGTGTAGAGTTAAGGAAAATGTGTTTGTATAGTAAAGATTCATTTTTTAATGAAATCTTAAATTCTATTATTAAATGTAAAAAAATTAATTTATCAAAGTAGATAAAAGTAGAAAATTGAAAACCTCAAGTCAAAAAAATGTCGCCGGGGTAAAAGAAACAATTGCCATGATAAAGAAACTTGGAATGGTCAAAACAATATATAGAATACACTTACGTATAAATCCTTAAAATTTCTTTAACATATACAAAATTCAATATACTTTTTATTTAAACCAAAAGTTTTTTGAACAGCGTTAAATTTCACGCAACTCTGAGCGAATTAAAATATGAATTTACCAATTTATTAATGCAAATTGATCTGTACAAAAAAAATGTTCAATAAAATAAAATAATTTATCCTTGACAGTTAATTTTAAAGGTGCTGAAATTTAAAGGGTTAAAAATGAACTTCAAAAATGATATTGATTTAAAGCGACAAGAAATACCCAATAATGTAAAACTATTAAACTAAATTAAGTGAGGTTTAATTACCCAACACAAAGTTGCTTTAGTGCTCATGTAATAGGTCCAATTAATTTTGTTAAGGTTTTGTGTTTGATATTGTTTTTTTTAACATCTAAGTGTTGAACTGTTATTTATAATTTTCAATTAAATATTTTTATGCGTAATTCATTATTAAACTATTTCTCATGTCCGACTTCACAATTTTAGTGCCGACCGCCCAGCCAATCTTTTGAATTTTTTTGACGATTTAGTTTTGGGAAATGTAAAAATAGTTTTTCAAAATTATATTATTTTAACATATTTTACCGAAATAATAAGTTTTTATAGCTGTTAACGTTTCATGGCATTAAATCCAACGCTACTTATGTTTTTTTTTGCTTTCATTATATTATTAAATTTAATATTATTTCAAATTTTTTATTTAAATGTTTTTAATTATATACTTTTGTTTATTGCTATATTCAAGCAGAAGCCATGTAAATTGGGCATTTGGGTTTAAGTTAGTTAAATCAAGTATTTTTGACCAAGATATTGGTATGCTTGTAAAATTATTTTGTGAGATAATGACATTAAACTGTTTAGTTGAATATTATATTTAATTTAACTTACGTTACTTTATTTCCTACAATTTATTTTTACTTATTGACTGACTCTTAACTAGCTTTCCGCCAGAAGGGTCAGTTGGTGTGCTATTCGATAAAGTACCGAAGTACGGTACGGAAAAATAACGAAAAAAACGGGATTTTACCAAAACTGCATTCTTTCCTTGATATCTAAAACATGGAAGGTATGAACCAAAATTTATTAGAGCCCGTCCTGGTACTGGATCCAAACCAGATTTTCTAAAAATAACAAAGATTTATAATAAACTGTTTTTTTTTGCAACTAATTTGTTCTTTATACCGATTCTCATTTATGCTTATGGATGTACTGTATCTTTTTGGGGAAATTAAGTGTATTTATTGCTTTTTTATTTAAAAAAAGCCCTTAATCTAAAGAGATAATGAACTGTAAAAAAACTAATTACTCTCGTCGTCTGACTCTCTTTTTAGCGCACTATTTCTTCAAAAAATAAATGTTCAAAAAAGTAACTAAAATAATTTTTAGATGGGGTGCGTTGATGTCCAAATTACTCTCGTCGTCTGACTCTCTGTTTTTTGCACACTATTTCTTCATAAAATAAAATGTTCAAAAAGGTAAACTAATTGATTTTTAGATGGGGTGCGTTATGCCCTTTGTAAAAGTGCGTATAATTTTTTCTTCTGCTCGTTTCTTTTTTTGAGAAGTGAGTCTATATATTTTTACAACCAAATAGTTTATTTTTATTTGATCATGTAATTTATTTTTATGATCAACACTTTATTTCATTTATGTCTTATAAATGCGCCCCTGACATCGGGTGGGATTAAAACAAGGTAGTAACTACACCAATTAACTTTTGTGGTATTATTTTTAGAAAAGTAAAGTAAGTTAATTTTTTTATTGCGAGAAATCTTTTTTCATATAAAAAGTTTTATTGCTGCTTAATATTTACAATATATTTCATTTACTTTTTTTTTATAAAAACAATAAGCATAGCATTTTAATAGTTCTCAAAAATACAGTTTATATCAGTTTTTATAAATTACTCTTTCGGCGATCATTTTTACTTTTGAAATTTTTATAATTAGGTATTATTTTTGTTTAATTTGTAAATTTTATGTTACGCGCCGCAACCGCCCCCGTGCTGCCGTTCCCATCTGGAAATCAATGAATCTTGACCTAAAATTTTGTCAAAAAAGTTACAATATCCTTTACATTATTAATTTACTTTATTCATAATGCGTGGCGTTTTCCAGGGCACGGCCCTACAATAAAGCATAAACGCATTAAAAAGTCTCAATAATTCGAATGCACCATAAATATTTGTAATTAAAAGTGAATTGGGATACTTTTTAAGCAATTATTACAAGGTATTTATATTAATTTAGTTTTAGGGCTTAAAATTTATATTTTTTTTCTTCGAAATGAGGGCCTTGATTAATATCATTTGAAAATCTAAGGCCGTTTGTTTTATCTGAAAGCTTATTGGCGCGAAAATAAAAATTACATTATTAAAATGTAGTAAAAATGTTGATAAATGTAAATTGTATTGTACATTAAAAAAAAAATGGATCTTTGATTTGAAGACGATCGACACCAATTCGCCGAAGAAGTAGTTATTGAATTATGTAGTTTTTGGTGTCGGAATACATGAAACTAAAAAATGCCCATATCCGACTGGATTTTAGCAAAAGTTTAAAAAAAGAGAATATATTTAAATATTAAAAATAACGAAATAAAGCAATCTTCAGAGCAAATGCTGCAAGAATAAATTACGTAGTTTAAAAATTCTAATTAAAAAGGCAATTACTTAAAGTAAATGTTATTAAATTAGTTAAATAGTTTTCAATGCTAATTAATTATAAAAAAAACCAATTACGCTTCACCATCAAAAAAGTGCTTTTTGTTTCGATAAATGTGTAAATCAGACGTTAATTTAATAGTTTATTTTGAAAACTCAATATGAGAACCTCGTTTGATCTGGATCCAAAAATGCTATTAATTAATTTTATAAATATATTTTCAAAAATTAAAATATTTTTAAATTAATGGTGCAAACAAAATAAAATTTTATTCAGAAGAACCTAAAGGCTTGCCCTTAAATTAACAAATGTTTCAAAAAATTCTTGGCTCAAAGCAGAAAACTAAATATATAAAGTTTAAAAAAGAAGAAAAAAATTTTAGCACTTAAATATAAGTCATTTTCGATGTTTTTGAAACAAAAATGAATATTGAAAATCTTATTATATATTAATAATTCCAAATATTAGCGTCTAAAAATACTCAATTTGTCACTAAAAAGGCAAAATTGATTAGTTGAACAAAAATAAATGAGTGAATGATTGAAGAAGGTGCTGTCCGCTCGCCTCGAAAATGAATTATTTGCTGTTGCGCTGACACCTTTCAGACACTTTTCGTTTAATGTAAAATTAAACAAAATTTAGTGTTGTTGCCAAAGTCAACTTTATATAAATCGTATAATTTATATTATTACCAAATGTATACACAGTATTTAACTTTATATAATGAATTTATACTTTATTCATTAGCGTTCATTGCTTCTCGCTTGTTGATTTCATAAATATTATATAATTTCGAGATTACTTCTATTCTTGGTGAATAATTTATTAATCTTCAACTACATATCTCTAAGCATTTAGCAAAATTTGTTTAAATATTATCTGTATTCAAATAAAAAGCATGAACAAAAACGTGCTAATAACCTATCAAAATAAAGAAATATAATTAAAAGCTTTTATAATATGCAAACTCATTGACTGTTATCGGAAATAAAATTATAACAGTGATTAGAAACAAAATAAAAATCATAAATAAAATAAATGTGTTTAATTATGTTTTATCCAATATTATGAATAGTTTTTATAAGTCGTCAATTTCAGTTCTCGGCCATTCATCTTGATTTTTTTTTCTTTATTTACTTGTTATTAGTTTTTCATGCCACTTTTAATTAAAAATTGAATTTATGCAATGGATAAGTTTTTTTTTTGTTTTAACTTTTGATTATTTTAATTGTCAAAATCAATATAAAATCGTCAACAATTTTGCCGCATTTAAAAATTGCACAAAAAATTTTGATTTTGATTTTTTAAATAATGTGCGTAATTCCTTTTATATTTCAATTTTTTTAACAGATCAAATATGACGTGTTCTTTTTTATCAAATTTTATATTAAATCATTTAATAAATAATGCTGAAGGCTCGTTTCAAACGCCATTCCTGGCGGAGGAGACGTGTAATCAATTATAAAAAAAAATTATACGCTTTTATTTAAGTTTTTATTGATAATATATTAATACATATAACAATGATCGCAAGAAGGTAAAAATAAATTCAATTTGTTATATACAAAGAATTTAAAATAAACAATAACTCATAAAAATCTTATTAATGATTGAGAGCCTCTAATTTATCAATAAATAAAATGCAACTCTTTCTCTACAGCTTCAACGGTAAAAAATATTAGTGTGATTAAGGCGATTACCGTTTTTTATATAATAAAAAAGTGCAAAATATAGTTTAATAAAAAACTTAAACGTTTAAAAAATATCAATTTATAACGTTAGCATAAAAATTTTAAGAGTAAAAATGAGACTATAAAAAGTATATTTATAAAATAAAAGATTACTGGACATATAAATAATGCTTAGCCAAAATTTCTTACAATATTTTTTTCAAAAATATATTAAGAACGGAGGAAACAGCAAAAAGCTTTAGCTCAATTATCTTTAATTTAGATATCGGCAAAATAAAAATCAAATTTTATAGTTTAACTAAAATACAATAATATACAAATAAAAATAAAGCTTCGAAAAATAGTGGATTCACAATGGGAGGAACGCCTGCACTTAGTGTTAAACCAATTAGGTACCCCTTAAATATACAAGGAATTGCAAGCAAATTGCTCAAATAAAAATTAACAGCAATAATTGAATTCAATAAATTTGTATCTATATGCAAAATGTCATTACGATAATTTATGAAAAAAAAACACATTCTATTAAAAAGTATAACATAAATATAGCAAACTCGCTATTCAAAAAAACACAAAATAATATTTATAAGGAGAAAAGTTTATAAGAAGTTATATAAATTCAAATTAGCAATATTTCATATTAAAATAAACTAGGATAATTACCTCATGTATTTGTCTTAAAAAATAACAATTGTTGTCGTTTGTAAAGTCAAATAAAAATTGGCTGCGATGCCGTGATCAAAATTAGTTATATTATTAAACTGATCTTTAATTAATGCCATTACAAAAACAAACGGACTTTGCACCACAATTTGCGTCATATCCAAAAAATAAATAAACAAAGTCATGAAATTATAAACATGGCTACACAAAAAGCTCCAAAACATTATTCCAAATATTTACCGTATTACCTCTTGTAATTCCACACTCTCCAACAATTCCACACTCTCTAATAAAGCCACACTTTCTGAGAAGGTTGAAAAATAATTCCACACTCTCTAATAATTCCGCACTTCCCGCCTCTCTAATAATTCCCCCCCCCCCCCATTTAATGATTTGAATCCAATTTTATCACCTTTTTCCACTGGGTGGCAAAATGGATAAACTATCAGTGTCTTTATGTATGCAATCACTTATTTAATGGGCGCTATCAGTGCCACCAATTATATCCAAAACTTTTTGTCCGGATATCCTTATAAATTGGTGTTATTTTTCATATTACAATTTTATTGCATTTTAAAAGCTGAATGATTTTTAATTAAATAAGCAATAAATACACCGTGTACAATATTGTTGTGAACAAATCACTAATAATTGTTTTTTTATTAGTGAATTTAAAGGACAATTGCGCTCCGTAATGACGCATTTGTCTTGGTAAGCAGCGTGTCTTTGATAGAAACCACTTTCCAGTTATTTTTATTAACACAACGCAATTGTGATGAATAATTGAAAAAAAACATATTTTCTTATTGGTCATTTTACATAAATAAAACATTAATATTTCTGAGGCTGCATTTTAGCAGAAAATTATATTTTTTATTTACATTGTTTAATAATTACCATGTCTCTTACCGGACTTCTCGATTGAATTAATTGTCGATAATAAGTTGTAAATAAAACAGACATTCTTACTTGTTGTTGATTTTGCATTGTTGCTTATGAGAGTTAATACATTGTGGTTTTCTCAAATCTATATAAATTTTATAATTATTACAATTAATCTTTGTAATTTTAATTCAAATTCAAATTTTTGATATTTTTTTTTTAAATTTGCAATGCATCGTTTAAAGTTGTGTAATTTTTTATGGGTGCGTCGCAATATGCGGGTAGTCCGCATTGTGCTGTCGTCAACAACTTCGCATGGTGACATATAAAAAGTATAATAGGTCAAAAATACTTTATTAGCCTGTTTAATTGCATTTAATCTTTAATTTTATTTTTCGATTAATATTTTAGAATTTTCGAGTGTATCTGAATGTAATTATATCAATATAGCTTTAAATTTTTTATTATGGACGGCAGGACATCGTCATACAGTTAAATTTTTCTTAAAGCCTTTAACTCTCAAAAAAATACTCTTAATTATTTGAATATTTTTAGCTACATTAATTATATTTTAATTATAGTTCATTAATTCTATAAAATTAATCTTTAATTAATGCCTATTACAATCCGATTAATTTAGCGCAAATTAATAGTTTAAAGCATTTGGTCGCATAAACTCAAATGTTGTGTTTGGTCTTCAAATTAATATAAGAAATCATTGAAATTTTGATTCAAAACTTTATAATGGTTATCGTTTTACCATGCCATGAAATAAACCTTTAACATTATTAAAGGTGTAAAGACCTATTAATAATTTTTAATTATCAAAATTAATATTCATAATTATTAACTGTTTCCTAGCAGAAGTGCGTTCAACTTTTTTACATATGTTGATAAATAAAAATAAAATAATGCAAATCTTCAATATATTAATCTATATAAACAATACTGTTAAATTTTATGTGTTTTTATTTCTTGGCGCAATAATAATTCTAAAATCGAAATATACTATCAAAGGGAATTAATTAAAGCATGTAAAAAACTTTTTAATGAGAAAACGCTGTAAAAATATTTAACATTTCTTTATAAGATCTTAATGCGCGTACAATAAAGTGAATCTTATGCGATGGCCTCTATGTTGCCGCCATATTAATGTAATAAAAATATTTAAAATATAATATCTGCAAAATAAACTACCTTTTATAATAACATCAAATAATTTAGCATACGGATTTAATAATATGTGAAACGTCGAACGTCTTTTACTTATTGAACGGTTCCCAAAAACATATATGTATGCCAGCTACGGCGGTGGAAATACAAAAATTATTTTAAATTAAATAAATAATAGACGACACAAATATAACAAAAAAGGCCTTCAATGAATGCCATGGGCCACCAAGGCTTCCCAACAAAGCACTTTTATTAAAATGCATGTTTTAGGAACCTCAACTGGTTATGATGATGATATAAAAGATAGAGAAGTTGGCGACAACTGCCAAATTTATTCGCTTAGTTTTGTATAAACAAAACTGATTACGAGATGTTAGTTATTAATTTCAAATTGGCTTTATTTGTCGAACAAAGGAACTTGTTAACATTGAACAGGTTTACAATCTTATCAAAAAATACTTTATTATGCTTATAAAACAAAATCAATTATAGATACCTATAAAAAAATTCAAAATATAATTAACAAAATTAACATACAACTATTGTTGAAAAATGTTTTTTCTTGACCAAAACAGAAAACTTCACATTTATATTAAAGCATAGAATTATTATGTTTTGCAAAAGACTATAAATTCATATTTCACCATTTTAACTTTTAAAATTTAATGTTTAAATAAATGTACTAACAAACATAAAGGCAAATAAAAGCAAAATTAGAAAAAAATAAACTATTAACAAACATCACCAAGGCATTTATAATAAAATTTTAATTTAAAATTTTTAATGAATGAGTAAATTAATAAAATTAAAAATTGTTGCATACAAAATAAATATAAAAAATTGCTATTGTGGCCTACGTAATTTTAATTAACAGTTTGTTGATTAATAGTTAACAAATTAAAGAAAACTTAAATAATAAATAATTAGTTAATAGAAACAGCTTACACGACATAGTTCTTCTTATTCATTCGACCGATAAGCTGATTTGTTATGCTGGCTTCATGGAGTCAAGAACATTCATTGATCTTCTCTTACTTAAAGCCGCTCTTGAGACCACTATTTTTCGGAAACGAGTTAACATTTATTTAAAAATATATTAATTGAAAATAATTTTAAAATACTAGAAGTACATTAAAGAAATTTGAAACTGTCAAATAAAAATTTGTTTTAAAGCATTTTAAGTGAATCGTTAACTACTTAAAATAGAAATAATATATTGTTTTGTATTAGGCAACTTTAACGATTGGCTGGTGCACAGTACAACTCATCAAGACAAATCTTAAATTTCGTTTTGTCATTGGTTTCGAGGTAATTCGACAAATTCTATACGACAAAAATAGGCTTATAATATAATAAATCAAACGCATCTAGAGAATATACATTTAATAGCCATAACTAAATAGTAAAAGGAAAAACAATGAATAATTAATACCAATTTAAATATAAAGTTCAAATATATTGAATTTACAATAAAAATATAGAACAACAAATGGAAAACGTAAATTGGAAGTCGAATTAACAAATTGCTTTTCCCAGTTACATTCGCAAAGCTTCCCACAATAAGATTCTTGCATTTTTTTTTTTACTTGCATCGTGATCAATTCATACTTAATTTTAATCAATTGGTTTGCATCTCCTTAATTAAATGTAACCTGTTTTTGGCTGTTTTTGACGTAGGGGACAATCGATGCTGGAATTTTATTACATTTCATTTAATAAAAAATGAATTATTCTAAGAACATTCTTTTGTTGATCGTTCGCCTTTTTTTTAAAGCCATTGTATATTAATAAACATTTTATGGATTTAAGTTTATTTAAATGTTTTGTTAAATGAATATTCATTCAGCGTGAAGGGTTTTGTAAATTATATTTTATCTTAATTTACACATTATAATTTAAACGAAGCATGCAATTAAATGCGACTCATAAAATTAAATTTAATCAAATAATTATTTAAAAAATATTAACTTTGTTATAAATACTAATAAAAAAATCAAATTTAGAAATGAATTTTTCATTTTTTGTTGGGGGTTCTCGAATAAATCGGAGGTCAATAGAAAGTGGGCAATCAAACGATCAATATTTTAATTTGATATTTACCGCCGGTGTCTAAAAAGTTATTTTTGCGGAATTCATTTCTATCAGACATGCGTGGTTTTTTGTAATGGATTAATCAAATATTTTAAATTGATATTTGAAACTATTTTGTTTGTATGAACGTGTATTTAATAATATTATTTTACTATTAAATTTTTTTTACAGCATCGCCTCTTGTATATTCGAACTAATAAACAATTTATGCCTGATTTAAAATTTTACAAAAACCTATTTAAAGCTAAATCTCTTAAAAATCATTTATGTAAATTTATGTACATAAGGCGTAACTTTAATGAAAGATTCTTGAATATTAATTTGTCTGAAAATATCAAATAATTCGAGAGTTAAACATATGTTGAAAGTCATGATTAATTTATTTAATCCTATCTCATAATTACTGCGCGCAATTACTGACAGCAATGTGAAAAACTATAAACACAAAATCGGCCATCCCAATGGAGCAAGACCAAATTTTGTTCGGTGTGATCTATTTTCTTTTAATTAAAAGGGTTAAGAAAAGCAATTATTAATTTACAACTGGAAAACAAATAATTAATCCGTGCAATTGTTTCTGTATTAAAGAAATTAAGAATTGAATTTAACAAAAAATTGTTTTTTTTCGTTGGACCTTGAACGGGATAGTTTGATCTCTTCGGTGGCAATTTCTATTATTTTGTCTCAGAATGCAAAGCCAAAACTAATTATGGTAAGTGTGAGTGTTAATCATTGAATGTTTCTTTTATATAACCATATGTAATTTGAATATAGAAAACTTATCAAAATCAAAACAACTCATAAATTTTTTACGAACAATAAAATATTATTTTTTAAATAAATCTGACCCAGTTAAATAAATAAAAACTCTATCAAAAAATAATTTCTCTATTTTCAGAGATTACTTTTACCAAAAAAGATGATTAAAAGTACATATTAACAAACTAAAAACTATAAAAAATATTCGTTTCCACTGAGTCTATTGTTTAATCGAAAAAACTGCTTGGAATCGAGGGTGGCAGAGAAGTGCAAAAACAATTTTTTTTTAATTGACGAAACAAAACCCCATAGACTGTGGTCACAGAATATGGCGAACATCAATTATCACAACAATTTAAAATTTTTAATGAAATTACTGTTATTTATTTGTTTTATTACAATGTAGATATTTTTAAGAATAATGTGAAAATATAAACTTAAAACTTGCAAAACTCTAATACGAACGAATTCTATTATTAAATGGGGTAAGCCAAAAGTATTAAAAGTTTAATGCATTCAATATAAAAAATTTCCAAGGGAATTATATAAAATTTATAAATTTTAAGGCTGAGTCAAACAATGTCATGGATGGTGATGTAGAATATAAATAAATAAAAAGAAATATAATTTTTTATAATAATAATTTAAATGAGAAGTAAGACAACAAAAGTTAAAATGAAATCCATTAAAACTAAAAAAATTATATAAATGTTACGGACATAATAAAAGATAAAAATCAATTGTTATTTTAGAAAGAATAAGAAAAGGTATTGCACATGTAAAGAAAAACAATTGAATGGTTAATGTCAATTTATTTAAAAAACATTAAAACAGTTAAATATAAAAGCAATACATTAAGACCAAATACAATTAATTAAAACCAGGGTGCAGCAGTGACGGATTGACACGCCACTGGAGTAAACGGCCGGCCACAAAGGCCTCAATAAAATTTGGAAAGCAATTATTTTCTTTCAATGCGCGTCTCTCTATACATAAGATTTGAATAAATTAAAGAATTTATGACTTGCAAATATATATTATAATATTTGAAGAATTAATTTTATCTCCCTAGCTAAATCTTGTCAAAAAAATAACATCCCAAATAGCTGGTATGATGCGGTAATGCATGATGCCCTTTTAATTTTGGTGAGAAGAAGTCGCATGAAATTTTCGTAGAACTCAAGCTCAAAAACAAATACGATCACGCTCTTAGCAATTGAGCAGATTGCAGCAAAATTAATTTTAAAATAATTTATATTGCAAATTATTTTTAAAAAAGTAGTAATTAAATGTAACAATAATGTGTAAATAAATAGCAAAATAAAAAGAAGCCAAAATTCATAACATCATTAAATACATCGCATTGGAAAACAATGAATTAGGCTGCCTATTTAAATTACAAAATTAAAAATCTCATGTGCAACCCATTATTAACTGCAACAAATTAAACCTAATAAAATAGCTAGTAAATACTAAAAAGAACAACGCCCGGCTTAGTTCTATTATTAATACTTTATAATCAAAATCGAAAATAAAATACATATATAAAGCGAAAAAGATATATTTTTTGAAAGTCATCTTTAAAAAAAAATTACATTAAATAAAATCACAATTTGCGCATTTATGTACATCTATTTGAAAAATAAAAATTCCAACGCACGTAACGAAAACCTGGAAACCAATGGATGGCATAAGCTTTTAAAAATATAAACCAAACACATTTTCTTTGAAACTAAAAAACAGAATTATAATATAAAATAATATAAACGTAAAAGTTAGTATACAACAACCCAAATTAATTTACAGCAAACATCTTATGCAGAAACATTTGGGGCGGAAGAACTCATGTTAAAATTTAAACAGTCAGTAACAGATAAAAATTTTAATATTCAATCGGAAAAAAGTATGAATAAAGCTACCGATTAAAAAAATACTTAATAAAAAAAGAAAAGTTGCCAAAAGAATTAAAACATTCTCCACAACGAAAATAAATGTATTTTAAATAAATATAACTTAAAATTCTCTAAAAAACAAAAGCTAAAATTCCTTATTAGACAATTTTTATAAAGTCAAAATCATCTACACAATTAGTCAAATCCATTTCTTATTTATATAAATGTCGAATTTTTTTTAAAAAATAGTTCTTGTAATTAAAGTTATCGAAATAAATGAATTATTTAACTACAGATTGAAATGTTTAAATAAAAATATTTATATTTAAATGTTGCAAATATTAAAATTAAAATTCACATTTTGAATTGATTGCAAGATCTACACGGTATCGGCTTCCTCCACGGCGACCTCAAATTCCTATAAAATTTATTTATGCTAAACTTGCTCAACCCGAATGTGACAAGGGAAACTTTACAATTTATTTTTTTTATAGAATATAACATTTTGCTTGAAAAAAATTTAAGGAAAAATAATTTGATTAGTTTGCTTTGGTTTTCATATTTTTTACGCCACAATCCGTTTCTCAACGTTTTTATCTAAATTAATATTAGTTTCTTTCATTAATTAATTTAAATTTTGCATAGAAAGTAATTGGTTAGATAAATTAATAAAAATTTATTCAAGAAGAGTAGTAAGCTATTAAAGGTTTTCAAAATGTTTATGTCCATTCATTCTGAACTTAGGCCATATTTATTTTATAAATTTAGTCTTTTTTTTGGTGATTTTTTTAATCTTAGGTGTTTATAAGTATTTTTTATATATTATTGCGTTTATTCTTTTAATTTTATACAATTTGAGTGTTTGTGTTGCATCGTCAATTATCCATTCTGCCTCAAGTTCAAATCATGAAATATTTAGTTATTGCGCGATTGATTATCTGACTTGTGTTGCTAATATTAAATGTTGGGATTTTAATACTATTTTTGTAATGTCAAAAAAGAGGGTTTTAGGATAAAAAAAATAATAGTAATAAAATATTGATTATAATTTATGTTTAATGCTAACATAAATCATTCACAAAATAAATTATTATTTTTTTTTTATCAAATTATTTGTTGGTTTTTTATTTAAAATAAATCTACTATTTTTGATACAACATTCACTATATATTTAAAATAAAATTTTTGCCTAGAATTAGCTAGCTAAATGTCTTTAAATTAAACGAAATGTATAAAATATGAGACCAAATAAATATGGAAAATTAGAAAAAGGAAAATACCCCATAAATAATGTTAACTTGATAATTTGATATTAGCTTTGCACTTTTTTATTTGTTAAATTTAATTTGTTTTAATGTCAAACACTTTTTGATTACTCATATAGAGGGTCATATATCGAAGAATACTTCTTTTTTTAATAAGCAATTTTCCTTTTTCATAATTTAAAAAGTTTGATTTTTATTATTATAGATAATGTGTTAGTTTTAAAATAAAAACAATTTTTTATGATTAATTTCTAATATTAATTTACTTTTATAGTTTAAAATTTTGTTCAATGACAAATTATAAAGAAGTTCATATTAACATTTAAATTGTTTATATATTTTTATGATTTCTTAGTGTTTAAATCGCAAATAATGTCTTAGCCAACACGATTCCATCGATCCGTCGGCGGTGCGGAGGTGGGACGGGGCTGGAGGTGGAATTGGACGGTGTGTAGACATTTGCGGCTCAGACATTTGCGGCCCAGATTGCGGCCCAGACATTTGCGGCTTAAGACAAAATAGATTGCGACCCGACTTTTGCGTCCCAGACACTTGCGGCCTAAGACAAAATAGACATTTGCGCCCCGACATTTGCGGTCCAGACATTTGCGACCCGACTTTTGCGTCACAGACACTTGCGGCCTAAGACAAAATAGATATTTGCGGCCAGACATTTGCGGTCCAGACATTTGCGACCCGACTTTTGCGTCCCAGACACTTGCGGCCTAAGACAAAATAGACATTTGCGGCTTTATGTCACAAAAAAAACATTTTTCCTAACACAGCAAAAAGCAAATTGCTGGTCGAACTAAACTTTTTTTTATTTGCAGCATCTAACTATTTATCGACATGGACAATGTGCGTCAGTCACACAAAAAATCCGTCTACGCCGTAAAAGCAGATTCGGTCTAACTCCCTTCGCTCAGTCATTTTTTCAAACAGCGCAAACAGATGCTCAAGCTCGAAATGCTCCTGATCAACTAGCAATTCTCCGCCGGCAATGACAAACGTTATCGGAAAAAGTGCTGAATACAAATCGGCTGAAAATAGAAAAACTAGTTTAATAATAATATAAAGACCTTTTTCGGTTAGTTGTTCAATTATCACTAATTGTTGTGGCTTCCGTACTGATGAGGCCCGGCCACAACAATTAGAAAAAATGTTTTTTTTTGTAACATAAAGCCGCAAATGTCTGGGCCGCAAATGTCTGGGCCGCAAATATCGGGGCGCAAATGTCTGTTTGTCTTAAGCCGCAAATGTCTGGACCGCAAATGTCTGGGCCGCAAATATCGGGGCGCAAATGTCTATTTTGTCTTAAGCCGCAAATGTCTGGGCCGCAAATATCGGGGCGCAAATGTCTATTTTGTCTTAAGCCGCAAATGTCTGGACCGCAAATGTCTGGGCCGCAAATATCGGGGCGCAAATGTCTATTTTGTCTTAAGCCGCAAATGTCTGGGCCGCAAATGTCGGGGCGCAAATGTCTATTTTGTCTTAAGCCGCAAATGTCTGGACCGCAAATGTCTGAGCCGCAAATTTCGGCCAACCGAATTGGACGAATTCAATTCCATCTTCCTCATTCATCTGTCATCGCCACACCCAATCAATACAAACACATTTTTCAAATATTTTTGATAAACTACCCCCAATTTTATTCAATAATGTTTGAAACAAAACCATAAAATTACGGAAAAATAAAGCAGTGGTCAAATTTTTTTATTTCAGAAGGGAAATGTAAATTGTTTCAATCTAAATGAAAGGACTAAATAAGAAAAATCAAACATTTAAAAAATGGCTTTTAATGCAAAATGTATCAACGACCTCGAAAACATGGGCAAAATGTTTAAACACAAATTCTAAAAAATAATTCCTACAAGGTAAAAAATAACATTTTAAATATAAATAAAAATGCTTTGGAAAATTTTAATCAATAAATAAATAATCGAGTGGTTATCTTTTTGTTTGCTTTTAAGCTTCAATATTTAATATAGGGCATTATTAAGTTGGCACCTATAAATGATTCTATTCACTCAAACGGAGTACAACTATGTAAACGTAATTACAATTAAAACAACGTGTTTTTTTCGTAATTAAATAAATAAAGCTAATAGCGTCTACAACAGCGAATTTAAACCATTGTAATACCTTGGGTATAAGGTTAACATTTGCCGAATAAAATGTATAAATATTAAATAAATTCATTCCAGTAAAAATTACAATACTATAAAACATAAATTTATTTAAACAAAATTAACAAAAATAAAAAAATGCAAATAGTAGTTGTCACGCCTTTTGATGCGAATGATGAATTATTCAACAAGATTACAATTCGGGTCTGGTGTGAATTAACAAACTGCAAATTCTTAGTTTAAAATTAAAAAATATATATAACTGCAGATTTTATATAAATTCAATAAAAAAATTAAAATAATTTACCAAGTATAATTTTATGCAAATCATAAATTTACACTTATACAATATTAAGATTAGAAGAAAATCTGCTATAACAATAAAAAACCACATAAAACGGTCTCAGCATGGTCAAGCGCAAAAGAATCCCATATTTGCTATTTTTTATTAAAACATTCAAAAACAGTAAATATAAAATAAATAAATTAAGAACAAATAAAAAAATTTTAGCGAGATTCAATTCCTTGTACATAATATGAACAACACACCAAAACGCAAGTAAATTCTATATAAATGTAAAACTTAAGGCTATTGCAAAATTAAAATTACTTATTTAAGATCAAATGGATAAATTTAACCAGCACTATTAAGAAAGTTGAATCTGATCGGTATCTTCCAGAACAATTAATGAATAAAAATTGTATAGAATTTATTTTATAAATTGTGACCTTACATATTAAATTTCACTCAAATAAATTACATAACTCGGTGAACTTAATAAATATGAAAGAAACCTGCCATGAAAATCTGACCGACTTCGGGATGGGTAGAAGCTACACGCGAAAAGACATAGTTAAGGCATGTTGGACTAAATTTTTTTTTTCTTATAAAAATTGTTAATATTTATAAATTTTTATTTTTCAAATAATTCTTAATGTAATTAAATAATTTTTGATTTAAAATTAAAATAAATTAATGTTTTATCTTTCACTGGTTATGTTAATAAGTGAACTTAAAATTAATAAAAATTCATAATAAATGCAAGAAAAATTGAACAATAATATATGTAATTAAAAAAGGCATAAAAACCAGAAAGCTAGTGGCGGCTTTCTATGGAGTTGTCGTCATTCATATACTTGCACAAATTATCTTTTAGAGAAGAGTTTAACCAGTTTTTATGTCACGAATTTTTTTTTGTATTTAGCTTAATAATAGTTTAGTTTAGATTATTTTAAAAAAACAAAATAAAATCCTTTCAATTTTAAAATAACAATTATTTTTCCACTCACTGAAAAGGGTATTTTGGTTTGAAATTTTTAGCCATTTAAATCTAATTTTGCGACTTTGAACAAATTACTATTTTTATCCATTTTAATGCAGTCATTAATTCGTAAGAGCGGCAGTTGATATTTAGCAAATTAATTCGGATAATATAGTAATAAGATTATTTATAGAACTTCTGTGTAATTATTGATAATTTTTTATAAGTCTTCTTTTATTTTTTTAAACAAATTTTATTTCGGTAGTACGGATCCGCTTAGCCCGTCCCTATCTTGGTGTTTTTGTTCGTTTTATTACATATAATATATTATCTTCTTAAAGTGACGCCTCGTTCTCGTTTGTTTGATTCATTTTGGCTGCCGGCTGATTGTTTTCTTTACCTGATATTAAATGAGAGTTAATTAATAGTTTTTAATGTTTATTAAGTTTTTAACCATTTATGTTAACTAATTATTTATCATTTTTATTATTCTTTGATCGTTTTTTGATTTTTTTTGCATAATTTAATTATAATATAATTTATGTATTCTTATTTTCTATTTAATGCCTGCCTTTATTCATCAATTGCAATGACATCTTGGAATAAGCTTCTATCAAGTGCGATTATTTAAAGTAAAGTTACATTTTTGTTTAAGTGTTATATGCCTTTTACCACAATTATATATATTTGTTTTTGTCAAATACAAATATTTGATACTAACTATTTATTTATAGTCAGATAAAATCTTTAATTTTTTTTAATAATATTTTTGATTTGCTGTTGAATCAAACGTACTGATTTTATCATTGTTTATATGATTGTGTCAATTATTTATTATATTTAGAATTTGTTTTATTTACCGCGTTGTTTAAACATTGATACGGTTTTTTAATAATACTAGTTGATTCTTCCGAGACAATAAGGAGGTTGGTGAGGGCATCACCAATCCATGACGTTGTTTGACACAGCCTTAGAATTATAATTTTATATAATCCTATTTTGCAATTTTCTTTATTAATAACAAAAAATATTAAAAGGCTAATAAAATAGTATATAAAGCAATGCATATTAATAGAAAATTGTATACATTTTAAATTAAACTAAAAATAAGTAAGTCTAAATAAAAAGAATATTTTTTTATTTAAAGAGCGTTCACAAATAACACTGGGTCTTTTCGCACGAGTGCCAGGCCGCATCAAAGATGTGGCCCACAGCTTCCATGTGGTACAGGAAAATAATTATATTTTTTTTAAATAAAAAAATTAAATTTTTTATGGAATTAATTGTTAAATTATCTATGATTATAGACAAACTCCAGCACAGTAAATACAACAGTCAACCTACAATATAAAATGAAAAATTAAATAATAAAAAGTAGCTATTTTCATTAAATAGTATTTAAATTGAAAAGTAAAACCCTTATTATTATAATAAAAAAAGATGCAATCTTGATAGTCCGGTAGTACTTTATCCGCTCGAATAAAATAAATTAATAATTATATTGCATACAATTTTAATTTTTATTAATTTTTTATTTCAGACTAATTGATTTATGAATTAACTATATTTTATATTTAATAAATCTTGTTACTTTAATATACGGTGTAATAAATTTTTTAATATTTTAATTAATTTAAAACATTTAAAGTTTAAAACGATGTCAGAACAAAAAAGTTTAAAACAGTTATTTTAAATTACTCATGAGATTAAGTTAATATAATTTTATTATGCGTACATTTTAACGTTTTCAGATATTAATATTTAACTCGTTTGGTTGGTAACCCCACCTCGTAATTAATAAAAGCCACAATAAAAAATTTTGATTTTTGTCATACTTTCGAAATTTTCTTTTTGCTTTTAGCAAATTATTTTAATTTAACAAAGATTTGAAGTTTAAAAGCTTGTAACCATATTAACTTTCTTTACAGTGGCGGATTTTCAAATGCATATAACATAAAAATTTAATTAGTTTATTTTCTTCAAACAAAACAATTAATTTGCCGACTATAAGAAATATATTTTAAAAGCCCTTTCATTAAGTTGATGGGATTTCACCAAAATACTGTATAATATTTAATAACGACAAAAGTCATAATATTAAAGCTCACTATGTGAAAGCTGCACGTATGTTAAAAGAATAGAAGCCAATATTCGATTTATATTGTTTCCATAGTTTTCGATGAACTCTGAAATGCTATCTCAAATACTTCTGGTGTTGCGGTAAAATTATTAAATATTTCACACGGCGTTGGTACCTGTTAGCGTATCTGACTAGAGCTAACCTTCGATTACTTTAAAATTGAAAACAAAACATTTTGTAAACAATGTAACTTAAATTAGAACAAATGAAAATTAAATTAGTTTTAATTGGGAAAATGAAGCCAAAACAAAAGACTAGACAAAATGGTTTATATGAGTATAATTTTATCAAGTGTGTCACAAATAAATTTTTAACAATTATTTCAACAAAATTATAAAAACAATTATTAATTCAACTCTGTTCTCAGTTTTTTCTTTACTTTTTGACTAGAATGGCTGGTTGCATGATTAAAAATTTTTATAAATTACATATTAAAATTTTAACTAAAGGTTAATATGGGCTCGATGCGGCTTGAGCTTTATCCTTTTAAAAATTCAATATTCACAGTGTTATTAAAAATAAATAAAATTATTTTTTTAAAAACGTATAGCAATAATATGTGTATAAAAAACTTCATACATATAAAATCTGAGGAGAAGATGGACTTTTTTAAAATGTCCTGATACATGTGAAAAAGTATAATATTGCTTAAATATAAGGACCAAGAACATTAAATACTGTACAAAATAATAAAATTAGAAAATGTAATAAAATAAAGCAAAAATAAACTTTAAAACAAATTTTTGAAGCCAAAAATTTCTATTTACTTACAATTTGATCAGTTGATGGAAATAATTTATGTTATAAAACAAAAAGTTAACTATAGAAAATTGTAAGTAAATAAAGCATAATAAAATAATAAAACCCTAACTATATTATCTATTGCTATAGAGGACATAGAATATAAGAAAAACTTACACATAATGTCTGTGCGGTTGCGAAAAGATTAAAACCACCAATTCACCAAATAAAACCCATAAAAGTCTAATAAATATTGAAAGAATAAACATAAAACAAAATAAATAAATCAAATGGATAAATAATTTTAACCTAGCAAAATGTTCATTTTGTTATGAAAATAAATAATTATTTTCCTTAAACTGAAATTTAGTTGAGTCAGACTTGACCCAAAATTTAAATGAATTAAGTATAATGTTAGAATGGATACAAAGCATCAAACACATCTCAACAAAATAAATATTAACGCATTAGGTACAGTTTATTAGATTTTTATGTTCAAACGACTTAAGAACAATCCGATTAGCACCAAAAAAATATCGCTTCATTAAATGCTGTACAATTATAAAATTAACGAATGTGATGCTTTCAATAATAATAAACAAATTGTAAATCCAACAATTTCTATTTAGACCATTCAGTCAGTGATGCATAAGATACATTTTTTTAATAAATATTAGAAAAAATAAATAAAAAAACAACATAAAAATCTTTAGTTTTTTAAAATAAATTTACATTAAAACCCGTTCTTAAATAAGTTAAAAATTATAAACAAACAAATACTTTGAAATAATGCAATCAAAAATAAATATTGATATTTAATACCAACAAACAAAACAGCCCTTGCAAATATTTAATTAAATTTTAAATATAAGTTTTATGAATAATTGGAGTACATTATATTCTAAGAATAAAAAGTCTAACATTATTATGAAAATAGATCGTAAAATTAATATTATTAATTAATCAAAACTCGAAATTATTTCTTCGCCACTGCGCGTGTCGCCTTGCATGAGACTGCACACTCAATTCTTTTGTGGAGCCATCGACGTCGATGTGTTCAGTCACGTAAGAAATCATAAACTTTTATTTTAGCCTCAAATAAAAAAAACTTGATAATTTAATAAATATCTTTAAGTTTAGAATCCGTTTAAAAATATCAGTTTTAACCAGAGATTACTTAATCGATAAAATTCCAAAATCTTGGAATCATAAATTTCTACGCTCGCAGCACGAGACGAAACGAGAAACGGACCCATGTGCTTAAAAAGTTGTGTACAGAAGGGATGGGCGCTGAAAACTCACATGAAATAACCTTATTATTAAGATTAATGACTGTACAACTAATTCTATAAAATAATAAGCCTAAAAATTTTAATAAAAAAACTAATAATTATTTATTGATCAATATAAAAATAAATCATAAAATAAAAAGTTCTAATTTCTTGTGCGGAATAAAAATAATTATTAATTTGTATAAATCAAATTTGCCAAAAAGGCCCTGGGTACTAAAAATCATTGATAAAAAAGGAAATTTGAGTTTTACTGTTAAACCAAAATACCGTATTTCCTAAAATATAACGCCCACCTGAAATATAACTCCCCTTTTTTTGGGGCGGGGTGAAAAATAGGTCTCCCGGGAGTTCTATTTTAGGAAATACGGTAGTTGTTTATTATGTGCCCGAAAGATAGCAGAACATCTCATCATCCATCGCATAAAAAAATGCAAGATTAAAAAAAACACTATTAATGTTTTAAAAGAATGGGCAGCACCAAATGAAGAATGGGCAGCCAGCTTTCTATAAATAAATATTTATTAAAAACACACAAAGATGATGCATTTATATCAAAAAAAATAAAAAATAATAATTATACCTTCGCTTCATAAAAAAATCAGAGAATAACAAAAAGTTAAACCAAAAAATAACATGCGCAACATCCTATTTTACGCTTTAATAAGAATGTTAAAAATTTTTAAAATATAAAAATTAATTTAAAAAGTAAAACCCCATCGACGAATTGTTTTTCAAACTAGAAAATGTTTAACAAAAAAGTAGAATTTTTAACTCAAAGTAAAGTTTAGTAAGATTTTGATTTATTCATATGAATTTTCCTTTAATTTTATGTATTTATCATTTACAAAATTTTAAATAATTAAAATTTAAACCCAAAATTCTTTCCAAATTTTGGTGAAATCTGGCAGATATATAAAATATATAGCACCTCACACCACAACATTAAATGAAAAAAATTTTTTAATAAAAAACATTTAGTAAATGTTTGATAAAATATTAATTATTTAAATATTCTAGTGAAAAATTATGCTTTTAGATAGGGCAGGTACCATCACCATGTGGAAACCCTTCGCGCAAGAACCATTTGTTTCTGGGGACGTGCAAAATATGTAAAAAATCTATAAACGTGTTAAATAATGCCGTGCTTTGACATATTCTTCTATCTTGCGAATCTTTTAGCCTAAATTATAAAAAAGTAAATAAACTATTATTATATTTTATGTAAAATCAACAATAATATGTTGACTTTAATATATTCTGAGAAACGACTCAAAAAACTTAATTCAAAATTCATTAGTTAAAACATTAAATAACTAAACGATAAATAATTAAAACTAAAATCTTTATTCTAATTTTAAATTTTCATTTAAACTCAAAACAAATTTGAAGCTAAAAAAAGAAAATTGTTTTGTTTAAACATAGCTGAGACGAAATGCACACTCAAGCCTTCAATAAAAATATATTTTAATTAGGTAATTAAAATTCGCAACATTACGTTAATCAACATAATTATTAAAAAACAAAAAATTTAAGAAAAAAATTAAAGATTTAATAATAACAGAAAAGGCACTAATAAAAAACAAAAGTTAAGATATTTCTTGAATTTAGGCTCCATCATTGCTCAACGGATGCAAAAAACATGTCTTTCCCATGCGACAAATGTAAACAATGGGGCGAATGCCACCCTTCAGAAGTCGTGGACAATGTGTACTGTTAATACAGCTTCAATTTTTTGTGTTGAGAGAAGGCAATTTTATTTTTGTTACTATTAATTAAAAGGTAAAATACTAATTAAATTATTATTTTGTATATAATTTTTAATTTCCTAAAGAAAAAACGCTCACAGTCATTTGTTACCAACCTCTTTATTGAATTTATCAGTGAATGACATTGACAAAAATGGCAAAAAGAAGAAAAAGAAAACGATAAATAAGTCAGAATAGCAGCTTAAATAAACAATTGGTTCTTTAAAAAATTGCTATATTATTTTTGTAATAAAATTGCATTTAAGCAATGAGCATTATAAATAACTTAAAAACATCAGTTTAATACCAACAATAAAAAATATTCATTACAATTCATTTATTAAATATACTTTAACTTTAAACCATCGTAATAAATAAAAGCAGACGGGTTAAAAATTAATATAGAAACTTAATCAACAATATTAATCTTACAGAGGAAGAACAATTAGATTAATTTAGAGCGATCAATTTTTAAACGCGCAAAACGAATTTTTAAAAATATTAATACATCAAATTGGAGTTACCTATTAACAATAGTTGCTTAAATTGATAAGAGTTGGCCGATTTTTAATAACATATTAAGAAATTGTGGCGTAAACTTTAAAAGAAAAAAAGTTAAAATGTCACAGTATAATTAACGTTTAAGAATATCCATAAACTAAATATGGTAAAATTATTTATAAATGCAAATGCAATTATAATAATCGTGGATTTCCCGCTTATGATTAATTAATTAAATAAGTTACTAAGTATATACCTTTAAGTTTTGTAAATAAGCGTGGTGTTGGGTGCAAAGATTTAATTACTTTATAAACAACCGAATTATTTTAAAAAGGCATTAAATTATAAAATAATATACCAGTCAATCGATTATTTTTAAATTGAATTTTTATTAATATTTTATTGAACGGTTGAATTTTAGCTTCTTTTGGTCGGCCAACAAATAATATAACATAAGTATGTATATTCAAATTATTTTCAATGTTGGGCTTATAAATTTTTTAAAATTGTCATCCAATAAATTATTTACAGATAAGAAGATAGAATTTTATTTTTCAAATCTAACTTTTAAACGAATTATATGAGGTTAAAAATGATGAAAAAATAAGGAAATAAAAGAACACTAAATTATTAACCAGTTCAATACTACAAAAATTTTACAGATTCTTACACATCTGTCACCGATTGTAAGTTCTAATAATATTGACAAAAATTTGAAATATGGTAATAAAAAGTTAGCCTAGATACTAAGAAGTAGAAATTGCCAAAATTATAAATGGAAAGTCAAGATGATGAATTGGCGAGAAAAAATAGTTAGGCGCATATTTATATAAGAATTATAGTGCAAAGCTGCAACGTTATTGTGTTTGTAATAATTCATAAAAAAAAGTTGAATGTACTAATTTAACATATTACTAAAGCCAATAATATAAAACCCAATGCAATGATGAGCATCATATTCAAATCTTCTCAAACCAAATAATTTTAGATCCTTGTCCGAACCATATTTAGCCGTTCCATGAGGGTCCTAAGAAGGTAAGATGGTATCAAAAAACCGTTCACCAATCATGAATTTTGCACTTTAATCGTCTTAATTAAAAAATCTAAATTGAATTAAAGACTGCGGCGGCTGTTGTGAGGTGAGTAATGAACTGATGTTCTTAATTATAAATGAAATTGCAATTCTAAATATAATAAATTTAAAATTACCAATGATAAATGTCAGCAAAAAGTAACATTTATTTACAAATAAATTCACAAAAAATAGTCAATGTGCATTAATTTAATCTCATAATAATCAAAATATATACATTAATTAATCACAATGAGCTGTGCTTAGCTAAAATGTAACAACTAATAGCAAGCAATGGACTTATTTAAAAGAATTAGTGTAAACACAAACAAAAATCTCGAAATCAAAAACAATTAAATTAAATAAAAATAATCACTTACAGATAGTCATGATTAAACCACTGCCAAATGGATAATATTAATTTATTAAGCAATAAATTGAAGTTAACATTATAAATTCATAAAGGTTTTTATTTATGAATTTGTTTTAATATTTAATATTGTTACAATTAGTAATAACGTTGACTTCTGATTCTGATAAATCGAATTGATTTTTTTATTTTATAAAATTTAGTTTTTTTATTTGATCTTTTTGATATAAAAGTTTTTTAGTTTTTAAGCCTGGTAAAAGAAATTATTTTTATAAAAGGGTTTAATATTAAATTATATATCATCGTGAATTTGTAACTTTATTTGTTTAAAATCTTTTTTATGTTAAAAAACTACAATATGTGTTTCTTGTATATTTTTTAGCGCCATTTTCTTTGCTCACCTCGAAGTCAGCCTATCATGAGGCCGGGGTCATGTAATAATAGCGTAATAAATCAATTTTATGTGTTATGTTCTCATTAAATATTCTCTCCAAAACTGTATATAATAGGTGTAGAAATTGGAACAATGGATATTTTAATCTAAACATTAAGGAGAGAAATTGAGTAATAAACAAAAGTTGTTAACATTGATAGGAAACGTAGGGTATTTAATTGATTATAAATTAATTTCACGAACATAAAAAAAGTATTGCTAAAAATAAACAATAAATCACAAATCGTATCCTTAACTTTCTGTATTACATACTTTTATTGACATCATTATGCCGTGAATTTCCATCATGTATAAAAATACTTTATATAAAATTCACGAAACTGTAAACAGATTCACCATGTGCTTTTACGTTGAATTATGATAATCCGGAAATCTTTTTAGAAAAAAATCATAAAGAAGGATGCTCTAATTTTTTGATTGCAATTTAATAAAGCAAACAAAATTTACAAATTTAAAACATGAAACTTATATACCGCTTTTAGCGAAGGACTGTCAACTTCGAATTCAAAATACAAAATTAAACTGAAATTGTTGCTGTACTTAAAAAAACATCGAGGCCGTGCCTACCTGCAACCGTCCGCAGCAACATGAAATTAAATACACATTTTATTACAAATACTCAAATTTTAATTGAAACAACAAAAGATAGCCAAATGCAAGTTATGCACGATAATTAAATAATTAATAATTATTCACTAAAACCTTAGCATATATGATGAAATTGAGCACTTGAAAGTGACTTTGGTTTTTTAAAAACGTAAAATTTTTTAATCTAATTGGTTAATTACATCAATTAAAAAAAATAAAATGATAATTAAAGAATAATTCTATAAACAAAAAACGATTAATACGCGAATTACGCCGCTCTAGCTAAACACGTACGAGGTCTTGTGCCAGCTGAACGACAAACAAATGATTTCAAATACTATCTATCCATTATGATTTGACTTAATTTTGTGAATCAAGGCGCGAAGAGAAAAGTAAATAATTTGTATTTAAAAAATGTAAATTTTGACAGACGGTTCGTAATAAAAAATTCATTAAAAATATTAACAATTGTTAATTTTCTCACTTAAGAAATTTTCATTTATGCGACTTTAAATAAATTAAATAAATAATAAAACAAAAAATGTTGTACAAAAAAGTCTCCACAATGGTTAACATCACGCCTTTTAAAACGTTTAAGTAAATGAATAATAAATAGTAATTACACATTGAAAAAATCTCACTTGCTTCAGGTAGTCTGGCGGGCGAAGCTGCTACCGATGAATTCGTTAACACGAGTTGGGAAAAAGGGCGGCTTAATATTTGTGAAAATACAATATAACGAAATTGTCGCCGGAGGCGACTGGTGGAGTGGCGAAAGGACGGGAAAAGAAGTGAGAAGAAAGAAAGAAGCAGGCGGTGAGAGAAGAAGACGGAGGGAGGCGAGCGGATGCTAGTGATTTTTGGAGTTCCCACCTTTTTCCCCCTTGGGTCTAACCCCAATTTGGGTATTTAAGCCCCATCGTCCCCCCGGAAAACTCACTCACATTCACTCTCATTTCACTCTCCAGATAATCATCCGATCACGCTGTTAAACATTTCAAAGCAAAGAATAAAGCTTCTAACCCCAGTGGTTGTCCAAAACCCCCTCAACAACAAATCCCGAAGGTCTACCTCGACAGAAATAAAGGTACATAAAAACAATTTGTCTTTATGTTTGTTTAAAAAGAGATAGCTAATAGATTAGAATCTATACTTGATTATGGAATCAAAGAAATAATATGATATATATTTTAATAAAAATCAACGTGCCAAGGTCGCCGCGTTTCAATATCGTCTTTACAATACCGCATTATGGATTCGAACAAAAATAATACATCAACATTATATTTCAAAATATATATAATTTAACAAAAGGAAAAACCGATTTTACATGTCTGAAAAATCTTATTAAACAAGATTTAGTTAAGGATTTTAAATATTTATGCAAAGAACATCGGAAATAAATTTTTATTAGTTTAAATTTTTTTATTATACAACTGAAGAAATAAACTAATATCACTACACCGAAGAAGTCAGTTGTCATGGGCAAGTCGTCATGAAAATTGTATACGAAAATTAATAATGTTAATCTAAATAAACACAAACGAAAGAATATTTAAAACATTCCTAATAAATTTTGAAAAAACTTAAATAAATTGAACATACCAAACATTAAATAATTGAAACTTCGCTCAGAAAACACGAGGTTTTTGCTTTGGTGTTGAGAGTTTGAGTTGTTTACATTTAACACATACGAGCTCTGGCTATTCACCACAATCCTGAGAATCACTTTATTTATTTGAAATATCAATGCTCATCATTAAAAGCATATTTAAAATATGGAATTATCTTTCTGATACTTATTTGTAACAAATTATTATTAACTTAAAATCAAAATAAAACCCACCCACTAAAGCCATAGATAGAACTAATAAATAAGCAAAAAAAACAAATAAAAACAGAATATAAATGGATTGAAAAATCACCACAGACGTTGACAAGAAAAGCTTTTACCACAAAATTAAAAATTGGATCTTTTAAATAAAATATATTACGAGAATAGAAGAAAGAATACATACTATCAAATGTTTTTGATCAATCAGCCGGTCTTATATAGTTACAAACATAATAATAGTTCTAGCAGAAAATCCAGACTAGCTGATAAACTCAATCTCGAAACTGAAATTTTAGCTAATATGCATAAAAATATTTTAAAATAAATAAGATAAATGAATAATGCAAATTTTAAACATGTACGCGAATTGATGGTGGTCAAAGGCGGTTAAATAGGCACTTGTTATTGAAATAATGATCATCTTCACAATGTTCGATTGAGTCTGTTGGCTTTTGGCATGATATAAATCTCATGCTTGGGAAGTCAAAAAGAGTTGTGATTGATATGACCACTTCGAAAAAGCGCATAGTTGTTGAATTTTAATTAAATTTTTATTTTTCACACATTGATCACACTTATGGATGTCAAAAAATTTGTATAAATTTTCGGGAAGCAAAGCTTAACAAATTTATCTATTATGGATTAAAACATTATCGTCAATAATTTTGGTACACCATCTACAAAATACAGTTAATTTAAATAATCTAATGTTTAAACAATACCTTTAAAAAAAAATTCATTATTTACATTTATTGCCAATCTTATATAAAACTCTTAAATAAATAAATATAAATAGTAAAAAATCATAGAGATAAACAACGCCGATACAACGCTCGCTCTTAAAACAGTAGCGCGTGTCATTTTAATCAAAGATGCGCTATATTAGTGAAAGAAAATAATTTATTAAACCTAAGCCATAAATCCACGTTCAACAGAGAGCATAAATTCGAAGGAGCTCAAATTCATTTCTTAATATTTTTTATAAAAGCACAATTTGCGCATAAACTAAAAATTAAATAAATAAATAAGCTTTGCGTAGACCTAATTGTGCAAAAAGAATATATAGGATAAAATTCTAATACTAATATCCTATTGTATGTATGCTGCCAATACAAGTAAATTCTGGAAGATGGCGATTCTATCACAAAACAAACCCATAAAAAACTACGGCCTGAATTAATAATTGGCTGCGTATAAGAAAATAAATGTTATAAATAATCCCATCATTAAAAATTATAAATAAATTTTTTTAATTTTAAAATTAAAAAACAAACAGTAAATGAATTATAAAATCCAATTGTTAAAAGTACAATTTCATGCAATTCAACTTATTATGCATTCAAAGATTTTGAATTTAAAAATTTGTTGTAGAAATTGGTCCAAACAACAAACGCAACTTTTGGATTAAAAAATAGCTAACTTAAAATTTAAATGATATGCTTAGATGTATTACAATTATACAAACATAAAATGTGAGACGGAACTTTGAAAATTTCAAGCGAATAAATTTGGTTTTACAGATAATTAATAATTGAATTTCAATAATAATAAAAAAATGTAAAATTAGCGCAAACAAAGTAAAGGTGCAAGCACCACAATAACTGCAAGTCAGAGCGCATCTTCCCAGCGATAAAATGGGTCAGTACGGTGCACATTTGAGACGTTAACCTATTTACTTATTTGTTAGTTCGATATGGAGATTGGCAAAACTGGGGGCTGGAAGACAGACTGCTCACACAGGCGGAAGTCTTAATGATCGCGGCAGCTCGTGTCGAAAACGCGGATTTTTGCTTACAGTATATATTTCCACACATTGTGCATTTAATTTAAATGCAAAACCTATCCTATATCTCAAAGATGTCATGCTGACTTTGCGGTTCATAAATGCAACGTAATTGTATGTCATCAGTTCAAAATTTACGAAAGCTTTTTAGAATGGCAGAAATATTATCATTAAAACTCTATTAAAAAGTAAAAAATAGGGACCTAAAAATAAAAATTGCTTAATGCTAAAAGAAAAAGTTTAAGGCATTCATTAAAAATATTATAAAACACCATTACCTATGCTTTTTAAACAGCTTCTACAACGTCAGTAATAAACAAATTTTGCAAAAACACAAAAACAACCAACTTATTGTGTGACTGTATAAAACATTTTGTCAATAAACTACTATTTTAATCAAATTACCAAGACTGCGTCTTTATACATCAGAGAATTGCAATGCTTAATCAAATTTTTAAAAAAATTCTATATTTATAAACCGGGGGTTATAGTGATATGCGTTTTGTTAAAATAAATAATTCTAATTTTACAAAGGAACTAATAAATCAATGAAGGCAAAAAAATTTAACAACAAAAAATTATGCAAATCTGTACTATTTGAATAAAAAATTAAAAATAAACTTTAAAATATGATGCTTCTCGTTAAAGAACTAATAGATTATCTGACAATAATAATACAGGAAACATATTAATTTAAAAGTAAAATTTCATACATTAAACTGCAAAATTTTATAAAATATCCGATAACTGATAAAATATAATCAGCATATCCAGACGCAAATTTCGAATTGACGTACGCCCACGTTAGCTGGGGGAAAAAAGAGGCCGTGGATTATTAATAAACATTTAAATATTATTTTAAGGTAATGGCAAAAACAATATGTCTATCTAAATAAATACAAATTCAAATGAATTCTAATTTAATAAACGAGCTGATCATCCGATATTAAAATTTTAGCAATTCTTGCATGTAATTTTATTTAAAAAAATATTTCTTCAAAATTTTTTCTCTAAAAATTAATATTTTCATTTATTTTAAACAATGCATGCGAAGATATTGTGATATATTTTATTTTGTTTGTTTTTTTTAGATAATATTGAATGTTCATATATAATATACATTTGTGCAATTACCACGTTTTTTTGTATCAATGGCCGGTCTCATGGTAACTGGTGTTCCTCATCCTCAGATCTTCTAGTTCGGCATTACGATGTCCAAAAAAAAAATCTTTTTCATGTTTTTCTAACGGCTTTCAAATTTCATAATTAATTAGATTCTTAATTTTGTGTTTTTCTTTTTAATTTTTGCTTATTAAAATTTTTTTTCTTAAATTAAAGAAACCTTTAAATGGTGTGAGTTTAAATTAAAAAATTAAATTGGTACTTTTAGTTAGTTTTATTTCAGTCTAATAATTTTAATAATAAATCTTAGTTTCATTTTAGTAAAGAGTGAATATATTTTAATGTATATAAATGTTATTTAAAATAAAAAATTTATTTTGTTTTTTAAATAAATTTATTTTATTTTTTCTACAATTTAAGTGTTTATGTGGCATCATTAATAATCTATTCTTCTCAATTTCAAATCATGAAATTAATTATTTATTGTAACAGTTTGATTATGTGTGAGAAAGAATAACAAAAAAACTCCATGTTCATTTTTTTGAGTATATTAATAAACATATATAAAAACAAACTTCAAATATAAATAAATATTTGAATTCAAGCATTGCTTAACAAATAACTATAAACTGAATTGTTATTTATAATTATTTAAATAATACTTTTATCCAAATTTTTAAATATAAGCTACAAATATTAAAGTGAGTTTCTCGGTCCAATAAATAATTCTACTTTAAAAAAACATTAAGATTTAATTGTGATACTAAAATGCATAGCATAATTCAATATTATAAAAAACGCTTTGCTGACTTTTTAGGAGACAAAACTCAGTATTAACTGTATAAAACCAAATAAAAATTCATAAAAACATCAAATAATTCAAGCCAAATCAACTAATCTTAAATACGTTGAGTGCAAAACATATGCAAATATGTATTAAAATTCGTATCCAAACTAAATGCTTTTTTTTTTAGCGTAGAGGTAAATTTAGCAAGTTTAGTATTGAAAATAAGTTTTATTTACAAGATATTATTGTAACAAACAGACTATGTATATTTTAATAATATTTTAAAGGAATAATAAAAGTTTACAAAGATTAATAACCTTGACAAAGTTTGCAACCAAATAAAGGATTGCATTATTTAATTGGCATTTGTCAAACAAAAAATAAATATCTTGAAACATTACTGAGACAAAATGACATTAATTGTTAAAGTTAACTATTCAGAATTAAAGTTGTGCCGCAAGAAATCGCCGCCCGCATCGACAGCTACGGCGTGGCGCCGGGCCTCACGTTGGTAGGCGACTTCAACAAAGAGGCGGCGTTATGCAATAATAATTGTCGAAAATGACCTAAACTTCAGAATAAATAATAAACACACAAATTAACATATTAATTACAAAAATAAATACGATATAATGAACTAATCGTCGTTAATTTGCTAAACTTTCACGCATCCAATATCCAGTTGAAGCTGTTTTCACTTTTCGAAAATCAAATAAGCCGAAAATATCGAGTAAAAAGAATATTAAAAAACATAAAAATTTCTAATAATTTTTCACGTTATAATCAAAATCAAATAAAATTACTATCATTACAGAATAAAATTAATTATTATACGACGTTGCATTCAGAATACGGACTTGGATTGGTCACTTTTTATCTTTTTGAAATATTTTGCCCCATTCACTATAAATCGTTGCAGAAAGAAGATCTAGCCTCGTTTAAATCCTCATCCTAAAAGCTTATATCGTTTTATTGCTTAACAAAAATTTAAAAAAATAAAAAAATTCTAATTTTTTTTATGATTGATAGTCCCTAAATAAAGTTCTTTGTCAGAATTTAAATATTATAACAATAATAATAAATTTTTTTTCGACATTGTGTCTAAAATATGGAACAATTTAAGCTTTTTTGACATAAACATGTATGTTCACGGGATGATTATTCTTAATTAATATTAAGCTAAAACATTAAACATTTGAAAACATCTTTTTCAAAAACACGGGCTTGGATTATAAGATCTGGACAATATTGATCATATATAGGCTCGCCGTTAAAAAAAATGCAAATTAGGCAGGCACAGAGGATGTTAATAAAAAAACCCAAAACTTTGTATGAAAAATTTTGCTAATTATTATAAATAAACGTGAGAAACTTAAGCAATGCAAAACAATAAAATCGGAAGTACAAAGATTTAATATTAAATTAATAAAATGTAACGATTTGTTGCAATTACAAAAAAATGGATATGAATAAATTTTTGAATTCACCGAATTCGGGTTATTATTTGTAAAGGTAGTTTTCAAAGAACTCAGGTTAAAATATACAAATTATGTTAAATTAAAAATGATACTTATATTGCAATAATTAACAAATACAAAACAAATATCTCACATTAATGAAAATAAGTAATTGCGACGACACCTCGATTGAACTCACATAATTTCATTTATACATTTTAATAATTTATAATATGAATAAAACGGGCAAATAAGAATGTTATGAAATAAAAAATAACAAGATAATAATTATCAAAAACAAATATTTAAATAAATTGTAAACTGTAATCTATTTTTTAAAACAAATTAATGATATTAAATAATATTTCAAAAAACACGGATGACTTTAACATTGCGGCTTGAAGGATGACTTTAACATTGCGGCTTGAATTGCGTTTCTCAACCCTTGCGTTATAATAAATTTTTTAAATTAAAAAAACTCGTAATTCATAATATTTTAAATGTTTTTTTTATATTTTTCACTAAAAATAATTTTTGATCTATTTTTTGAATCTTTTTTTAATTATTACATTCTATCCAATGTATTTTTTTAAATATAAATATGTATTTTTTTAAGGTACCTATCTTAAAAATATTTTCATACTAAAATAAAAAAATAAACTGTTAGAGATTAGATGTTTATTCTCCATGCGCTTAATGAAAACTATAAAATTAAATGCAAATGACTTAAATCGGTAGTGAAAAATCATTCGACCAATGGGGATGATTGAACCGTGTTTTATTATGTGAATTTACCCTATTAAATCGATATGAATATGCATCAAAGAAAGCAAAAAGCGTTAGGTTATGTTAAATACAAAGTGTATCTATTTCATGGCCACGACCATGGAGTTTAAAATGAAACGATTGTATTCTTATTAAACATTTTTTCGCGCAATCTCGACGCTATATTAAATTTATTGTAAAAATGTAACTTTATTAATACAAATAAGTAAATGCAATAAGAATGAAAATTAAATTGATCGATTTAACTAATTAAAATTAATTAAATGTAAATTTCTTCGCGGCAAGTCAACAATAAATTGAAAATATGAGCAAAATGTTCAAAAGCAAATCGAGTAAATAACAAAGTCTTAATTTTTTTACAGATGAATAACAGGCGAAATTTCAAAATTTTATAACATACAAACAATAGATAATTTATATCAATTGGTCTAAATGATGTTAGATAGTAATTAAAAAGAAAAATATGATGGCAAAAAAATTTAAATCGTCTAGAACAGTAAAAATATATTGAAATGCAAACTCATTCTGTTATATTCCAGACGCTGTAGCAGTCAGCAAATTTATAAAAATATTTGACCTTCACAAACCATATTAATTTATTTTAAATGTTTTGCTAAAAAAAATGTAATTATAATAATATTTAATATTAATATGCTTTAAGATTAAATGTTAACTTTGATGTTTTGTTATATTAAAATATGTGTTTATACTTATAATATAAACCACAAGGAGCTAAATAATTACTCTATAATAAATCTAAGAAGAATATTTCCTAAATATTAATTAAAGCAGTGTGACCTTGCTGATTCTATCAAAAAAAAAATATCAAATTTTGGAAAAGGTTATAAAAAAAATTAAATGTTATGGAAATAAAATTTAGGAAAAACAAAACCTGCTTGACGTTTTTAAATATTAAATCATTTAATAAATTTTGATAAAAATTTAATTAAATGCAAAAAAATAAATGAATTACATTTGTAAAAACTTAGAATGCTTACGTTTTAAAACATTTGAATTTGACCGTACGCATCATAATAAATTAAATAAAGAATACCTTTAACTAAATACTATTTTAAGAAAAGGTTACAAAGATCATAAATCTTTGACGAATTTCTCATACGATGAAATAATTAAATCTTATAAAATATATAAAAACTAACTCTAGTTGGCAGGAGTTCAGTTTCCGGCTGGGTTGATTGTTTTTTTCAAACCTTCTCTAAACTTTACGGTGTGTAAACAATTCCAAAAGTTTTTTAAATTTCCATTTTTTTTTAAATTAGATACAATTCACAAGTTTTCATTTAATTTTTTGCTTGGACGAATTCACTGAATATTTAAAAAATGAATAACTTTGTTCAAAGTTGAGTGACCCCACACCAGACTGAGTAATTTATTTTTAATCATTTTCGGTGAGAATCTGTGATGAACGAAGCAAATATTTTTAAAATTTTTCTCTGTAAAATTGCTAATTGTTGGACCAATTTTTGTAACAAATTCCTATAAAAATTTTTCCCGACAGAACCTTTCGGCGCCGCTGAGCCCAACCCATCCTTAGAAAGCTTACATAAATTGTCGTATTTTTAAAATTTTGGGTGCAAATCTCTTAACAAATTGAGTCAAAATTCCAAAATTTCTCGGCGGCGCCTATCGGCACCGCCGACCCGCCCCCTGCCTCAGAAGCTTAAAATAGGCCTAAAAAAGCAAAACCTGTCTTTGCAAAGACCTTTATTTTTTTTCTCACTTTACTGTAATTATAAAAAATAACTGAGGAGATTTGTTAATTTTTGATCAACAAAATTACCATTGATTCTTGGGTGTGCATTTTAGAGTTGCATTTTTCTTAAGCAATTTTTTTTAAATTTTGATTTTCAGTAAATTTTTATTAAAAAATTTCGGAGCCGATTTTTTTCTCTCAAAAAAACAAGTTCCGGGTGTCGGCCAAAAACCGAAGGTGGGTGAACAAAATTTAAGAATATAAAAATTTAACTTCACTGCATCAAATTTGACCCTAAAAGAAGATTTTTAGAAATAAGAATAAAAATTTAAAAATAAATAAGATAAATGAATACAGCAAATTTTAAACAGTACGCGAATTGTTGGTGGTCAAAGTCAAATGCCGCGCTTCATTGATTAATTACCAAACACGTATCACAGCATTTTATCTAAATTTTAATCTAATATATTTAAATTAAATTGATGTTTAAATATTTATTTTAGAATATTATGAAATTGTTTTAGTTTGTATCAGATTAATTAATATGAATTGATTTTTGCTTAAAAATATGATTTATAAATTCGTCTAAATTACCAAATTAAAACCAAATTTTGTAGAAAATTTATAATTAAAAAGCCCAGATAAAGTTTAATCCAGGGAAGAATGGAATGTAAATAAAAATCTCATTCCGCGGCTGGCAGGTTATTTTGTTTGATTTTGGCAAAAAGGACATTTTGTCCATCGGACCTTTTGTCAGCGTACGATTGAAATTCAATTATGTATGGGTCGGAAACAGCGATGAAACCAATTATTTTTAAAATATTTTCAAAGACAATTAAATTTTATAAATTTATTTCTGAGAAAAACGGGAAATGCAATTGGGAGGGTCAGAAAAAAACGAACAATTGTGTTAAAACAAAAAATGAAAAAGTCGAATTCAAAACGTTCGTTCAAATTGAATAAATTAGCAAACAGAGATTTGTTAATAACGCCGAATGATGGTGGGAGAAGTTGTTTCGAACGTTCGCAGATTTTTTCGTTCATTGATTTTTTTTGGCGATTGAAAAGGTTCATTTCATAAAATGGGTAGCATTGGAAAATAAAGGTAAAACACTGAATATCATATCCTTGTTACAGATCGTTCATAAATTTCTAACTAATTCAAATGAATATGTTTAACAAGCAACAAAAATGTAATGCAAAATTACATCTTTCATCCTTATAGTGAAAGAAAAGTATTCAATAATCACCAATACTTTAAGTGTAATTTTTACAAAATAATGCAATAAAACCGCGTTTAGAGCTTAACTAAGATAAAATCAAAAGATGAGGTTAAAAATTAACTGAAAGTAATTGTTTTAATTAAACAAATTTTAATGTTCTTATTTTATATTTGTCCCCTATAAGAACCATGAAAAATGAATATTCCAACCATACAATGCTGTTATACAAGAAAATCAATAAACAATTAACTCTGCTAAACAAAAAATCAGTGTAAGTGAGACGCTTAAAAATCTTGCGTTTTATTTGCAAGCCAAAGCCATAGAATAATATTCTAAATAAAATTAATTTTTAACTAAAAATAAAATATCTATAAAATTAAAAGCTCAGCATATAAAGTTGGCATCAAAAATTTCAATAACATTTTTTCAAAATTTTTGATCGACTCCCGTTAGACTAAGACAGAGACGTTTACAAACTATTTAAAATAAAGCGGTTATTTAAACCGCTTATTTAAAAACGAATATTAAAAAATAATATAAAAAATATGTAATATATTATACACGAATAACTGACTAAAACCTCAAAAAACTTCTTAAAACTCAATAAGTTTGGATTAGCAATTTGCAGATTTTGAAACAGTTTCCGTTATGTAACAACGCGCAACGGAACTGGAACTGGTAAAGCCAAAGCGCTATAGACTATAAAATGTGAAAAGAACAGCATCGAATTTGACGTTGTTTAAACAAATTATCCAAGGAAACGAAAAGAACAAAGAAATTAGATGCTGTTACTGAAACCCGAAAACATAAAATAAATTTAAGGTAAAAAGATACAAAAAGTGGAATGAATATATTTTAACAATTCAAAAATTCAAGATTAAATATAACGATAAAATAAGCACTATACGAATAACAAACAGGGACTTCATATTTAAAAATTAATTAAACAGTACATAATATAAATTAATAAAAAAGCGAATTATTTGAGACCAGACTATTAAGAGAAAACTCTAGCTCCAAAAAAATCTCTTAAATTAATCGAAGAGTAATATAAGAAATGCAACATCGAGATACAGATTCCAAAAGGTGCGGAGCGCAGGAAAACTCAGATTCTTCGGATTCCATCATACTTTATTTATAAAAAAATATATCAGCTAATTAAAAATCTACGCTTATATAATATGCAAAAAAAAATTCACAATATTTAACAAAGTTTTAAATTAAAGCCTAAAGATAACCATTGGATACTTTTTTGGACCTTCTTTGCGCTTTTCGATCACCACAACTACACGCTTACGCAGTTAGTTAACTTTTTTGAAGTCCTTTTTCACAAGGAGAGTCAACTTAAAAACATAATTAGCTATATAAGGTAAATTATAATGGTAATTTAAAATAAAAATAACAAAAAGAAATTGGTAAATATTTCAACAATTAAATAGGAAATTGATAAAGAATATCAGTATCAAAAAAAACCTTATTTACGAAATCGGATATGATACTAAAATTAGAAATGAACATGTATTATAGAGCGAATTTTTTATTCAAACATCATAACTTTTCAACATAATAATTTCAAATGGATCAAATTTTAAAATTTGCATTGAAATAGATAAAACGCCTAAGATTAAATTAAAAAATTAAAAGGCAAATCTCTAACATTATGATTATGATAAAATTAAATTAATTAGTCAAAGAATTCTTCAAAAAAATATAACACAAAGGAATTGGTCTTTCTAATTAAACGTTTTCTTCTGCATCAAATGATTATTAGCAGAAGAAATAACAGAATATACAAGGATTTCTACACATCGAGATTTCTGCAAATTATTAAAATAGCATATTTAAAAACCTAGTACACTTAATCCCAATGTTTAACAATTTTATTATATTTACTTGTTGAATAAATTTAAAAACTCACATTAAATATAAAGTGCTTAAAATATTATCTTGCACAAATAAAATATGTAATTATTGTATATTTTAATTTGAGGATTCTGAATTTATTAAATAATTAACGAAAGATAACGAATAAAGATCGTTATTCACTCACTAACACTATAATCAACATTGCATGGCCAGCAACACTGACATTAAAGTCCTTCACTCAAATATGAGAGCGTTACGGGTATGCGATTAAAATGCGTTTGTAAGTGTATAAATAAAAATAATAAAGTTTCAATTTACTTATAGGAATAAATTAAAATTTTTATAATCAATTCAATACAAAAGAAGAAGGTCCTTAACACATATTTTTTGCGCGCAATTTCCACCAGAGATGTGGTGATGGTCAACAAACGTCGGCCAATCATCTACATGATGTGGAACACCTGTTGATCGCTCATTCTCCGCTTTCTATGAAGGAGATTTGATCTATGTGCCGTAATGCATTTTTATATTATTTGAATCACAAGCTATTAATCAATATATTATTTATTTTATAAATATTTTAAAATTATTTGCAACATTTAAAAATTGTATCAAATTTCTATCCAAATATTGGTATTGAATTGCCTCAAGCAGTTAAAAAATGAACGCTAACTTAATAAAAAAATGTTAATAATAAACAATGATTAAGAAAATTATAAAACATACGATTTTAATTTGGATTGCATAACTTAAACATTGATACTTCACAAAAACATTATATTGAAAGCAATGCCTTTTTATATATTTGAATCACAAGCTCTCTAATCGAATATATTAATTATTTTATAAAAATGTTTTAAAATTATTTGCAACATTTAAAAATTATATCAAATTTCTATCCAAATATTGTTATTGTATTGCCTTAAGCAGTTAAAAAAATGAACTCTAACTTAATAAATATTTTTAAATAAACAATGATTAGAAAATTTAAAACTTACGATTTTAATTTGGAATTCGCATTAATTCAGTTGAAACTGCGAATTCTTTTTAATTGTGTCACTTCATATAAATTAATTATAATTTGTCACAACATTGGCAGTGCTTGTTTTTGTAATGGCATTAATTAAAGATCTTAGTTTAATAATATAACTAAATTTTGATCACGGCATCGTAGCCATTTTTTGATTCTGACTTTATAAAACTATACTTTTTAATAGAATATGTTATTTTTTTCATATATTATTGTAATAAGAGATTGCTAGACATTTTGCATAGTACAAATTTATTGAATTCACAATTGCTATTAATTTGAGCAATTTGATTGCAATTCCTTGTATATTGTATGGGGTAATTGGTTTTACACTAAGTGCAGTCGATCCTTCCATTGTGAATCCACTATTTTTCAAAGCTTTATTTTTATTTATATATTATTATATTTAAGTTAAACTATAAATTTTATTTTTACAATTAAAAAAGTATTAACAATAATTTATGTCAAAAATCGTGAAGATATAAATATGATATAAAGAATAAATAATTAAACCCTGATTCATAAATGTATTTTATTTTATAATAGAAAGTTAACGATAATGTAATAAAACTCCCCCGGAACGTCGTCGCAAAAGCACCCGCTATTGGACTTCCCTAGGATATCAAGATGTCCGTTTTTGATGGCTCGATACCTGTAATTATATAACACATGCAGAAGTCTTAATGATTGCGGCAGCAAACCAATTGGAAGAAATAAATTTAAAATACAAGTTTTATAATATTCGTTTATTAAAAAAAACTTTTAATATTAAAACAAACCAATGTTATTTAACAAAGATAAAATCATTTTTAAAAATATAATTAAATTGTTACTCAAATATCTGAGAATATTAATTAACATAGATTAACAAAAAAAAAATGATTAATAATATAATAAAATGGTATTAAAACAATTAACTTAAATATTAAAATTTAATTATTTTAGAAAAAAAAATTCATTGTGAATACAAATATAGAAATTTTATGGGAAATTAAAGATCACTGTTAAAATTCAACTTGTGCCTATAAGGAAATTTATCGTGGGTTGTTCGAATAAATAAATTCAAAACTAGACTAAACTCAAAATCAGTTTTTACATTAATTCCGCTAACCTAACAATATCTATTTAATTAAATAAAAGGCAATAAAAAAACATTGGTCCCGAACTTTAAAATGCCAAGATAAAAATTTAATTAACTGCCTAATCTGACAAAGAAAACTGGCAACCACAACATAAAAAGCCAAAGCCCGACCAGTGTACTCGGAATAAATCCAGACAACAAATACTTTACATTTTAATAAAATATAACAATAACCTTATTTTATGCGATTTATCACTAGAGGAAGAAGTAAACTTGAAAGTTATCTTAGCCTAACAGTAAGTAAGAGTTTTAAATCAATATTTTATTCCAATAGCACTATAATTCAATCAAAAACATTCTATAAAATATATCATGGCCATTGTACAAAATAATCCTACTTGCATATTAAATTTAAAAATAAAAATAAAATTAAAACATAAAACAATACCTATATATATTATTAGAATAAAAGTGCAAATGAAAGCAACAAAAAACTCTTTATTCAAAGTTAATAAATAATATAAAGTAAATTGAAAACAAAAAAGGGACACAAAAAAATGTATTTTGAAATAACGTCAAAGTAAAATTAATAATTCAAAAAAAATTAATTTCCTAAAAATGTTTTTATTAATCATAACCAGTACTGCTACTTTTAGGCACAAAAAATTGCAAAATAGGCGCCTAAATAGGCACAAAAAAGTTCTAAAATAGGCATGGCAAGTAATTACGCCCGAATGATCCGAGCATGGAAGTTTCTTTAATCATGCAGCTAGCTGTAATAATACTTCGTACTCTTTTGGAGATAAATAATCAAATTAAAATAAATAAACATTGATAACAACGATTGAGAGCATTCTTTTTGACGCTAGAATTTTACAAAATAAAATATTTATATATTTATACAATAAAATTATGACAGAGCATTTATCTATAAATTAAAAAATAATGAATATAGAAATTAACATAAATGAACTTAGCGTAAAGCCATTGTTTTTTTCTAATTTAGAATTGAAAAAACCATCAAAACAATAAGCTTTAATTAATGAATTTTTTATAGAAGAAAATCATTTTTTTATATCGGACTTTTCATTTGTTCATATTGCCTTAATTTGTTTTTTTATTTAGTTAATACCCTTTGAGGTCTTAGTTTTTTTGAAAGCTGGCAATTTTAATTTTCGACCACTCAACCTGTTTTTTTCTTTAATAGATAAAATTTGTTTTTTATCAGATCAAAAACATCGTTATAAATAATAAAACTAACAATGTTGCCGCATTTAATAATTGCACTAATTTTCAAATTTTATACTTATAAATTTTAATTTTTGCTTAAAAGTTTAAGCTAAACGCGCAATTTGATTTCTATCAATTTAATAATACTTTTAATTATCATAATACTGTCCAATCATATTTTGTGTTTCTTTTTTTAAATAAAAATTTCTTTAATGCAATATTATAAAATTTGATTATTATATTTTTGCTTTTTAATTGGTTTTATTTATTTTGTTTTTTTTAATTTTATCGATTTTAATTTTTAAATTTAAATAATAAATCTATGGTTTAAGAAAGTTCATTTTGAAAATTATTTACGCGATTTTTTTGTTTATTATTTGTTTCGCTCAATTTATGTAAAAATCATTATTTCTATTCGGGCAATTTATCTATATAGATAATTGGTGATTTAATTGGTGTTTAATTAATTTATGCGAGAATAAACTTATTTAATATTATAAATTAGTTAAAATGGTGTCTTATTTATTTGATTTATATGAACGCAATCCAAAACCTTCATCTCCTCGCTCCATTCGTCCTTTGGCTTCTTGCGTGTCCCCCCAGTCCGGGGTCATGAAGCCTCCCTCGCGCATTGGAAACTAGAGTTTAAAGTGCAAGAAATAATTCATAAATAAATAACGCAGACTACTAGCATTGTCGAAAGCTTAAATACTTTAGTTTGAATTTTTTATTCACAAACAAGCGACCAGTATCAAATTATATGATAATGAATTTGTTGTCAGAATTAATTTTATCATTTTTGTCCATTATTATGTTTTTATAAAGATGGCTCAGATTTGAAATCATTAATGTTTACTTATTTACAAAACATAAATGTGTTTAAGAAAATTTTGCGATATTAACTTTCATATAAGGCCTTAATAGTTGTTGTTCTTTTTGTACTAAAAATTCAAGCTACGAGCCCTTTTCAACCTATATGTTTTATTAATGTCATTTATTGATTTTAAAAATTTCTCAGCTGATTATATCAAAGCAACTATTTGATTTTTCAACTTTTTAGTTTAAATTTAAATACATAATATTGACATATTTTAAAACATAGATTTTTGTGATTTACTTTTTTTAATTATAAATGTTACGTGCTACTGAACTCCCCTTTCTGGTTCCGGCTCCGCGACCATTTCACGATTCTTTGGGGGAATTACGTTCATTGCGAACTTCATGAAGTAAACTAGGGAAATTTTTTTTTTTTATTTGTATCGTTACCAAATTGTTTTGGTTTTAATGCAAGGATCATCATTGTGATTTTATTATTATGCTAAATTTTATTTATATAAAGATAGTTTAGAAATTAAAATTTTTATTATTTTAAGTTATTGTTAAATTTTCTTGGTAATAGATTTCGACTCGCTTTTTTGTTATGTTTCACATGAAATGCGTTATTATTCAACCACTATTCAACGATATTGTTGCTGAATCCCATTTAAAATTTAAATATAATTTGTTAAACAACTCAAAATTTAAAATATTTTTTTATTTGCCACATACAATATTATGGACTTGATCCTTACAAAATGCAAGATGATTCAATTGAAATGATACAAAAACGTATTTTTATTGAATATTTTATTCATTTTATTTTGTTTTAATAATGCTGTCAATGCTTTTAGATTTTTTATGATAAATAACTTTCAGGTGAATTCTATTTTTTTAGGTTGCAAGTATATCTTTGCCCAACACATCGCAATTAGCTTTATGTAGCGTAAAGGATCATTTAGTATAAGAGAATTATTGCAAAGTTTTTAATAAATGTGCTGAGTCGGAAAAATTTTCAGAAATTAAACTATCATGTCAAAATTACTCTCGCCGACTGACTCTCTCTTTTTAGCACACTATTTCTTCAAAAATAAAATTTTCAGAAATTAAACTAAAACATTTTTTAGATGGGGTGCGTTTATGCAAATTACTCTCGCCGACTGACTTTCTCTTTTTAGCACACTATTTCTCCAAAAAATAAAATTTTCAGAAATTAAACTAAAACAATTTATGCAAATTACTCTCGCCGACTGACTTTCTCTTTTTAGCACACTATTTCTCCAAAAAATAAAATTTTCAGAAATTAAACCAAACACAATTTTTAGATGGGGTGCGTTCATGTCCAAATTACTCTCGCCGCCCGACTCTCTCTTTTTAGCACACTATTTCTTCAAAAAAATAAAATTTTCAGAAATTAAACTAAAACAATTTTTAGATGGGGTGTGTTTATGTCCAAATTACTCTCGCCGCCTGACTCTCTCTTTTTAGCACACTATTTCTTCAAAAAATAAAATTTTCAGAAATTAAACCAAAATAATTTTTAGAACGGGTGCGTTCATGTCCAAATTACTCTCGTCGCCTCACTCTCTCTTTTTAGCACACTATTTCTTCAAAAAATAAAATTTTCAGAAATTAAACTAAAACATTTTTTAGATGGGGTGCGTTCACCAAATTACTCTCGCCGCCTGACTCTCTCTTTTTAGCACACTATTTCTTCAAAAAATAAAATGTTCCAAAAAAGTAACTTAAAAATTATTAGATGGGGTGCGTGATGAGCAAATTACTCTAACCGTCTGACTCTCTCTTTTTGGCACACTATTTCTTCAAAAAATAAAATGTTCAAAAAAGTAACTAAAAAATTATTAGATGGGGTGCGTTGATAATCAAATTACTCTAACCGTCTGACTCTCTCTTTTTAGCATACTATTTCTTCAAAAAATAAAATATTCAAAAAAGTAACTTAAAAAATATTAAATGGGGTGCGTGATGAGCAAATTACTCTAACCATCTGACTCTCTTTTTGGCACACTATTTCTTCAAAAAATAAAATTTTCAGAAATTAAACCAAAATAATTTTTAGAACGGGTGCGTTCATGTCCAAATTACTCTCGTCGCCTCACTCTCTCTTTTTAGCACACTATTTCTTCAAAAAATAAAATTTTCAGAAATTAAACTAAACAATTTTTAGATGGGGTGCGTTTATGCAAATTACTCTCGCCGACTGACTCTCTCTTTTTAGCACACTATTTCTCCAAAAAATAAAATTTTCAGAAATTTAACTAAAACAATTTTTAAGTATACCATAAGGTAATTATTTAGTAAAAATATTTACTGTTAAATTTTGTAGTTTTTTGTTCGCAACATTAATTTTAGGGTAAATTTTAATGATAAAGTTGGAAAGAATAATCAAAATTGTGAAGCACAAAGCTGGATTTAATGTTTTAATTTGTTTACTTTTCCATGTTGAGTAAACAGTAAAAGGAAGTCCTTCTTTACATATATATTATGGGTTAACCGCGAACAATGCCAAGTTGCGCACGTTTTATCTCCAACGTTCAACGCATATTCTTTTTTATACATAAATCCTTAAGTTTTATCTTTTAGAATTTATATTAATTTTATTTAGACCCTTGGTTTATATTTAATAAAACATTGTCGTCAACAAGAAGTTTCTTCATTATTTCGCAGAGCGTTTAGGCCTTGTTTTTTATTCTCAAGAAATTCCACATTGATTTGCATTACTATTTTATAAATTGTTTGTATACCCGCTGCGAATTATTGTTATTATAACTTTTTAATTTGTTTTAAATTCATTTATAATCTGATTATTTATATTTTTACCGAGTAAAGGATGATAACCAACTAGAATTTTAGACAGGTTTTATTTCATTAATTTAATTGCTTGTAACTTTTAAATTTTTAACCAAAAAATGTAAGCTTTAAATAATATTTTCTAAAATGATTTATTTATTTTTGTTAGGATTTATCTGGAATTTATTAATTTCTAACACTAATAAAAATAGATAATAATCTTTTTGATACGCGCAATTATGGAAAAGATTATTTTCATTCTTAATTTTATATTTAAATAATATGTAGTAAAAAATCTGCTATTGACTTTCGATGCCAAAAAAAAAGCATAAGCATTCGGACTTATTTTATTCTTCGTATTGTCTATTAATTATATTATTAAAGATATTTCCAGTAAACATCACACATTCAACCAAAATCAAAACACCAATTTTGATGAGGGATTTAGGTGTTTTCATAAAAATGCAATAAAATTTGAATTTTAAATTTGTGTTGTTGACTAATTTTATTGCTTTATTATTACATGAACAAGACACGTTTAAGTAATAATAACAGTTTTGTCTTTTACTATGTTTTAAATATTAATATTAAAGTAAATAATTTTATTGTTGTTGAAATTTTAAATATTTTTGGCAGTAATAGATTTTTATCTTAAATAATATTAAATATTTATTTGTTGAAAATATTTTTACAAATACCTTGAAACACAGTCTAACATTTATTCGTGACCAAATTTTGCAGACATTCTTCTAGTGCTCCCTTCTTACTCCTACAAAATTTAGTGGAGTTTCTGAGAATTTTGAAAAAAAAATTATATTTTCATCAAAATCGGCCTCAATAGAATTTTAATATTTTTAGCATGCCGTCATACCATTTCTTGGCATTTTTTTACAAATATATTGCGGGAAAAGAAAAACGAAGGTCAATAATGTAAGGGAAGCAATAAATGGCTGATGAATTGATAATGAGCAAAAAATAGTAAATTAAGTAGTGACTAGGTATTTTATTTGTATTCGTAATTTTCTTTACAATTTTGTTATTTTAAACAGATTATCTTTAGTTTTCAATCGTTAAAAAGTTATTTCATATTTATTTCCTTTTCAATACAAATAAAAAACGATTCTTATAACTGTATTTTCATTAAAACTATTAAATATTCATAAAAATAAAACATTAATCACCAAAGATGAGGAAAATTAAATATTCATTTGTAACGATTTACTGTGCCAAAAAATAATGCTGGTGATATAATTTCAATATTCATTCAGCAAGGAAAAGGTTGCTGCCTGATCAGCTCTATTACACAATTCTTCGTCCACAGGCATTTTTCACTCAAATATTTTTATTTCAACAATTTTCAAATTTTTTTACTTCAATGGATTTCGCTTTTGGTCGCCTACCCTGACCCGTCGAAACTCGAGAACGAAATCTCGCCAGTGTTTATATTATTTTCTATAATACATTTACTAATGAAAAGGAATAAAATGTGTAAACAAGCCAAACATAAAACAGATTTTATTTCAAAAATAAATTTAAATTTAATTTTTTTAAATTAATTTTAGTTTATTCATTCAACTTTAAATATAAAAATAAAAAATAAAGTATTACGAAGTGATCATATTACCTCTAATCACATTGGCAAAAATAAAAATATTAAAATTTTTACAAATAAAATAAAATATGAGTCGGTATATATTTTTTTGAACATATAAAAGAGCAAAGTTAACTCAGCAAATCAATAAATCAAAAATAATTATAATTACGCTGTTGTCTCATACTTCTTGCACCGACGAAGTAACGCAAGAAAGAATCGACGAAGACATGATATAACAAGAAACTTTGTTTATTATTAATTGAAACTAAATGTTGAATAAAAATCTCTTATTAATATTTTATTTAAAAAATAAATTTAAATTTCATTTTTTCTATTTATTAATTTCAGCTATTCAAATTCAACTTTAAAATCAATTACAATTTTTATAAATTTAATTGTTATTAAACTTCTAAATTCAGCGACTAAATAATATTATATACAAATATTACAATCACAATATTAAATGTTAGCTCAAGAGCTAAAGAATTTAATTCAAGCAAATGTTTTAGAATTTACTATAAAAACATAAATTGTGCATAAGTTTGTTAAGCTAAGGCACCGGAATGTAGTAAAACTACAAGTAATTTATATTTTAGAAAAAAATTAAGCAACATATAATTGAAATATATACTTAATTTATAAAAAGTATCTTAAAATATTTCTTAAAACAAAAAAAATGTATAGCAAAAAATGATATTTCAATAATGTTGGGTCAAGTTCAAAAGAATTTGTTATCAATAAAACTATTGTTATTTAAATAATATTTAAGCAAAGAATATTTATAAGTTAAGAAAGGACTGATCTTAAAAAAACCCAGCTTTGTGATTCAATGGATAACGGTAGTGGCTTCACATGATCTATGGAGCACTTTATAAAATCATTATTTGACAACATACATACAATACATGTTATAATAATCAATACCAACAAATTTACACCTAAAAAAACTAAAAACATATTAAGTAATATTATTAATTAATTAAACGAATTTCATTAAATATATCCAAAATTTTTAAACGAAAGTGTCATTAATGATAAAAAATCAAAAATACAAAGTAGTGATCGATATATTAATTAATTTTAAAAACATAATTTGTGCTGGTATATTTTTGACCTGTTTGACATGAGAGCGCTTGCAATCAACATTGTCGGGAGTGCATGACATTTAAAATAAACAATTCAACACTTCCTTAACGCATTTTAAAAAATCAATAATACACTAACAAATAAAAGTAATTAACGAAACAAATGATTTTTCTGCTACATCAATAAACATAAATGAAGAAAGCAAAAACTAAAGCACAAAGAGAAACAGACTAATTATATTAAAAGTAGTAAGAATATTAAAAAATATTTGTTGCTAATATTAGTACAGTAATGTTTCTTATTTCTTTCATAGAAATAAACAAATTTTCGATTGAAATCAGAAAATATATTTCTTTAAAAGTAAAATAAATTATTTAAATTAAAATATTTATTCTGAAAACTTCATTTTCAAAAATCAAGTTCACCGGGGATAATTTTATGATTTTAACGATATTTGGTGACCTGATATTACCAAAATTTAATAAAGTAAGCAATAAAGCACATCCACCTTATTAAAAGCTATGAATTTTGAAATAAAAACTAATAATCTCTTAATAAAATTCAATTATCCATATCATACAAATTAAATTCGAAAAATCAACGCACTGACTTTAGTGATTTCTGCTTGGAATTACTCGACAATTCCCATTTCGAAAATTGTTATCCAAGAAAAAGTTGAGTTTTTATGATTGTGCTTATAATAATAATCGATTTACCAATTAAAATAAAAAAACATTTTATTTTTTGATCATTTTTTGCCTACTTTTTGCAACAAGCCCATTTTAAATTATAATATAATACGTACTCTAAATTAATAAATTTAGAAAATTTTCAAAGTGCTGAAAAAAAAATAAATTTATATTAATAACAAAAACGATGACATTAAATTTGCTGATTTGCGACTCTTCATTAATATATTTAAAAAATTAAATGTACTTTTTATTTCGTTGTTGATAATAAAGGTTGATGTTTAACTATTGTATTTAATAGCATACATATTTTCTATTAATTCTTTTTGTTTTTAATGTGAAGGTATACAAATAATTTGTATTTATTTCATTTAAGTATTTATTTTATTTTATAGCATTTAGCGAGAGGGGAAAAAATATATGCAGAGCAATTCAACATCCAAATAAGAAGCGCCTGGCCGTAATTGTGCAAGTTAGATTTATATTTTGTAATTGTTAAGGAGTAATATGATATTATTCAATATAAATTAAATACTATGAATAATGCTTAAAGGGACTAATCGTCTTTCTTCACGAGAGCACCTTCTTTTGGTGGAACGGACGCGATCAACAATACTCTGACCAACAAACAAAATTTGTTTTTAAATGTTAACGAATAAGTGATTTATTGACCTAAAATATCCAATAGTAACCCAAAAAATTAAACATTATTGCATATTGCAACAATTTTCGGGATGAGCACAAGAACTGCGCTATTTATTATGTATTTAATTTATCTAAACTTAATCCTATGTAAGGTAAAAATGCAAAATTTCATGTAATGTATAATAAATAAATAACTTAAGGAGTCAACAAATGTATGACTAGTATAAATAAAAAATAAATCCGAGGTAAATTCATTTTAAACCAGACCAATTTGTGTTGTTTTGTTTACCTACAGCCGTCGCTTATAAAGAAAATATTAAAGAATTAAACTTTGAAACGAAAAATAAAACCTTAATATGATAAGATCATGAATGTGATTCTATAAATTTTTATGCAAATAAAAAACATTAATTTTTTGTCTGCAAAATTTTATTAAAGACAAATACCTATACTAAATAATCTAATCGAAAACTACAAATTTTGTTATTCGGATCTAAAGCTAGAAAATAAAACAACTTTACAGTGTCTTTGTAATTAGGCCCTGCGTAAAAATTTCACTCATTAAATGTATATTAATCGGATAAACCGCAATATAAAGTTGAAAACAAATCCAATTTCATAACATACAGTTTAATAACAATAATACTTTTAGCCGGGTTCTGATTTTTGCATATACTCAAGAAGTAATATTGAATAAATTAAAATATTATAAAAAAACTATTATTTAAAATTAAAATGTAATGAATTTAAAATATTTATTACAGTACAAAGGAATTTTAAAAAATTGAAAAACAAAAAACTAATTAAAATGAAAAAATTGATTTTCAAAAAAAACAACAATGTCGGCATAAGGATTCACCTGCTTTCGGGAAAACCTTTTCAACAACGGCTTAATATTATGATAAAAACCATGAATAGCATAAGATCATAAATGCGATTCTATAAATTTTACAAATAAAAAAGATCTAGCAATGTTTAAAATGTAAATAAAAAACATTAATTGTTTGTCTGCAAAATTCTATTAAAATACAAATATATTAAGTACTAAAATCTAATCGGAAATTATATTTAATTAAAAACACCTAAACAAAGGAAGGGATGAACAAATAAGCAAAACGTAGAAAAACAAAATTTTAGTTATTTATTGATAAAATTTAATTTTTAACGTTTCTTTCAAAAAAGCTCAAAATTAGCAGCTTCGAATTAAAGACAAAAGTCTGAAACAAACTAAAACTCCAAATTTTTAATGTTTATTCATTTCAACTTGCGAACATAAATTAATCATTATTAATATAGAATACAAATAAAGTGATTTCAAACTCTAATACTATAAAATGAACGACATTTGAATAAGCGTCATAAAACAAGAATATAGCTTACGAGCAAACACAAGCAAGAACATCACAGACAGAGTGATTGCGCAGTCTTTCAACAAGGCAATTAAAAACTAACAACGAAGATGCATGCCAAAACACTAGCGATAGTCGCTTAAGCAAATAGCAGTGACGGGGAATTCTTGGGAAATGGGCCATCAACTGACGGCGTACAGTCCATAATGAGCAAAAAACATTTTGGGCATCGTAAAACCTAATAAAAAAAGAAAAAAATAAAGAATAGAATAAAGGTCGAACTGCCAACTATTGTTTGTACGGACTAGGGACAAATTTGCCCTTCAATTTTTAAAAATGCCGCGTAATGCCCTCCAACACGGACACGCTTTCGATGAGTTAGCAGACGTCCAGAGCATTCTTAAATCTATCCTGGCTGGTCTGCTGCATCTAACCAAGTTAAGTAGCTGTTCAAGTAATGTATGGCATAATACTTAAGCAAAAATATTGGGTCTTAGAATTTAAAAATGATAATATTTTTAAAGTTGAGATTAAAATCAAAAAAGAAATAATTAAAACAAAAAATTGTGAAAAATCAAAGAAAATGATTTAAATAGCTAAATTTACTAAAACAAATAAATGAGATAAAACATAAAAGGCCAAAAACTAAATCAAATAATATTAAAAAACTTGGATTTAACAAACAAGTAAACGATTAGGCTAAAAATATCTTAAATAATAAAAGTAAGAAATTAAAAGCTGAAAGTTTAATAAAACCATAAATATAAGGCATATAACATTTTCAAAATACAGTTTAAATCTATACCCTAAAAGTTGAAAAACAATTCCATCTGTGCCCTAACAACCGCCGCATAAATGGAGCTAAAAACTCGAGAGCGCAAGCAATGCCAAACTGTGCTCTTTAGCATCCTTGATCTTCTTTGGCTCCTTTTATTATGTAAATTCTAAGCAGATCGTGAAAAAAGTCATTGAGGTATAGCCAAATAAATAAAAATTTAATTGGAAATATCAATTTATTGACTAAATAAAACCTGTTAAAATTATAATATTTAACTAAATTTTAAAAAATTATTGTAACTTATACATAAATAATTCCACAACTTTGTGACTGAGCGACAATATATGATATTTCTAGATACGGGCGCATTTTTCAAGTGGTGTAAAAAAGCAAGGGGGCTTCTTATGCCAAAATATGCATTACAAAACTTTCAATAGATAAATATTAAAATTAACTAAAAAGTAAACAAAATTTTAAATGTTTCAAAGACAATGTAAATTCTTTATTTATTTTTTAATAAAACAGAACACCAATAATTTAAAACCATAAAATAAGTAAATCAAATTATCTTCAAACAGAATAAATTTAAATTGCATGAATTTATTAATTTGTTTTATCTTAACCTTCGTAATGATTCAAACCTACAAAATTAGCACAAAATCCAAAAAGCAAAAAGACTACAATAAGGCCCGAGTGGCATTTCATGAGATAGGGCACTTTTTGGCGTGTGGTTTCAACAAAAGACCGACCAACTGATCGACGAAAAATTCAGCACTTTTTTAAATTTAAAATAAAAAATAATAATTTTATATAATTTTTATTTGTTGCTTAAAATTTAGAAGAAAATTTATGTTATGAAGACAGTAATGGTATACGGTATCAATATAAATTTACTCCAAACGTAGTAAATATCATAAATTATAATTACCAATCAATCTATATAAAATACCTTATAAATTAAAATAATCAAAATCAAACAAATAGTTTTCTTGAAGTTTGATTAAATGATTTATTATTTGCAAAGCTACTGATACTAATGAATATCGTTTGGTATTAATGTGTGACTATTCCTATTTTAACTCCTGGCTACAGGCATACGGCATACGATAAGCACGATTTTTTTGACCCTTCTATCACAATAATACATACTAGATGTAATACATAAATTAAACTTATTTAAAAATAATAATTGAACATATATTATAAATAATAAAAGTAATTTTAAAAAAATATAAAAAACCATAATATTATCGAATAAATTAAAATACCATTGAATGAATAAACGAAATAAATTGATAATTATATAAAAACAAAATAAATTAATATTGAAAAACTTTTTTTAATATTAAGTGAATTATTGAAACCTTTAACGGTTTCTTAGAATTTTATTATTATTATTTAAAAAAAGTTATTTTAATTTTTTAATGCTATATATACTTTTTAAAATTTTTTTGTTATTTGAAATTTAAATAGTATACAAATATCGCTATTACCGTATGAACAGTAATAGTTGACAAATTACAGTTTTTGAAGTATTATCATAATTATTGGAATTATCGTTGTTTTTTTGGTTATTTTTGGTTTTTTTATTGTTCTTTTCCTTCTTATTAGTGAATGTATCTGAAGATGTATCCGAAACATTTTTCTTTTACACTCCGATGTAGATTTAATTAATCATTTAAAGATACTAATTTAAATAATACATTGAATATTTGAAAGAACGTTTTATTTTTCTTCCGGAAAATCGCCATATATTAAAAACTTTTCAGATATCTTAAGTATTCATCCTCTTACCTATTTGATCTTTATGCGGGAAATCCACGATTATTATAATTGTCATTTGCATTTAGAAATTAATTATACTGTGACATTTTCTCTTTTTTTTTTAAGTTTACGCCAAGGGACAATTTCTTAATATGTTATTAAAATGGGGCCGGCTTTTATCAATTTAAGCAAATATTGTTAAGAGGTAACTCAAAGTTGAATATTGATATTTTTTAAAATTTTTTATTTTTTTGCGCGTTTAAAAGTGTATCGCTTTAAATTAATATAATTGATTTTTAATATTACATGGTCCAGATTGGTGACTTTCGTATGATATTTAAGTGTATTTATTTTAATTGCTTAGTTGCTATAATAAGTTTTGATAATAAAGCAAGTCGAGCTATATAATATTTTTTGATACAGAACAGTACTCCAAAAAATTATTCAAATATAATCAGGCACGTTTGCCATTTGTATTAATTGCGATAAATTAAAACCACTTTTCTATTGAATCGTTAATGATATTTACATACTGGAGAGAAATAAAATAAACGCCGAAATTATTTTTAAATGTTTATTTAAAACTTGTAGTCTTTAAAAAAGGACTGTGAATTTTATTCTAAACAAAGACGATGTAAAAACAAGACTAAAATTAACTTTTAGTTTATTATTTATAAATATAAGGCAATAATTTTAATCGGCTTTTGAAGACCAGGAATAAAAATTGATAATAGCACAAGATTGGCGTAGCAGAAGTCTACCAGAGGAATGTCTCAAAGCAATCACCAACCATTTCATCATGTCAGTGTCATAGGAGTACAAGTTCAAATTAGTTTAATCTGTATACGCTGAAAGAAAAGACTGCATGTTAAAATATTAAATTAAATTGTTAAAACCTAAATGCTTTAATTGTATAGAAAAATTGAATCTAAATCAAATATCCAATTAAAACAAAAATCTAATTTAATAAATGAATAAATAATCCTACAAAATTTCGCTCATAAAATGCTTAAACTATATAAGATATGCGAAACAACACGAACTGATGATAAATTAATTTATTTGAGAAAAACATATATTTATGATTTGTTATAAAATTAAAAAAAACATAATTTATACGGTAAATTGGACTAAAATAATTTAACTTATTTAATTTAAATAAAAAATTAAATATTACAATCAAAAAGCATTCATTTTTAATTGAATTCAGTGTAATTAATGCGGACTAAAAATATACAATTAAACCCTGCAAAAAATTTATAGCAGTCTTGCAATAATAAAAGCGAATTAAAAAAATAAACCTAAAGAAAAAATAGTTTTTGAAACAAATTAAATTCAAAGGAAATATGCAAAATATAAAAAATTCAATCGGTACCTTTTTTATTTGCACAATGTTTTTAAATTTTGCAAGCAATAAACGCAAATTACAAATAAAAATTGTGCCCGATATACTAAATTCTAAAAACAGTCAAATTAGATTACATACTTTCATGCATTCGACATGGGCATACACTATTCTTCTAATTGCTGGCAATGACATAAAGATTTATAACAACTTTGAAAACCTCTATTAAATTAAAAAAACAATAAAAATAAATTGTAACTAAAAAATTCAAACGTTTTGAATAACGAATTGACAAAACATACCTATTAGCTAAATAACCTTTTAATAGTTTAAATTTTATCTATACTAAATGTAAAGAATTAGCATATTCACATGAACAAAATACTTTTAAAAAAATCCAATCAACATTTTATGATATTGAACTTACAAGTGTAAAATATATTCATTTGGTTTTTGAAATTTAAATATTATTATAATAGTTTTAATTAAATTAAATAAATAAACGGAATGAAAATTTGCAAGTGTATTCAATCGAACGCAAAGACAAAATATTCCATCTGCTGGTGAAATTACTAAATTATTTGCTGAATCTGCAGATTTTACTCATACATTAGCAACAATTAAATAAATCGAATACAAATGATTCAATGGCCTTTTTAGAAAATTGTGCACTTCAAATTTGAGATGTTTCACAGCTTCACAATTTAAAATGCAAAATACCTAGAAAATTAATTATTTTAAAACTCTAAACTAAAAAAAAATAAAAAATGACACTAAAGCCCATAGAATTACAAAAAATCATGAATGGCATTTGTACAACTACAATGGATACCGATTGCCATTGTATTTATTTAAAAATGTAAAGCATTTGCAATGATTGTGAAAGAAAGATAAAGCACATAAAATTATTCTAATCTTCTTGTTACGTTTAATCAAGCGTAATATTTAGCTTTAACTCAATAACTACATTGACGAATAATAATTAAATATTTTTATTAGCTTACATTCAACAATTTGGTTTTAACAATTATATAATGTTATCGTTGAATGTACGGTAAAAATTAAAATGGGTTTGCAAGTCTAAACATTGCGGTATATTAAATAAACCCCATTAAAAAATTACGGATAATAATCGAAATAAATTAAAAATAAAATAAACTATAGGTTAGTGTTTAACGCTTAATGGCTAATACGTCGTTTACCTTGAAAAATCCCAACTGAGGATAGTCAAATTATTTACTTGCATTAATAAAAAAAAGTAATATAAATGTATCGATTAAAATAAAACACGCAAGAACAGATAGAAACAATGGAAATGTCGCATGATGGAGGTCTCCTTGAAGAGTTGGAGGCACTATGGTCAGAATAATTTCCAAACCTCCAAACTATATAAGAAAAATTCCAAATATATAACTATTTAGTCAAAAAATTTAAATACTAAAAACATTTTAAAATCAAAGTTATCAATTAAAGGCCAATAAAATAATGGCAAAAAGAATAAAATTGAAATACTGACGCGCTGCCGTTTCTATTTGAAATTAAATGGTTGTTTTCAATATTATTAATTCTAACCTTTTTTATAGCAAATTAACAATCCGTAGACTAATCAGGAAGCACACTCGATCCAAAATACGTTATTTTGGGTTTTGTATAGTTTATTTCTTAAAATTGTTTTTTTTAATTAAAAATTTTAAAATAACAACACCTAATAGTGCTGCTAGACTAAAAGTCTTTATATCAAAATCTTTTATATTTTTAATTAATCACAACAATTAAAATTGTGTTTTTAGTAAATCGGAATGAAAGAATTATTAAATTTATTAAAAAGGTGCATTTAATAAATTATGTCAAACTATCGCAAATTACTGGACTACAGAACAACACGAGCCTGCTTTTGGTAGCTGTCTTTAGTCTTGTTTAATGTGCTTAAATGAAATATCCCAATTTATAACAGAATTAAAACGACTATGTCTAAAATCATGTTGCGATATGCAAAATTCATTTACCATTGATCAATTTTGTCATTTTTAAAGTTGTCAACTTTTAATACTTCAAGACGAACGCTTGAGATACTGCAGAATGGAACAAATAAATTAAAAAAAGTGGTATTTATACAGGCCTAAACTCCAAATTAAAAAATCTTATAACTAGATTCAAATTAAAAATGGTTATCATTAATTGACCATTTTACACAACTTTTTTCAAATTTTATTTCCAAACTATTTAAAAAATCGTAATAAACAACAAAAAATCCAAAAAAAAATCATCTCCATTAGAAGTTTGTGAAACAAAAACGTAAACATTAAATCCTAAGTAAACTATTAAAACACAACAAAGATTTTCTCATAAAATAATTTATTAACGCATACTTTAAATTATAAAAAAAATTAGTTAACATATATTTGTAATATTCGTGTGCATCGTCTTATCCGTGTGCTTCTATATGTACAGTGCACTGAAATCATTTTGAAACTTTTAAATTCAAAACAATTAGTATTTATAATTTTAAGAAAGATTGAGAAAAATAATAAATAAATAAATAAGAAATCACAAACGAAATTAGTACAATTGAGATAAATTAATTAGTTTGATATAAAATAAACCATTTATATGATATTAAACACTTTTTTAATAAAAAAATTTACAATACAAATTTAAAAAATGTAATTGGACAAACACCACCCATTCCACGGTTGGTTTATTAACAAAGATTACGCCTGAACTCATCAGGCTTTAAAGTTATTTAATGTTAAACTGGCTGGTTTATCTGGCGAAATTTCAGAGAAAAAAAAATAAAATATAACAATGATTACATTATATACGAACACCTCGGCTATTTTATTAATTCGAAAATGAGTAAGAGACGCCCCGATTTAAATCAAAATAAAATCAAAGTTTTTTTCAATATAATATTCACAACAACAAAATATTAAATAAAATAGCGTTGGCCTGAAAAAAGTTAAAATTTAAAACAATCCTATTGCGCAATGGTCAAAGTTTACGAAACCCGAGCCAGAGCAAGGATTAACTGTCTTAATATGATATTTTTCTAATATATATATACACCACAGCAAAAATGAGTTAGAATAAAATTTCTAAACTTTGACACATATTCGATTATAATAATGCAATTTTATTTTCAGTTGGCGCAGCAGAAATTTTTTTTTGGATTTGATTCAATTTGCATTAAATATATGGTCTTCAAAAATAACAAATTCGCAAATCAAAAAGGGCCCAAATTTTTTTATAAAGAAAAACATACGCCGATACAAAAATAAATAATAAAGATAAAATGGCAGAGAAAAAAGTTTAATCTTTTAAATAAGTATTCATAAATTGTTGTTGAATAATTATCAGTGACAATGCAAAATTAAACTAAAAAAATGCGATATTAAAGATATTACGATCATTAATTACAATAATTAAAAGATTAACTTCAGCGAAATGTTTTAATTGTTTATAAAAAGAGTTCAATTATTCTCGAAAATAAATTGATAATTATATAAAAACAAAATAAATTAATATTGAAAAACTTTTTTTAATATTAAGTGAATTATTGAAACTTTTAACAATTTCTTAGAATTTTATTTTCATTATTTAAAAAATATTTTGTTATTTTAATTTTTATTATATCTTTTGATATGTCTCATAATAAAAAATTGTATGTAATATAAATTTTTAAAATTCTTCTCATTTTACTTTTAACACATTTATCAATTTCTGCAAATCGTTTATTTTACCTTTTTCTTGTCTTCGTTGTTGTTGTTGTTCGTCGCGTTTAGGTTCGAGTAGTGTTGCTTGAATAGGTATCGCTATTTGAGTATTTTTATTGAGCATTTTTAGATTTATTTTTAGTTCTTAAAAAAACAAAAGCAATTTACACAAAATGATTAATTTATTTAATGCTATATATATTTTTAAAAAATTTTTTTTGTTAAAAAAATATTGTTTTTTTTAAAATTTATTTTGTTGAATTATTTGAAATTTAAATAGTATATAAATATCGCTATTACCGTATTGAATAGTAATAGTTGACAAATTACAGTTTTTGAAGTATTATCTTAATTATTGGAATTATCGTTGTTTTTTTGGTTATTTTGGTTTATTATTATTCTTTTCTTCTTATTAGTTAAAGTATCGAAGATGTATCCGTAACATTTTTCTCAATTCTGCTTATTAAAAAACAAAACAGGAAATAAAAGCCTGAACTTCGCGCCTGAAATATTATTATTTAACTTATTTTTATTAAAAACAAATTATTGTATAAAAACTTCTAGAGAAAAAAAGTGTTTAAAAATAAAAACTATTTTATAAATATTTGATATTGTGCCTTAAAGAATAAAGCTAAACTTCGGAGGCGCGCTCTCTAGCAAGTTTGGGATTTTGCTGGGACAAACCTCGGTCGGAGTACAATCTATTCAATAATTTGATATTGGAGTTGGATAATTTATAAAACAACGTTTAATGAGAGTTAAGACAAAATAATCTAAGCATAAAAAATTCCGTTTAAATTGTTACTCAATCAAAATTTTTAATAATTGCTGAAAAGAATTTAGGTTACTTTTCATCACAAACCAACAACAACAAAATTTTAAATCATAACAATATCCTTAAATAATTTTAAACCAAACAAATAAATATATTTCACAACGTTTAAACCCCTTTTAGGCAATTAACAAATTGAAATAAAAAGTGTTTCATAAAAGGCCGATCATATGAATATTTAAATTATGGATAATTATTTTTAATATTTAATTAGATACCATTAAAAATCAGAGTATTAAAAAATTATGCTAATGTATAAAATAATAATATAAACCTAAATGGTTGTGAGAGGTAATAAATTTAATTAATGGCAGCTATAAACAATAAAAAAATAAAACAGATTTTTTGTTTTTTAGCAATGAGAAATAAAAATGTTTTGACTTAAATTAAAATAAATTAATCAAGCTTAAAGAGTAATTTTACACTCTTAAAATTGTTTCATTTAACGATGCCGGAAAAAAAGTTTTACAAATATTAAAAAAATAAAATATTTTATAATGTAGGTATGTGCAATTACGTGAAGCAGTTCAGATTGGCGATTCTAAAATCAAAATCCCAAATAACAAGAATTAACCAAAGCAAATTTAGCCTAGAATAAATATATAATAATTATTAATCTATTTATATATTGTACAAAAATAAATGAACTAAACTCAGCGTTATAATAGTTAAACAAAACTACAAATTATTATTATCAAATATTTAAGAAAATAGTCTAAAGCTTTCGACACACCCAAAGAAATTTAGAAAACCCGCAAAAATTAGGGATTCATTATACAAAAATATTGGAGCAAATGGTAAACTGTGAAGCAAAAAAAAATCATCTCCATTAGAAGTTTGTGAAACAAAAACGTAAACATTAAATCCTAAGTAAACTATTAAAACACAACAAAGATTTTCTCATAAAATAATTTATTAACGCATACTTTAAATTATAAAAAAAATTAGTTAACATATATTTGTAATATTCGTGTGCATCGTCTTATCCGTGTGCTTCTATATGTACAGTGCACTGAAATCATTTTGAAACTTTTAAATTCAAAACAATTAGTATTTATAATTTTAAGAAAGATTGAGAAAAATAATAAATAAATAAATAAGAAATCACAAACGAAATTAGTACAATTGAGATAAATTAATTAGTTTGATATAAAATAAACCATTTATATGATATTAAACACTTTTTTAATAAAAAAATTTACAATACAAATTTAAAAAATCGTAATAAACAACAAAAAATCCAAAAAAAAATCATCTCCATTAGAAGTTTGTGAAACAAAAACGTAAACATTAAATCCTAAGTAAACTATTAAAACACAACAAAGATTTTCTCATAAAATAATTTATTAACGCATACTTTAAATTATAAAAAAAATTAGTTAACATATATTTGTAATATTCGTGTGCATCGTCTTATCCGTGTGCTTCTCTATGTACAGTGCACTGAAATCATTTTGAAACTTTTAAATTCAAAACAATTAGTATTTATAATTTTAAGAAAGATTGAGAAAAATAATAAATAAATAAATAAATAAGAAATCACAAACGAAATTAGTACAATTGAGATAAATTAATTAGTTTGATATAAAATAAACCATTTATATAATATTAAACACTTTTTTAATAAAAAATTTACAATACAAATTTAAAAAAGGTAATTGGACAAACACCACCCATTCCACGGTTGGTTTATTAACAAAGATTACGCCTGAACTCATCAGGCTTTAAAGTTATTTAATGTTAAACTGGCTGGTTTATCTGGCGAAATTTCAGAGAAAAAAAAATAAAATATAACAATGATTACATTATATACGAACACCTCGGCTATTTTATTAATTCGAAAATGAGTAAGAGACGCCCCGATTTAAATCAAAATAAAATCAAAGTTTTTTTCAATATAATATTCACAACAACAAAATATTAAATAAAATAGCGTTGGCCTGAAAAAAAGTTAAAATTTAAAACAATCCTATTGCGCAATGGTCAAAGTTTACGAAAAACCGAGCCAGAGCAAGGATTAACTGTCTTAATATGATATTTTTCTAATATATATATACACCACAGCAAAAATGAGTTAGAATAAAATTTCTAAACTTTGACACATATTCGATTATAATAATGCAATTTTATTTTCAGTTGGCGCAGCAGAAATTTTTTTTTGGATTTGATTCAATTTGCATTAAATATATGGTCTTCAAAAATAACAAATTCGCAAATCAAAAAGGGCCCAAATTTTTTTATAAAGAAAAACATACGCCGATACAAAAATAAATAATAAAGATAAAATGGCAGAGAAAAAAGTTTAATCTTTTAAATAAGTATTCATAAATTGTTGTTGAATAATTATCAGTGACAATGCAAAATTAAACTAAAAAAATGCGATATTAAAGATATTACGATCATTAATTACAATAATTAAAAGATTAACTTCAGCGAAATGTTTTAATTGTTTATAAAAAGAGTTCAATTATTCTCGAAAATAAATTGATAATTATATAAAAACAAAATAAATTAATATTGAAAAACTTTTTTTAATATTAAGTGAATTATTGAAACTTTTAACAATTTCTTAGAATTTTATTTTCATTATTTAAAAAATATTTTGTTATTTTAATTTTTATTATATCTTTTGATATGTCTCATAATAAAAAATTGTATGTAATATAAATTTTTAAAATTCTTCTCATTTTACTTTTAACACATTTATCAATTTCTGCAAATCGTTTATTTTACCTTTTTCTTGTCTTCGTTGTTGTTGTTGTTCGTCGCGTTTAGGTTCGAGTAGTGTTGCTTGAATAGGTATCGCTATTTGAGTATTTTTATTGAGCATTTTTAGATTTATTTTTAGTTCTTAAAAAAACAAAAGCAATTTACACAAAATGATTAATTTATTTAATGCTATATATATTTTTAAAAAATTTTTTTTGTTAAAAAAATATTGTTTTTTTTTTAAATTTATTTTGTTGAATTATTTGAAATTTAAATAGTATATAAATATCGCTATTACCGTATTGAATAGTAATAGTTGACAAATTACAGTTTTTGAAGTATTATCTTAATTATTGGAATTATCGTTGTTTTTTTGGTTATTTTGGTTTATTATTATTCTTTTCTTCTTATTAGTTAAAGTATCGAAGATGTATCCGTAACATTTTTCTCAATTCTGCTTATTAAAAAACAAAACAGGAAATAAAAGCCTGAACTTCGCGCCTGAAATATTATTATTTAACTTATTTTTATTAAAAACAAATTATTGTATAAAAACTTCTAGAGAAAAAAAGTGTTTAAAAATAAAAACTATTTTATAAATATTTGATATTGTGCCTTAAAGAATAAAGCTAAACTTCGGAGGCGCGCTCTCTAGCAAGTTTGGGATTTTGCTGGGACAAACCTCGGTCGGAGTACAATCTATTCAATAATTTGATATTGGAGTTGGATAATTTATAAAACAACGTTTAATGAGAGTTAAGACAAAATAATCTAAGCATAAAAAATTCCGTTTAAATTGTTACTCAATCAAAATTTTTAATAATTGCTGAAAAGAGTTTAGGTTACTTTTCATCACAAACCAACAACAACAAAATTTTAAATCATAACAATATCCTTAAATAATTTTAAACCAAACAAATAAATATATTTCACAACGTTTAAACCCCTTTTAGGCAATTAACAAATTGAAATAAAAAGTGTTTCATAAAAGGCCGATCATATGAATATTTAAATTATGGATAATTATTTTTAATATTTAATTAGATACCATTAAAAATCAGAGTATTAAAAAATTATGCTAATGTATAAAATAATAATATAAACCTAAATGGTTGTGAGAGGTAATAAATTTAATTAATGGCAGCTATAAACAATAAAAAAATAAAACAGATTTTTTGTTTTTTAGCAATGAGAAATAAAAATGTTTTGACTTAAATTAAAATAAATTAATCAAGCTTAAAGAGTAATTTTACACTCTTAAAATTGTTTCATTTAACGATGCCGGAAAAAAAGTTTTACAAATATTAAAAAAATAAAATATTTTATAATGTAGGTATGTGCAATTACGTGAAGCAGTTCAGATTGGCGATTCTAAAATCAAAATCCCAAATAACAAGAATTAACCAAAGCAAATTTAGCCTAGAATAAATATATAATAATTATTAATCTATTTATATATTGTACAAAAATAAATGAACTAAACTCAGCGTTATAATAGTTAAACAAAACTACAAATTATTATTATCAAATATTTAAGAAAATAGTCTAAAGCTTTCGACACACCCAAAGAAATTTAGAAAACCCGCAAAAATTAGGGATTCATTATACAAAAATATTGGAGCAAATGGTAAACTGTGAAGCATCTGCACAAAATGTTTTCAAAAAAAACAAATTGAAAAACAAAAGTTATTGTCCGTGAATTACTCAATAATATAAAATCTAAATAAGTTGGCAAAATGATTATTTTTTAAATTTAGAATTGGCTATTCGAATAAATTATAAATATAATTAAATCGAGGATTAGTGATGGACAAAAACAAGGGCGATCATGCAGTTTGTAAAAAAAATTTTAAACTTCGTATCTTATTTAACACGTACGTGACATAAAAGTTGAGCCCTTTCTTCTGCGTCAGAAATAAAAATTAGTCAAGTGCAACTGAATATAAAAAGGCATTACAATAAAATTATTCTGAGTTAAGCATAAATATATATAACTAATATTAACTCAAATAGTCTTTAAGCCATTAAATTTATATTTGAAAAGTAAATAAAATTAAAATAGTTTTAGAAAATTGAATTGTAATTTTTGTTAAATTGCAGAAAGATTTAAATGCAATTATTAAATTATTATTATTAAGGTTACATCTGACACAAGGCATACCCATACTAATGTAAAATACAAACCCATACATTTTTTTCATTTGCATACAGACTCGAAAACAGCAAACAAAATGTTATTAGCAATAATTATTTAGTTAAATCAAAAAAGTCAATTGTAGTAAAAATAGTCAGCCCTAAGATTTTTTCAACCCCAAAAAAATATTATAACTAAATGAAAAGTCTCGCGCTAATAAAAAACTTTATTGTTAGAAATCGATGTTATCTCATGCAGCGTACAACCAATCATTGCATTTCACAAAATTGTATGCAGTGCAATGCAATTTATGTTAAATATAAATCAGAAAAATGTGCTGAAACAAAAACGTTTTATTGCAGCGCTAACTACATTGCCCGTCTGCATCATTGTTTTGCCATTTATTTACAATCAATAATATTTATGGCATAAATGCCTAATCTAACTATGGCATAAAGAATAAAATTGCAAACAAAAATAATTTTAGAAGATTTAATATAAAGAAATACTTTTAAAACAATTTAAAGATATCATAAACCTATTTGCCACATAAAAATAAACAATCGTTTTATTATGAATAAATAATTTTCAGACGACGAGAGTAATTTGGGCATAACAACCCAATCTAAAAATTATTTTAGTTTACTTTTTTGAACATTTTATTTTTGAGAAATAGTGTGCTAAAAAGAGAGTAGTTACAGCCTGTAAAAGCGCCGGATTTTTTCGCAGGCTATACCTATGGCGGGGGGGTCGGCTGCCAAGTGAGGCCCAGCCAAGTGAGGCTTGGCTAGTTGGGTCCTATAGCCTAAACCTATTGGCAGGGTCCCTGCGCGACTTTTTTGAGTTTTTTTCCTGCGAGACTTTTATTTTTATTATTTAAATTTATTATTGATTTTTTATTGCGCGAGATTTTATTTATTTTTAAATCATTTAAAATCGATTTGCATCCAAAGGGATCAGAACCCTCGCTTCCACTGCGAGGGAGTCGAGAGCACTAACCACTTGGCCATGGTGTGTTGGGAGTAAAGGCCTTTAATTGTCCCTATATACTGGCGAATGACGTCACCCAAATTTTTTCCCTGCGAGACCTTATTTAATA
>JAEVLN010000020.1:258510-325462 GCA_018350325.1 Globodera rostochiensis
GACATGTCATCATAATTTGTTTATGTTTTTTAGTTTTTATTTTGTTGATAAAAACGGTTTTGGGGCCTTTTTATTCGACTTTTTTAAATAGCTATTCAGGCGGGCTATTTTATTTTAGATAATTCAGAGGTTTTTCACTAGTTAGGTTGTGTTAATTTTAATTAGGTTGTTGATTTTGGTTTATAGGTGGTTGAGGGGAGATTTTTGTTTTAGTTTTTTTCTACTTTTTAGAAAATTTGAGATTCAATGAGAGCTACTTGTTGATTTTTAGGTTTTTTTTGTCCTTTTTTTAAATTTTATCAGTTTATTTAGTCAATCAAATTTCATTATTTACTATCAAAACTCAGCAATCCGTCCTTTGTTGTTGATAAAAAATTTGTTACTTAATTAGATAAGTGAGATGTTTTCTTTTATAAAGTTTTATTGCTGCTTAATATTTACAATAGATTTCATTTACTTTTTTTTAATAAAAAAGCAATGAAGTTAATAGTTCTCAAAATAGAGTTTATATCAGTTTTTATAAATTACTCTTTCGGCGTAATTTAAAATATTTAGTTCGGATAGTTTATACCTCCGTAAAAACAAACTAAAATTTTTTTTTGAATAGAATAACATTTAATTTCTTGTTATTGATATTGGTTAATGTGTTTGCGTCAATGCCCCGTCTGTACTACTGTTTAATTGTCATGTGTTACAGTCTTAATTTGTTGTAATTTTTTTAAGTTGTTTAAATTTTGGTTCATTTATGTAACATAAACATATCTTTATTATTATTTTTCTAATATTTGCAGTCATTGATAAAACTAAATGTAAATGAAATTTTTTTCAAATCGTAGGAACTCGGATGCATGTTATTTTACTTTATCCTTTCTCGAATTATTGATGAGTTAATATTACTACAATTTGGCATTGATGGAGAGAAAGCATTTGTTTACTTGGCTTTTTTTGCAAAAAAACAAAATAATATTTATTCTTTTTAAGCTGACTTTTAATGATTGTTGATAATTTGTGTAATTGTTATGGCATTATTCATTAACTCCGATCAATATACCCATTTAATTTCTTAGTTTACAATTTTATTTTTCAGCATTTTATCTTTAAATTATACACTTCGAGTTGGATTTTTATCGCCATTTTTAAACGTTTTATTATCAGGATGCGGTTAAATTTAGTAATTGTGTCACTCTTCCTCCTCTCTCTGGTTGTTATTGTTTTTATCCAAGGAAAAAGCTGTTTGCATTATCATATAAAAAGAAATGCCAACTGCTTTCACAGAAATCTTTGGGTGAGTTTTTAATTATTGTTAAATTTAAAAATAATATACAGGTTCCTAAAAATGTAGATATTAATAACTTTTTGTTTTAATTAATATTTTCATTAGAAATAAAAGCTCTTATTTAAAATATTTTCAATTGCATGTTATTGCTTTTGTTCGAGAAAATCAGAAAAATCTCTCCGCGGTTGTTTTAATTAAATTAATTTTAGAAATATATGTTACCACCAACCATTTTGTTGACCCAATTATTTAGTTAGCATCATTTCAAATTACTTCCCATTTTCATCAATGCTCAAATTTTGCAGAGCATTTTTATTCATTGTTTTGGTAGTGAATTTGAATCATTCAAAGTTCATCATTATCTGTAATATATTTATAAACCTTAAAAACTTTATAATTCCGTATAGATATGTCAATTTTCTGTATTTTCATAAATTAAAAAATAATTTTAGCTGATCCGATCAGTAGAGTTTAATTTTTTTAGTTATTGATGATTGTGGAATAAATTTTAATTATATCCATTAATTCAAAAAATATTCAACATTTCGTTTTTCTTGTACTTTGTTTATTTTTCTTAATTTTTTAATACAAATTGGCAAGCGCAAAATACTTCATCTGCGGCTTTTCCTCCCATAATCATCCTCTTCTAGGGTGGAAAGGGACGTTTCGGTCCCGCCGTTTCGGTCCCCATTTCGGTCGCACCGTTTCAGTCCGACCAGTTCGGTCCCGGCCGTTTCGGTCCCAAACATTTTTCACATATACAAAAAGGCAACAAAAGGCCGCTGGGATCATATATGGGGTTTTCAAGGGTGCTGATCACGAATCTGATAATATTTTTAAGATCAAGATTTTAAAAATCTATGATTTTTTATTTTTATAATCAGACAAAAGCTAGAGACTTAGGGGTTGTTAGGCTTACGAACCCTAAGCTCAGGGTGGCTTAGGCCTAAGCCTAACGAACCCCTAAGTCTTTTTGATGGTAAAAAAATATCTTAGATAGTTGTCAGATCTTAAAAATTTAAAAATATTACCAGATTCGTGATCAGCACCCTTGAAAACCCCATATATGATGTTTTCAGCAAATTTGGGGAGGGGGTCGCAAAATGCGAAAGTACCAAAATTCAATAAAATCGTATGGTTTTGATTTAGTCAATAAATCATTTTATTTGGCTTTAGTTTTAATTCAATGAATTTTATTCCTTTTTTGGTTTAAGTATTAATAATATTCTTTTAGTTAATTTTGCTTGAGTATTTGAGCCCACCACCAAATGTTCTCCCTTTTAAAACCTACTCCGCGTTTTTACCGACAAATGATGGTATCACAAATATTTTTATTTTAAATTTGTTTTTAAGAATTTAACATCGTTTTGGTTATTTATAACTTTAATTAGATTATTTAAAACGTATTGCCTATTTTTCAAAAGCGTTTCATTGGTGAGACAAAAATCTTATTTAGGATTGTTTCAGCCTCTGCGAGATTCATCATTTATTTATTTTTTAATTGTTTGGCTTTCACATTTTTAAATAAATGTTTTTCTATTAAAGAATAAATTTTTAAGTGTCTTACACTTGAAAATTATGTATTATTTCAGATCTGAAAATTTTTATTTAATTGCCTATCGCACAAATTAGGTAAAACAAAGCTAAGAAATTAAGCGAAATTAGGAAAATTTATCATGTTTTATAAATCTAACTTTATAAAATTGAGTATATGCTTATTAAATTAAATGTTTCTACAGCCATCGGCAGCCCTTTATTCTTTGAACATTTTCAAAATGTATTTCTTTAACAAAGCTTAAACCGCTTATATTGTTATATAGTTATCTTAAATTAAGAATTAAATTAAGTATTTTAATAATTTTAACCATCATCAGCAAAAGCAGACTCTCGAGAGAATTTGACGAACGCTGGCGTTAAAAGGCAATGTCGAGGTGAACACGCCTTGGCACAACCGTCGGAATATTGGAAGCGGACGCCGTATATCGAGTGTGTGCCGGGCGGAAATGGATATTTTGAGCGCCTGAGAGACAAAAGGAGAAAATAACAGCAAATTTAATATTAAATTATTATATGTGTTTTTGTGTTTCTAAATAATTTCTGCGCATTTAATCATTATTATAAGCTAGAAATTTTTACAAAAGTTTTACTTGAGGACATTATATTATTTAATCGTTATATTTTGTTTAGTAATTAATTTTGTTAATTACAAATCTCCGACACCATTGTGCACTGGCGGGTTCACCGTTCGTAAATTATAGTTGGTTAAACAATAATCAAGCACGCAGTAAATTTTAACATAATATTTATTTCTTTTTATTTAATAAGTTTAAAAGCTTTCATTGTTTGTGTAAGTTATTATTTCTGTTTGTTTTTAATTTCAATTTTAAAAAAATTATTTTAAATAAAACTTATTATTTTTAATAATCTTTTCTTAATCTTTTATTAAATTTTGTTATTTATTTTGACTTTGATGGTTATGATATATAAATTAAACTTTTGTATTTTTATTTGTGAATTTTTTTATTCTTAATCAAATTAATAATACATTTTTGATCTTTTATTTACATATTTTTACCAAATGCCCCAAACTCAGACTTTGTTACGTTGGGTCTCCAATTGCTTTTCATCGCCTAACAAATAAAATCAAATAAAATACCACTAACGCTTTGCGGAAATCTTTTGTCTGTGTAGAATTGAAATTGATATAAATATTTGCTTCCACGAATTATAGCCCAAAATTTCATAGACTGTTAATAAATGGATTTAATAAATTATTAATAAATGGATTTAATAAATTATTATTTTTTGTTTTTTTAGTTATTATTTTTATATTTTGTGTTGTTAATGTTTTTTTAAATATTTGTGTTTTTTTGTATACAATTAACTTTTCTTATTAGAAAATTTATGAGTTGTTTGATAGTTTTCTACATTGAAAATTAGATTAAAGTAAAATTAAAATAATTAATTTTCTAGGTATTTGTATTTTAATTGTGAAGCTGTCAAACATTAGATGCAATTTACACAAAAATTTACAATTTTATTAATATTTTATTTTTTCGTCAAATTTTAGTACCTATAAAATAACATAGTTAAATCACATAGTATTTTTTTAAGAGAACATAAATAAATGTATTAAGAAGCAAATCATCATTTAAAAAAATTTTACAAGAAAAGTTTAAAATTAATAATTTTCTTATTTGTATATGGTTGTTTTTATGTATAATAAATTGTTTTCAAATTTTTTCATGTCTGTGATTAACCGTAGAAGACAAAAATAGCATATAAAAAGATAGCAGACTTAATTATTCACTGGTCCGATTATTTTGTGGAATAATTTAAATTACATTTATTTTATATTTTTGAAGGGTTTCTCGTGGAATATTTAAATATTGTTTCTTATTTCAATCCGTTGGCGCCTTGATATTCGAATCCATTAAGTGAACATATCATCCAACAGAGATTTATCAGCTTCTGGTTTGTTTAAATGTCAATTTATTTTTCCAAAATTCAATATTTATTTCTAAAGCTTTAAATGGATACAGCTTTTTTTATTCATTCGTGAACAAACATGCTAAAATATATTGTGATTATTTATTATTTTCTGTTATCTGGGAAGAAATGCGGCATGCAGTGCTAGTCTGGCTGTGCAAATGGGTTTTTAAAACTTTTGGCAACCTGTACATAAAATAGTTTTCGTATTTCTGCGTCAATTCTCGCTCAGATACCTAGGGTGAGTAATATACATATTTTTTTTTAGTTTTGGCTTATTAAATGAAATGTAATTATAATAAATTGTATTGAATGGCGTTATTGGTAAGATGTCACCGCGCTTGGAGGCTATTTAGATCAGGAATAATTTCTTATATTATTTTATTTTAATTTTATAGACATTCTTCGTCATTTGCGCAAAATAGATTATATAATGGATTATGCGATTTTGTGATGGGGCAAGTCAACAATTCTTTGTATTTGGTTTAATTTGTAAATTATGTTTTAATTTATTATTAAAAATATTCAGTTTACTTATTATAATAAAGCGATGCCACAGCCAACACAAAGAAAAATTCCCGCTGATCTGCTTGCGGAACTGGCCGATGCTCTTTCTTTTGACGTTAGATGGGGCGCGGTCCGGGTTTCTGCCGCATTTGACCCATTTTGTGGCCAAAAAACAATTCAAATGGATTAAGAATGAATTGGCACGCTTACGCTTTAGCGGTATTCCGTTTTATGTCAATAGTCAGTAATTTAAATATCAATCCCAGCCCTATATTAAAATTTAAGGGCTTCGTTCGACTCCTTCCGATTTCTACTTGTTTTGGACGAAATCGAATTTTAATTGAATTTTCAAATCTACAATCAGCAATTTTTAATTTAAAACATTTTGGATATTTTAATGTTTTATTAAAACACAAACTCCAACGCAGTAGGAATCCAGTCGAAATAAAGATCGAAATTAAATATAAAAGGTATCAATCTATGCCTTCTAAATATTTAAACTAAAAAACAATCATTGTGCAAAATACTTTTTAATTTTCTCGAAATGCAAATAAATAACATTGCTACATTTTTCTGAAAAAATAACGGTTAAAAAGACACTTTAAAGATATCAAATAATCCTTTTATTTTTTATAATGTTTGTTAATGTAGAGGAATTTTTATGCACGCCGAAGCTCAATCAGAAAAGGACACGCGCCCGAGATATAAGAAGTATCAAATTCCTAGTTATTAATTACAGAAAATTAAAAAAATAACTGTTAATCTTATATAAAAAAGTTATTGATCAAAAAACGTAAAAGTAAAATATTCATAAAAAAATTTATAATAACTAATATAAGATATTCAAATTTTAATTCAAACGGTTGGTAATTTTCAACAGTATAATTATTTGTCAAATAATAATTGAACATAATTTTATAAATAAAATAATTATATTTTATACAGCAAATGACTAGAACCAGTAAAAAATACAATTAAACTTACCGCCCTTCGGCAAAAAGGTGCCAATCATAAATTTATTTATTGTTCTGAATAACTGTTTTTTTGTTAAAATAAAAAAGAAATCATTGTTTTGGTACTCAGTTTGTCCAAAAGAACTCAAACTCTATTTGGAAATTGTGCACAAGCAGAAATCTCTAAAATTATTTATATTGACTAAAAAATTGTTCCAATCGAAAAATTTTTGACATTCTGTTTTCGTAACATATAGCTAAAAATCATTTACAAAAATTAATCACAAACGAGGTTAAACACCTTAATTTAAAAGCATGCTTTAAACCAATAAATGATTTTTGCAATTTTTGAAGATTTTTAGCTTTTCATCAAAAATGACTCCCATACTTTGTTGATAAAAATATTTTAATAGCTAATTCATGCAAAAATGATGACCGTAGGCAGAACATGTCATCTGGCACAGCAACATTCTTACCACAAGAAGTAAAAATGATTTAAGTTTATCAAATAAAACCAATCACCAATTAATCAAAAATCTATCTAAAAAAGTGTTTATACCGACTATATAAACCAATCAGTGATTAAAATAAATCAAATAATTATTTAGTGAATTTTATTTAAAAGTTGAAGAAACCAAAATAATTGAAACAATCCGGCAAAGTGTTTCGTCGGGACGCCATGAAGTCAGTTTCAGACGATTATCTTTGAATTTAAAAACAATACAATTTATTTTATGCTCCATAAATTATTGTAATAAAATAAAAAATTATATTCAAGTGATATTATGGTTAACAAACAAAAAAATCCAAATTAAAAGTATTTTTTAGCAAATAAAGATCAAAAAACTAAACTTGAATATGATGTTCATTAAAAATAAAAAGTACAATTAAAGTCTAAATTCTTCATGTTTAAACCGAAAATTCAAATTATTTAAAAAATATATTCTGGCCAGGGATGTTATCTTGCAGAGGAAACGTTGAAATTTTCACGTTTTGGGGTTCTTTTCCACGGGTTTTCCACGTTTTTAAAGCTGGCACGTTTTCCAGGTTTTGGGTTTTTTCACCACGTTTTTTCCACGGTTTAGTTAAATAAATTAATGTTGGATATCAATTTTAAAAAGATTTTTAAAATTGATAAATTAAACCTGAAAAATAAAGTTCTTGATACTAATTTAAAACATTTTATCAGACTGAAAACGTTTAATTTAATAAATAAGTTTAAATTAATCGAAACTATATATATATTGGATTAAGGCACTTACTTTTTTACTTAAAACTTTAAAAAACATAAATTAATTTAAATATATCGTTAATTAATATTTTTAAATACATTAAAAGAAATTCTTTAAATAGGAAGTTACGATTCGGCAACCGACACAATTATAAAATTAAACGTGCAGTGCCTGGTTTGAGACCAAAAAATATAGGGTTAAAAATTAGCTATGGTCAATAAAAATCAAATAATATAATAATTCGAATCAAACCCAAATAACAATTTACGTTAAATTAATATCATACACGCAAAGTTAAATTTATTAATAAATTTAAATTAAATTGATCGAGTTTGATTGAACCCATGGGGTTTTAAGACTGATGGCTGTGAGGCAATGTGTGATCTTCCGACGGGAACGAAGTAGAAATAATGGACCACCCAAGGGAATTGATCCTTGTGCGTCTGCCACAGCGCCATCTTTAAAAAATCATTTTCAAATACCCATTTTACCAACATATACAAATTCTTATTTTAATGAACGAAAAATATTTGCCTAATGTTATTAAATTTTATACACATTTTGTAATATTGTCTTCAGGTCTATGTTTGGTTTTTTCCTATGATAAGGTTGTTTTTGGATTGCGTCGCAATTTCCGCAGCAATATAATTGCTTAAAATTGACATGTTATATGTTCAAGATATTTTTTCTTGTACTTTAATACTAATCATAAAATGCATTTCCATATATTTTTATTTATAAAAAACTTATATATTGCATAATAAATTATGTTACATTCTACAGAAATTTATCGGATGTGAAAGAAATAATTTCATAACTTTAAAAAATTAAATTATGAAGATTTAATCACAATTAGTTATAAATTTCACAATTATTTATGTACTGACCGCATGGCTTAAATCAAAAAATAAGCGTATATTTAATTAAAACGGCCAGTTTGAGCTAAAATTATTTCAATTTTTATTTGCTTGAGAAAATTAGCATAATTAAATATTTTAATCAGACAAATTTCAGCGTCAGACGGTTCGAACCGACTTTGAATCAGTTGCCCAGCGGACGTTCATTCAAAACACTTTAAAAAATACCTTTTTTTTTTAATTTTTAAAAACTTAAAATCATTACATAATTAACGGTAATTTTATCTTTAATCAAACAAAAGGATAAGAAAAAATTGAAATTTCGAATAAGAATTCCCTATATAATAAGATTCTACCCCCTTTTTACACCTTTTGTGGAATAACTCTTGAACAAGGGGTCGGATCAAAAAACTCTTTTCACAAGACCCCCCATAGTTTGGGGTTGCCGATATAGGGAAGGTGTAGAATTAAAGTTTGGGTTAGGCATTTTCGAGAAAAGCCCGAAAAATGGTCGAAAAATTGCACAAATTTCCTGACCACCCCCCATTGTTTGGCTCCCAACTCGGCGGGGAGTACCCTAACCGATGATGGAATGTTTTGGAGGGCACACCAGCACTGTTAGGGCTTTCAAATGAACTATCAAGCGTACTGATCAGACAAGTCTGAAGACAGATACGCGTGACACAAAAATCGAAAAAAGTTCAAAAAAGGGAAACGGGTGGGGGTAGGTGAGGGAGGAATAAGGAGAGTTTGTGTTGACATCGTTGGTGTAGTGGTTAAGCACTTGACGTGCATTGGTGACTTTGTGGTATCAATTCCCGCGTGCCAAAATTTCTTTTTTAATTAATTAATATTGGATTAAAAATATTTAAACTCGATTTTTTTTAAAATTTTTCTAATAAAAGAATAAATATGTTTTTAATAATTTTTTTAAACAAATTACAAAAATTTCAGAAACAAAAAGAGGCGGGGTCGGGTGAAGGAGAGAAAGAGGGAGAGTGGAGGGAGGGGGAGGGGAAAAGAAGAAAGGAAGAGGGAGAAAGGAGGTGGCGAGAAGGAAGAGATGAACGGAGGGGAAGAAAAGAAGAGAGGAAGAGGGAGAGGGGGAGAAAGAGAGAAAAATCAGAGGGGAGGGAATGGGGGGGGGGGGAAGAGATGAACGGAAGAGAAGCAAAGAGCGGAAGAGATGGAAGGAAGAGGTGTTAAATAGAGGAAAGGTAAAAAAGAGAGGAAAGGAGGGAGGGGGGGGGGATGAGATAAACGGAAGAAAAGAAAGGTGGGGGGGGGGAAGAGATGAACGGAAGGGAAGAGAGGAAAAGGGAGAGGGGAGGGGGGTGGGAGAAGGAAGAGATGAAAAGCAGAGGGGAGGGGAGGGAGGCGGGGGGGGGGGAGGAAGAGATGAACGGAAGGTAAGAGAGGAACGGAAGAGAGGAAGGGAGGGGGGGGGGCGTGGGGAGGAAAGTAAGAGAAAAAAGGGGACAAAAAGAAAGTGATGATTGGAAGAAAAAAAGGAACGAAAGAGAGGGAAGGAAGAGAGAAACGGATGAAGATATGGGACGAGAAGAGAGGCGGAAGGGAAGAAAGAAAGGGAGGTGCGGTAGAGGAAAGGAAGAGAGGAAAAGAGGGGAGGAGCTGAAGAGATGTACGGAAGAGAATAGTGCGGAAGAGAAGGAAGGAAGCGGGAAAAAGAGGGGGGAGGGTGGTGAGACAGAAATAAATGAAGGATGTTGAAGCCAGGAAGCGTTAAACGGAAGAGAAGAATGGGAGGGAAAGGAGGAAGAGGAAGTGAAGAGATGAAGGAAAGGGTGAAAGGGGAGAGGAAGTAATGAACGGAAGGGAAAAAAGAGCGGTTTTGTGCCCCCTTTTTTTCAAAAAATTTTAAAGTCATATAAAACAAGTTTCCGGGGGTTTTCGGGGTCGCTGATCACGATTCTGACATTTATTTTACCCAGTTCCGAATCCAATTTCTAACAATTTTTATTAAAAAAAATTAACATTTATTGACCAAAATCGATGCAAATGCACAAAATGGAAAGTAACAGGACAGATCATGATAAAAAGACTATTCACATTTGAATTGGAGAGTGAACGGCTCACAACGAATGGCCATTTCGTGCATGTGCATCGATTTTGGGTTTTTTTGTTAAAAAATTGTTCCCAAAAAAATGTTAGAATTTGGGTTCGGGATTCGGAATTGGGTAAAATAAATGTCAGAATCGTGATCAGCGACCCCGAAAACCCTTGATTTTCAAAAAAGGGGGGGCACAAAGCACAGTATTACCAAAAGAGCTGAATGGGAAGAGTAAAAGAGAGGTGGGGAGAGGAAATGAAGACTATGCAAGAAAGTGAAAGGCTTGGAAGAGCGGTAAGGGAGCGATGTGAGGAAGAAGGGGAGTGGGAATAAAGGAAGAGATGACGGGATAGAAGAAAGAAAGGGAACGGAGGAAGAGAGTAAGTGTGGAGAGGTAGAGGAAGTGAAGAGATGAAATTAGTTCTTTCGTTGATTTTTCCCCATTCAATAGGATTTACAAAGGCTAAAAGTAATGTGAAAAGGGGAAATGCCAAAAAGCCCGACAAAGGGAAAATAACCGCGCGAAGCGCGCCTAGGCTCAGTGTTGAAATCGCCTTGGCGATTTCAGTAGAAAAAAATCCTAATTAACAGTGCCCACCGGGCACTGGTTGGAAACATTAATTAATAAACTGGGTATCAACATAATCAATACGGCCTTTCGGGTTTTAATATTAAATTGCTCAGCTTGACAAAAAAAAAGTTCTTGGTAAATTTTTATCTATGTACCCAAAAATATATGCGAATTTTGGTGTTTTTCTACATTTCCATAAAATATATAGTGCCTCAACATAATAATTAAAGAAAATTTGAAGTTGGTTAAAATGAATAAATTAATAATGATTTAAACAGAATTTCTGAGAATTGAACATGTAAATAAAACTAAAATTAAACCATTTAAAAAAAATCTTTTAAGAAATAAACTATTATTGTTCATAGTAGACCTTTTAAATGAAAATTACGGCGATAAAATAATAAATTCGTCAAATTACAATTAGCAAATTTCATAACTTATTCTCGAATAAAATTTATATCTCAGTCGCGACACTGCAATTGAGTGAATAATCATGAAAAAAGAGTCTGTAAGGCGACAACAAAAATCACCAGTGTGGTGGCCTCGTGTGTTTCTTATTAAATTCAAATTGATAACATTTACAAAAATTTGGAAACGCTTTAGAAATAAATAAAATGGTGATACATTTAGGAAATATTATTAAAACTAGAATTTTCTAGTTAAAAATAAAATTACAAGGAAATACAAATAATAAAACTCAATCCGTTTTAAAACAAAAAATAAATAAAAACTATAATTTATCCATTATTATGCAACGTGATTAATAATTTAAAATTAATTAATAACACCTGGGTTGTCATAATTGCAATCATTGTTGGAATGCGACCTAGAAAGTATAAACATTGAAATTATAAAATCAAAAATGTTTGACTTTACGATAAACAAAATCTAGGCCCAGGCCCAAGGTGATGTGTCTTGGTTGGCTTCAGAACATTTTGCCGTATTTAATATCAGAACGTCTACGATTTAATGATAATTAGTTATAAATATTTTCAATCTTTATATAATGCCAGTTTAAACTATAATTTGAAAAAAGGAATTATCTTGAACATTTTTTATTATACAAACTTCAATCTTTGGCATAGATTAAAGACCTTGCACTAAATAAAAATGCACATAAATACAAAAAAAAAATTTTAGAAAAATTATTGAGTTCACATTTATTTATATTAATAATAAAAAATCTTAAAACACAATTAGAAATTATTACATATCCAAGAAATTAAGTGATACAAATTTGAAAAATTTATAACAAGTGTATACGAATTCTTAACCTAAGAAATTAAATTAATGTACAAATATTATTTAATAATTTATTTATAAATACTACATTATAATTACAAAATAAATTAAAATAAAAACACAAATATTTCACTTGATTTTTAAACGAAAATTTGAAATACCTAATATGGAGAGAAAGTGTAACGAAGTGTACTTTTAATCAGATAAAAACAATGTTAAAATATTGTACAATAACGAGTTGTCGAGAAACGAGTCGATGGCGTGTCGACAAATCTGATGCGCGGACTTTTTTTAACAAATAAGCAAGCCTGATGAGCTTAAGAAGAGAGTGCCAGATATGACATTGGCAATCGCCGTTGTACGAACAGCACAGTGACAACTTTGGGATCAAATTATTTGTTTCATAGCAAACGATACCCAAGCATGTTATGGCTTAATTTCTAAAATAATTACTTAATTTCTTTAAAATTACTCAAAAAAAATTTCAGAATCGTAGAAAATATTTTTGTAGTCATAAGCTAAATGTTTTTTACCCCTTTTCATTGCTGATGGGAAGCATAAACGGAAAAATTGAGGGATATCGAATTTGTTTCAAAATTAAATTACTCAAAAAATTTATACCCAAAGGAAGGAATAAATATGTCATCTCAGCAAAACCTTGGAATTTCAAAACCTCAAAAGAACAAATTGGCATTGAATTGTATATGTTGGTTTTACTCAAACTAATAATACAAACAATGTATAATGATTACCAAATGCCTTTTACTTAACTATAATTAAGCAAAAATTACATGCAACGTAAGCTACTAGTTCAAAAATATAACTTTATTCTCACATTTATTTCCGTCCTACTGGTGGGCGCAATTTGGATCGAAAAAGAAAGGGGCTGTGCGTGTCTTTAAAAATTATTCATAGTATTCCAATTAAATCTTTTTACAATAGAACCCGTGGAAATTCACTAATGTATACTGTTCACAAAATTAATTAATTGTTATTCCAAAACCCAAATATGTTCGCTTGATATGAAAAAAATGTAAAATTAAATAAATAAGCCCAATACAATAAAAATCTAAATTTAAATCAATTACAAAATAAATTTTTTAAATAAACTATTGCGTATTAAAGACATGTAACGTAAAAAAAATAATGTTAATTATTTGAAAAAATGTAAACAATTCTAAATTTTTATTAGATAAACAGGGTTTTTAATTTATTTTTATTAAAGTTTTTTCTAATAACTTTAAATATTTTGATTTGATTTTTCTATTGGATTCCTTTTTAATTATTTTTCAATCAATTTTGACAATGTAGCAATAACAGTTTTTCAAATTGCGTCATCGAGTGGTTCGAAAGTAACGTGAATAAGGTTTTTGATTTAAACAAATAATTAGTTTTCTTAGCTGGTAAAATAATAAGAAATCCATGCGAGCACGATGTTTATATCGGTGAATGTTTTTCCTGATTTTAGTTTTGCTTTATGATGATTAAATTATTTACGCTTACGAATTTTGATAGTTTTTAATTTTTTTGCATTAATAAACTATGTTCGACAATTTCCCGTTAGTATTTGAATATTTTAGGTGTAGCAAACCCAACGGACTGAGAAGGAGAAATGATTATAATATTTCTCTCCAAATAGTGATGAAACTAAAACATTTAAATAAAAAAATGAAAAGTTTAAATAATGCATTTGTTGTAAGCTTGTTGTTATTTTTGTCAAATGTTGTTAATCTCTTGCTTAATATTTTTCTTTTTTTTTAATTTAATTTTTCTAACCAGTGTCCACGAGTTGACTTCCAGCAATAAATTCCACGGGCTTCCCATATTGATAATCGATTTGAAAATGATAGTATTGTTTGTTATTAATTACTATAAAATAGGATTGTTACAAATCAGAGCATCTACCCTTTTTTAATTAAATATTATTAATATATTTAAAAAGGAAATACATGAATGTTTTTTTATAATATCAATTTAGTTTGAATTAATACTTTTATTTTACGCCCTCCGCGACATCCTATTTGACCAATTGACCAATTCAGCAAAAAAATTTTATTATTCAATGAATTTTATCCAGATTCTTTTAAAACACTTAGATTTAGCTTTTAATTTAAAATAAATAAAAAACAAAAAATTGAATTATGAGTTTTTGATTCTTGTGTTATAATAAAATTTTCGTGGGTGGTGGGTTGAAATAAAAATTTGCAATAGATAGCCTTAATTCGTATAAAGGACTTTTGTTTAATAAAATGTCATTATTAGTTTTGTTATTAAATATTTAATTTAAGGCTTGTTTATGTGTTTGTTAATAATTACCAGATGCCCAAGCTGATGCACTTTTACATACATTTTATTATCAGGTGTTCGTTGGCCTGAATCCAACTTTTTGTTAAATTTTTAACGTTAAATTTTTTAAATGATATTAAAAATAAATAAATGTTTGCACCTTTTTTAAATTATTGATTGATGACAACTATTTACATTTATTAATTTTTATTTAACTTTTAATCTTATTTATTTCTTTCCCTTTTAAATACTTGAAGCTAATTTTAAAATATCAGTATTTTTTTTAGTTTTTTTAATTCTTTACTTAAAGGTAATTTATTCAGTATTCATTTTAAAATCGTCATAAAAAAGGGTGAAATCTGTATATTCTATTGTAAGGCCATTGCATTTTATGGAGCCATGAGGCCAGTTTATAAAACGTACGTAATACAATAAGATTATAAAAATTAACTTATTGGATAAGGCATAATATTTTTTGTAACTGTGAACAAATTATGTTTTTCAAGGCATAAATCGAGAATTTTTATAAATGCATATTGTCATATTTATTATACCATTTTATTTCTAATAAAGTTATTGATTAATAATCATCATTCAAAACTCAACAACAACTTTAATTTATATATTTATTTTTTTCTGTTTTAATTTTGAATACGTGTGCCTAGTATCCCTCCAAATATCATAATAAAATATTTTAAATATAAATGTTTTACTGTTAGATTTTTACAGCAACATCTTTATTTTTTTTAAATTTAACTGTTCATTTATAGTCATCAACACTCGGCCAGCAACAAAGTCATAAAAACTTCGATGTAAATTATGAATGAAATACCCCTAATAGAAATGGCAGGCCATAAGGTCGCCATAGAAATTAATTATGAAAATTTTAAAATCTAAATAATTTAACTGTGTGAAAATTAACTGTTTAATATTCAACACAAATTTTATAAAAACATGGCTAAAAACAATAAATTAATTAAATAAAATTAATTTACAGAAAACTAATCTTGAAAATTGCAAATGTACTCACCACAATGTTAAAAATTCACTAGAAAAGTTTATGGTACAGCAGAAAAAAATGAACCTGTTCAGTGTTACCGCAGAAGACGAAAATAGCAAAATAAAAAGGTGTAAAATTTAAGAATATGAATGTAACCTATAAATATAAAATTTAATTCCAGGCCTAACAAAAAGATTTTGCTATGAAATACATTAGTATTGTTATGAAATAAAATGAATAAATTCAATCAAAATTAAAATTAAGATTGACATTTGATAAATTATAAGAACAAATGTAGGCAGGTAATAAATAAAACTTAAACTAACGGATGAAAATAAAACTCCAAAACCTAAAATTTAAAAGCAAAATAACTCTTAGCTTCATCATAACTGTATGCCCGATATGGAAATATTACAGCGGGCGGAACCGCAAAACAAGCGAACGACGTGAACCCTTTGTGCCAGTTCAATCGAAATATACCCCTTCAACGAGCTGCTCTGCGAAGGTCACAAGGCACATTTCGTTTTAAACTTTTTGAGAAAACATTATTAATCTGTAAAATGCAAAAAATTAGACCCATACATTTTTCCATTTAAAATTAATAATATAATCCAGATTTTTTTAAAACATGTTCATTTATGAATCAAAAAATAATAAACCGATAAATAATTGTAAAACATAAAATAATTAAATTAATGTCGTGGAATATTAAAATCACAACCAGCCGTGGATTGAAAATATTGGGTATTAGAAGTGAATTTCGCTCAGTTCACTTGCAAATAAAATCAAGTTGAACGAATAATTTAAATTAATAAAACGTTCATTTGCTTTTAAAGTCATAAATTATTTTAAATAATAACCATTAATTAAAATTTCATAATACCCGGATTATTTTTTTATCGTAAAAATTTTATTATGTCGCATTTTATGAGCTTAATATTATTTGTGTTTTAATTTCTTTTAAAACTTAATGTGTGACACACACTTTTTTTTATTGTAATTATTTCAACTATCTAGTTATTTAAAGAAAACAATTAAATTTATTCAGTTAAAGAAAAAAGGTTTGCTGCCAATCAATTTTAAATAAATAAAATTAAAAATTTGTAAATAACAAAACATGAGAAAAGCACATAAAATCTAATTTACTAAAAAACCATACCATTACTTAGTTCAAATATCAAAATTGCATTTAATATTTATTCTGAAGAGTTTTACTGAAAGAGTATTGGCATTGCTTCGTGAAAGCATAGGAAGTAAAATTCTTAAATAAACATTCATTTTTGCCAATAAACCCAATAACTAATTTCGTACTCAAAAGTTATAATAAAATTTTAAACTGAAAAAGCCAAATAAAAAAGAATTGGAAATTTAAAAATGATATTCCGTCCGTTTCCAAACTTGTTGCGGCAAAGACCTATAAATCGCTTAGAACTTTGGGGAATTGCTTAATTGTTGAACCATGCCATTTTTGAGACACATACGAATCACAATTTAACGCGACGATCCGGCAAGGCTGACATTAAAACGACTACTTTAAAAAGATGACCCTGAAATAAAAACTAAGGCCAACAGCAAACGACTTTGAAGCAATCGAAACCAGAACCTCTTCAATTTCAACATTTTCATCGCAAAAAAAACTATAATTAAAGATTTTACAGAGTGAGATGTTTCTCTAATTATTTTGTTTAATAACAAAAATGAAAATGATTAAACTGGTGCACCTAAAAAAACTAGAAAATTTGAATAACTTCAAATCACTATTTTCATTAATTATAAAGGTTTTTAAGATAAAAAGAAGACATTAAATTAAAGATTGCGGTATCACGGCCTAAACAGTGCCCAGTAATAATAATGTTTATTAAAAGGCAAAAATTTTTTTTTGAATTAGAGCAATAAATTATAAAATGTGTATTAAACCCATTAAATTTCATTCTTATGTTAAAAATTTATTTTATAGCAGAAGACTGCTTGCACCGAAAGATAATAATCTTTTTTTTTGTTGTTGTTAAACCCAAAACCCAAAAATTTTTGGTACAATTTTTTGTACAAAAAACCCAAAAAATTTTTGGGTTTTGGGTCCGGACTCTAATCTTGATATATTACCTATTATATTCAGTTTATTTAAATTTAAACCCAATTTAAAATTACGTAATGTTAATCAGATATAAATGTAAAGTTGGAAAACAAATAAAATTATTTCATAAAAAAGATAAAAAATTCAATCGTTATTTTAGAAAGAATAAGAAAAGGTATTGCACATGTAAAAAAAACAATTGAATGGTTATTGTCAATTTATTTTTTAAAAAAACATTAAAACAGTTAAATATAAAAGCAATACATTAAGGTCAAATACAATTCATTAAATCAGGGTGCCATTCGTCATAATTATCTAGAAATAAATTTTTAATAGAAACTCAGCTTGGGAAATTAAATAAAATTATACTACAAAAAAATGAATTACCCAATAAATGAATTTTAATGCACTTGGACTGATTTGAAGACCTTATTTTTGATCAAGAATTAAATATGCATATGATCGAGTTATAATTTTTCACTATTAAATTACAGTTCTGACGAAATACATTTTTTTCTTGCTTTTTACAAATTTTAAAACTTAATATTATGTTATAAATTCATTTTATTAAAAGATACTTGCAATAATTTTATTTATCATTAAACTGATGTTTAATTGTCTTAAATTATCTAAGATTTAATTCATAATAACTATATATATACACTCAGTTTATTTGATATGTGCTCAAAAGATTTCTATACGCATTTATTGCATTTTTTTTTTAATCCATGTACTAACAATTTATTTTGCAATTCCTTTCCAGAATTTATTTTCTTATCCATCCAAAGAAAAATAATCGATTCAATTTACTTAGCATTTTTAGGTAAAATTTTTGTTTAAATAAATTTTAAATGTATTTACTAAAATTAACGTCTCAATTCTTTATTTTATATGCAAATTATTGTGATATTTGCTGTATAACCGTCTTTTGTCGGAGTTTACGTGGCCGAGTGCCTTCCCGCAATCCATCCCAGAACAGACCGCACCATATACGGGCCGAGGACTATATTTAATGAATTCGTATTTTATAACTTTTCTCAATAATGTTTTTTAAGTTGTCGTTTACACACATTTTTATTTTCATAACCATTATAACTTACAAATTGTATTTAAGTTCTTTAAAAAAAATTTATATTCACTTTTATTATATTTATTAGATTTTAATGTTTTACATCAATTTTATTTTATAATGAAATTTTATTATACATTCTTGGTGAAGCAATTGAATTTTTCGTGGATTATTGGTTCGTTGATTTTTTTGTCTTTATGTTTTTGTTAAATTTGTTTTCAAAAGTATGTTTATCTTAAAGTATTCTTATAAACAATTTATTGTGTTTTTTCGAAAATAAATTATCTATCCCACAATGATTCCGCGCCAATTTTGAACGTTTTCTCAGAATGGGCTTCTTCTCCAGTACCTGATTTCAATTTTTAGTGATTTATTTGTCCAAAATTGTTTTTCACTTTTTTAAATATATTTTTAGCCTTTCTTAAATAAATTACTATAATATGCCGTAGTAAATCAGCAAGAACATTTATTGATAAATATTGTATGTTTTTTAGTGAATTTAAATATTAATTTATATTTTTGTTTATAATTTGCTTTTTTAGTTTTTTTGGTGTTTAAAGTTTTAAAAATTATACCTAGCAATAGGTATGTGACAACAGTCCGTGCTTTTAATTCATTGTCGTTGAAATATATTTTTTTATCAATAGTCATTTATTTTGTATTATTTTATTATTTGTTTTACATTTATTATAATTTATAGTTAATTTTAATGAATTCGTATTTTATAACTTTTCTCAAAATGTTTCTAAGTTTTGGCTATTTTATTAGTATGGAAGGAAAAAATAAAATATAAATCCAACCCATTCAGCCGGTAAAAAATTTCTTTTGGGTTTTAAAACATTTATCGTGAATTTTATCGTAGCTAAATGGTCGTGAATCAAATTAGGATTGTTATGTAAATATTTTTGTGCAAACGATGTTTCTCACAGCAAATACGACGAATCAATTCAAATCGATTTTCAAACGAACGGCTGCACAAAACATCATTATTCAGTCACTACTTGCCAATCAATTTTCTTCTATTTTTCCGCAATATTTTTATTTGTTGTCATCATAAACAAATTTTAAATAAACTGATTTTTTCAATAATATAATTTTCTAAATATCTAATTAAAAGTAAAAATTATTAACAAGAAATTGCAAACTTAAAAAATTATTTCCTAATAATCAATCCACCCGTTTTAAATAAGAAAAAGACCGCTAAGCTACCGGTTCTGGCGCAACGAGAGCTGTTTTGAACAAAATATGTTGATTTGAAATGCATGTCTTTTATTTTAAAACAATGTTTTTTAAATGTCTACAAAGCTTAATCAAAAAACCCAAAATTACAATCATCACCGAAAAACAAAATTATTAATTTACAAATATAAGGTGGTTTATTAAAAAGGATGAATAAATGATATTCACAACATAAATAAACACCATCAGTATTTAACTAAATTACTTTTTAAATAATTAACAAAACATTCAAAGAAAAATAATTAAAGTATAATTTTTTAATAAATAATAGTGATGATATTTATAATTTATTCCAGATCATTTCTATACATTTATTAAAAATATTATGCACCCAAAAATTGAGTAAATGACAATTAATGAACTAAAAGTACTTTCTCCAACATTTAAAAGAATAAAATATAATATAACGAACGACAAACAATCCCCCTAAAAGCTGGAAAAAAGTAAGAAGTATTAAAAGATTAAATAAATAAATAAAATGTAAAAGATTCACGATTTAGAGTAGAAGAAGAATGATTTAGATAATTTTTTCAGAAGTTACAAAATTCCCTTTGCTCTTAAAATTTTAACATGATAATAAATTTTAGAAATTAAAAAAAAATTTTACTTTTGAAGAAATAGTGTGCTAAAAAGAGAGAGTCAGATGACGAAAGTAATGGGCATAACGCACCCCATCTAATAATTTTTTAGTTATTTGAACATATTTTTTGAAGAAATAGTGTGCCAATAGAGAGTCAGACGGTTATAGTAATTTGCTCATCAACGCACCCCATCTAATAATTTTTTAGTTACTTTTTTAAACATTTTATTTTTTGAAGAAATAGTGTGCTATAAAGAGAGAGTCAGACGGTTAGAGTAATTTGATCATCAACGCACCCCATCTAATAATTTTTAGTTACTTTTTTGAACATTTTATTTTTTGAAGAAATAGTGTGTTAAAAAGAGAGAGTCAGACGGTTAGAGTAATTTGCTCATCAACGCACCCCATCTAATAATTTTTTAGTTACTTTTTGGAACATTTTATTTTTTGAAGAAATAGTGTGCCAAAAAGAGTGAGTAGTCAGACGGTTAGAGTAATTTGCTCATCAACGCACCCCATCTAAAATATTTTAGTTTACTTTTTTGATGATTTTATTTTTTAAAGAAATAGTGTGCTAAAAAGGAGAGAAATTATTTGAAATCTTGATTACTTAAAATGGAACAAAAGTCATACCATTATTGGGCGAAAAAAATGCTGATGTTAAAAAATAGAAAAAATCATTTTGTGACCTACGCTGTACCAAGTTAGTCTGCAAATGCAAATCCCTAAAATTGGTTTTATATGATTAACTTATAAAATACAAAAACAAAGCGACAATAAAATTTAAAAAGCAACACATTAGCGATGTAAAATTATCTAAATAAAATGACACAAATTTTAAATAAATGCAAGAACGATTTTAGATTTGAAAAAAGGCGTAAACATTAAACCTTATTTTATTTAAAATTTCACAAAGAAAAAGTGGTATTAGTGAAATAACCAATATTTAAATATTGTAAGTTGGTGGGGCTCGAAGACATCTACATCTGTCTCCGAACGAACGATTTCCCGTCTCAATCTATATACCGTAGGGACCAATATAATATACAAATCCCATAATTTGAAATATTAAAACAATTCGCACCGTTTGAACATTTGTGTGTGTGTGTGTGTGTCAGCAGTTGCGCAAACCCACAAATTGAAAGAGATCATTTGATTTACCTAAAAAAGCTAAACTAAGGTTTTCATTAATTATTTAAATTATTCATATTAAATTTTCATCTTTTCTCTGGTATCGTTAAAGACTATTTAATCATGATACAAAACTATGTGATACAAATATTTATTCATAGAACTAATAAATAAGATAAAATTTTTGGTTACCGCAATAGAGCATTTCGAGGTCAAAACTCTCTAAATATCAAGGTCATAAAATAAAAAACATATTAAATAATGCAGATTTTAATAATTCAAACAATACTTTTACAAAAAAAAATTTAGACTCAAGTAATTGGTTTCATATAGTCCGTATAAACAAAAAAAGAGTTAAAATATTATTTGCGAATTACCAGTCTGAGTTTCTCTGGGTTTTAATATATATTTATAAGGTTCTGCTGCCAATTCTGCTGCCAATCAAAAACGTAAAATGTTACAAATTCATATTTTTTAAATTTGAAGTTTACTAGAAATATCCAACAAAAATTTGTTTTTAATATATTTCATAACAAAAAAAAATTTAGATCAAATGGACTGAAAGTAAAAATGTGTTAAATAAAAAACTTGAGTAAAATAATAGATAAATATTCCCTTAATATTAAAACAACAAAACATTATTACAGTAATAACAAAACTAAAAAAAGTGATGAAAACAGAAAGTTCAAATAATATTCGCATTTGCGATTACGGAGTTCGGAAAAAGGTTTGGGTTGCGTTTTACAATATATTAACTGGAATAACATGTTAAATTACATCTATTTAAATGAAATGTATTAAAAGAATTATATACTAACATTGAATGAAAAGTACGACTTAAAATCATTTAAATGCATAAAAAAATATCAAGGAACTCATTTTTTATTACCATAAATAACAATTTGGCGCTGCTCAATAATTACATAATTTAAAAAACATTATAAATGAATTATTAAAATTAATCTTGAAAAACACAATATAATATATAATACTCGGAAATCAAATATATTATTAGAAAAAAACTATAGTACAAATTATTAATAACCAGACGCCTGCTAAAGCATGGGAGGAAAAAGTGAACTGTTCCTAGGGTTTTTCTTTTTTTTAAATTAATTTATTTGATTAATTTATTTATTTAATGCGATTAATTTTGAGTCCGCTCCTGGACGGGCAAGGCCTCTCTGGGATTGGGCAAGCCTTTATAAGGCTTTTCCCAAGGACGGGCACGCCCTTATCTTTGAAATTTTTTAAAACAAAATTGCATTTTATATTTTATTCATTTTCTTTCTTTATTTTATTTTTTTTAATTTACAGTAATTTCCAGGCATGGACACGGTTATGAATTTCCTTAACCGTAACCGCCCGTCCTCAAACACTTAGAAACGTTAACCGTCCGTAACCGCCCGTCTTAAAAATCTCATAACCGTTAACCGCCCGTAACCGCCCGTCCTCAAAATCTCATAACCGTTAACCGCCCGCGGTTATCCGCGGTTAACCGCATTATTTAAAAATCAATAAAGTTTTCCAGATTTTGAACAATCGATTTTTCAAAACTATTTTTTTCCGATCGTGATGTGGCGTCCTTCTAAAATTAAATCAAAATTGATGTGTATTGAACTTAACAAGTGATTTTTTATCAGATTTTGTCAATGAATAAAATTTTTAAATCTCTTTCTAACACTTTCATGATTAAAATCTAACAAAGCGTGACCGATCAGAGAATTTTTTCTGTGTTTTTTGCGCTTTAGATTTATAAAATATTTTTTAGGCGGTGTGGGGGTTCGGCGGTGCCGATAGGCACCGCCGGGAGAAAAAAATTGAATATTTACCGACTTATGCTAAGAAAAATTGTCAAATTTAGGTGATTGAACGTTTTAAAATGCACTAATTATTTATGTAAACACTTAGAATTTTACTTTTTATAGCTAAAATTTTTGTAAAAAATTGTAAGAATACTAAAAAGGAGGGATATTAAAATATAAATAAAATGATTACAGCGGATGGGGATAGAACTTAGAACAAATAAAATCAGTCGAAGAGTTTCACCACTAAGCCACTGGATCGATAAAATAATTTGGTGAAATGTGAATAAAAGCCAAAGAAATTATAAGGCAAATCATCTCAATCCTCACCAGCCAAAAAATAACGGATACGACGGTTAACCGCGGTTTTAGAGGTCATAACCGTTAACCGACCGTAACCGCCCGCCCTCAAAATCTCATAACCGTTAACCGCCCGTAACCGCGACCTTTTAAATTCCATAACCGTTAACCGCGGGTAACCGCGGTTAACCGAACCGCGGATAACCGCGGTTACGGGTAACCGTGTCCATGCCTGGTAATTTCCCCTCCACTTACTTTTCACTACTATAATTGTTCTATGGGGTGCACTACTGGGGGCACCAGCAGTAAGGTTCTATCTCTCTCTCCTTACGCTCGTGTTTCTACCCCTTTCTCTCACTTTTTCACACTATTTCTCTTCCTCCTTGATCTGACCATATCTCGATTAATTTTGATCAGAACTGCTCAAACTTTTTTGTTTAGTTCAGTTTTTTAAGCTGAATTTTATCATATATAATTTATTTTACAAAATTTCAAATTTAAAAATTTAATTGGTAAAATTCGAATTTTACCATTTTGACCCCAGCCAAATATAGGCATAAATTGGTTAGACCCCCATTACGACCTTCAGCCCGAACCAAACCGGGCAATGGACTGCTTTTTAATTGGTGAAGAAATCTTCCGTGTTTATTAGTATATTTTGCATAAATTTGGTTTAATAAATAATTATTAACACACATAAATTTTGAAACAAAACGCACAGACAACTACTGCTCAAGGATTGGCGTCTCAATCAAATCAACGATGCCTTGAATGTTCGTTACGAGTTGTACGCGCTGGAGTTGCTGTAATCGCGTCGTAATCTTTTATATTGATCTAGACTAAATTTAAATCTTTCTTAAACTTCTATTTATTTTTTTGTAAATATGCTCATTAGAAAGTGTAAATTCTAATATTTATTTATTATCGAGACATTTAAAATGGGTCCTTTGTTGATTTTGTTTAATGTTTAACTTTGTACATCTTGCTTCCCGTTTTTATTGCATGATCACGTTAAGCATATAATAATCGATTTTATTTTATTTTTTTGTGTTTTTTACATAATAAACATATTATCAAATTTATCCATTTTCGAACAATAAATAAAATTTAATTTGACTTTTGTGGTATGATACTTTTTTTATTTATATCAACGTATTAATGGGCTCGTTTCATAAAAGGGTTTTTCCTCCTTTGAAACTCCCGTGGCCGTGTACATCGTTGCGCAAGAAAAAGCAAAATATTATCATTTGATTAAACGTAACATTTTTGTATTTACTTTATGCATGTGTCTATTTGTTGCATGCAAATTTATTTGGTTTCATATATTTTTAAGCGTTATTCATAGTCTTTAATTTATATTGAATAAAAATTAACTATATATAATTTTCATTAGATTTTGACAGGTATGCCACCCACCGACTCGGTTCATGTGTGCTGCGAATCCGCGCGGCACTCGATGCGCGAGAATATATAAATTGTTTATTAATATTTGACTATATTTAAGATTTTTTATTATTTAGAACAATTTTATACCCTTGATAATCATAGGTATTTAGTTAATTGCATATTCTTATTGAGCAGACCACCATTATAAATCCAATTATTAGCCGGGCTTTTGAAGGTTTAGAGTTTGGTTTTTTAAAATATTTTATTCAAATTTTTGACATAAAATTTACTCAGATAAAAAAATTGTTACATAGCGTTTTTAATCATTTTTATCCGATATAATAATGATAAATAATAAATCCATCATTACCACAAGCAAATTATTTATAAATTTAAGTGGGATAAAGAATTTTTAAAATAAAAAAACAATCAACTTGTAAATTATAACATGTTATTAAAGCCTTAAAATACAAAAAAACGATAAATTGAAGAAAAGTTGATTTAACAAATTGGAAGCCGGAAAAATTCCTAAACAAAAAAATATGAAGAAGAATGTTAGAAATTCAATGAATTTTGTAAAAACAGCAGCAAATGACCAAAATAGATTAGAAATGTATAACATATAATAAATAAATTGACAAATAATGTATAAAATACTAAGTTAATAAAATGACTTTAATAATTTGCCACAAAAACTACCTGTTTCTTCAACATCTACATAAGTGTTGTTGAGACAATTATTAACACCAAAAATTTCTAAGGGCAAGTCATTGGTCTCAGAAAATATTTTCTTTGTTTTTTTCCATTTCAGGAAATATAAACTCTAGTCACTTATGTTGTTTTAACAGATTTTATATCATCTTATTCAAAATATTGTAACAATAAATAAAATTAAAAAATATATAAAATTTTCCCTATAAAAAACTGTTTAATTAACTAAGTACTAAATAAATCGTTTACAATATTACTGATCAAACCACTAACATTATTGATTAAAAAACAAAAATATTAATGAAATATAAGATAAGTACACGGTTCGAGTCTCGCGGCAAACCGAGTTCCAAAGTTTACGAGAAGAGTCCAAAATTTTTAAATAAAATCCACTCGTGAAGAAAAAAAAGTTGTGCTAGTTTTTTGTACGGCTAACTAAATAATTTTTCGAAAAGAAAAAATACATGTAAAATATTATATAAACTGAAAAAACAATATTTTTTTAAAATAAATAAAAGAATAAAAACAATTTATAATAATTATAAAAAGTTTAACTTATTCACCACCCGTACAGTGAGTGATAAACGTGCCTCATTTGTCAGCTGCATCATCAGTGAAGGGAAGAAATGGCATGGCGGCTTGTTACGTCCAGTTGACTTCGCGATTTAAAATAAGTTAATTCACTCTTTATGCTATTGTTTTTAGTAATTATTTTATTTTAATTTTTTTGTTACTTAATGCTCCGTCTATTTAGAAGTTTTCTTCTAAATTCAATATTAATTTATTTTTTTATGTGTTTTTTACAATCTAAACACCTAACATTTAACAAAATATCAAAAAATAAATTGACCAGGCTGTTAATGAGAAATATTATGAATAATAGGTATCATAAAAGGTTAATGACATTTTATAAAACAACAACACATAAGCGATATTGCTATTTTTGCTAAATCAAGAGTATATTTTATTGTTTAATTTAAAAATTTTATAGCGTCTAGTTTATTTAATATTATTTAGTTCTCACAATCGATTGAAAATTCTTTTTTGTCATTGCCTATTTTTAAATGCTAAAAAAAGTTAGTTGGTTGATGCATCAATTAATAGTGTACAAGTTTAAAAAGGAATAAGAAATAGTAATATTTTGTATCAAATGTTTTTTTTTTATTTGGATTATTTTACTATAACGACGACTTTAGCACTGTGCGGCTTTCGACGGGCTTGTGAAGAAAACTTCAATCATGGCCTCACCAGATTTTTATTGTTTAGAAATATCGGATTAATTAATTTTACGCTTTAACCTAGAGACCGGTCGAGACGAGATCTCGTCTCGAAATCTCGAAAAATCTCGACGAGATTCTCGAGAAATCTCGTCTCGACATCTCGTCTCGAATAAAACTGAATTTTCGAGATTTTTCGAGATCCGAGATTTTTTCGAGAATCTCGTCTCGAGTCTCGCTCGAAGCTCAAGTCCGGTCTCTACTTTAAACTTACTGATATTGCTTACAATAATGAGGTTCTTTAAATATATATTATAATGCTTTTATCATTTAAGATTAATATTAGAGAAATTATATGCGTTTAAAGGGGCCCATATGCACAATCTCAAGTAGGATAATTGTTTTTGTAAGTTTAATTATGCATTATTTATTAAACATTCTCTGGAGGCGATTGTAAAATTTTCTTTAAAAAATTGTAAGTTTAATTATGCATTATTTATTAAACATTCTCTGGAGGCGATTGTAAAATTTTCTTTAAAAAATTATTAATGTATTCTATTTCGGATTCGATTGTGTTTTTCACGTCAGTGTGTCAAAGTTTGAATGAATGTGTATATATTTTTTTGAATTGCAGGTGATTGATTATATTTTTGCTTACTTTGTGTTTAATTTATATTTTAATTGTTATTAATTAATTATGGGTATGTTTTGTTCTCTTCTCCTAGCCTTTATTTGAAATCTAATTGACATTCTTGTTATTTATCTTTGTCGTACATTTATTTAGTATATATGATTATTCAATAAAAATTCGTATATAATTGTTTAATAAAATTATTTGTAACTGATAAGACAAATGACTGCCGACGGCTAAAAAGGGTACGAGTAGTTAACGCATCAAGAACACCTGTGGCGAAGAAAGCTTAGATCAATAAAATTAAAACTATTTTGTTATTTAATGTATTTCCTATTTTAATGTACACTATTTTACTTATTTTTGTATTAGTCCAATCACTAATTACAAATATTATGATTATTGAAGTTAATACTGACAGCTCCCTTTATTTAATTTTCAAAAAATTTAATATTTATTTTATTTATATATCGTCTTAAAAACATTTCAGTTTTTAATTTATATCTTTATAAAATGATAAACGGGATATATCATTATTTATATTTCTTATGTGTTGGCACAGGTTGAATCAGCAGCATAAAATTTTATATTTAGATGGCTAGCCAAAACTTGCGGCCCGAATTTTGCGGCCCCGAAACTTGCGGCCCGAAACTTGCGGCCCGAACTTTGCGGCCCTAATTAAAGCAAAAAAAAATCAATGACAAATCAACTTTTCACACAATTTTTGGCGGTATTGATAAAAAATAAAAGAAAATAATAGTTTGATAAAATTTATTTTTTAACTGGAACCACCATGATGACTCTGTTCAATTAGGTAGGTTAATTATTGTTCTGAAAGATGGGGACTAGAGACCGGCCAGAAGGGTCGGTCGGTACTTTTCGGTAAAGTACCGAAAAAGCCTCGGTACTTTCCCGTACCGTCCGATCTCTAATGGGGACGCTTCATGCAGGATAGAATTTGTGTTTACGAATTGGACCCGATCCAGGAGCGTTTTGACTAGGCCACGAGCCAAAAAATGCATTACAATGATTAAGCATTAAAAAATCTGGTCGAGACTTTTGATCGGAATGTAAATCCGAACGACGATCAGCTTAATCACGAGTTTGCGGGCGGTACAATACCGACGCGTTGGAACAATTTTGATCAGTGGGACGACTAGTCCAGAATACGAGCTATGTATTAACTTTTCTTGCATTTTTATGACAAAATTGTGTAATAAATTACCAGGATTAAAAGTTATTTTGTCTTTTTTTTTTTTTTGTTTGCTTTAATTAGGGCCGCAAAGTTCGGGCCGCAAGTTTCGGGGCCGCAAAATTCGGGCCGCAAGTTTCGGGCCGCAAATTTCGGGGCCGCAAATTCGGGCCGTAAGCTTCGCACCACCATTTAGATAAAAGCATTGTTTTGATGTTTTTTATTTGAATTTTATTTTTCTAAAAGTTTTTAAATTTTTGTGCATCGCCTGAAATTTAACTATGTAAAAAATAAACTTTATTTAGTAGATTTTGATTGAATTTAAAATGCAGCATTATAGTCATGTATATTGTTAATAAATATTTATTTTATTTTTCTGACAAAAAAAAATATTAGATTTTTCATATCATCGGTTAATAAATAATTTTTAATAATCATTTACGGTGCTTTTGGGGTTTCAAAACTTATAAAATCACGACGTTCGTAGTTTCTTCTTTGCTTATTGGCGACTCTTATTCGTTTTTTTCATATTATAAAGTTGTTTTACTCAGCTGATATATTTTGTTATTTAAATCCCATTTTTTTAAAGTTTGTTTATTAAATTAGGGTTTCAAGAATTTTTTTAAAATTATGCGTTGATGACCAAATTACTCTAACCGTCTGACTCTCTCTTTTTAGCACACTATTTCATCAAAAAATAAAATGTTCAAAAATAACTAAAAAAATTAATAGATGGGGTGCGTTGATTACCAAATTACTCTAACCGTCTAACTCTCTCTTTTTAGCACACTATTTCTTCAAAAAATGAAATGTCCAAAAAAAATAACTAAAAAATTATTAGATGGGATGCGTTTATGACCAAATTACTCTAACCGTCTAACTCTCTCTTTTTAGCACACTTTTTTCTTCAAAAAATAAAATGTTCAAAAAAGTAACTAAAATATTAGATGGGTGCGTTGATGACCAAAAAATAAAATGTTCAAAAAAGTAACTAAAAAATTATTAGATGGGGTGCGTTGATGACCAAATTACTCTAACCGTCTGACTCTCTCTTTTTAGCACACTATTTCATCAAAAAATAAAATGTTCAAAAAAATAACTAAAAAATTAATAGATGGGGTGCGTTGATGACCAAATTACTCTAACCGTCTGACTCTCTCTTTTTAGCACACTATTTCATCAAAAATAAAATGTTCAAAAAATAACTTTAAAATTGTTAGATGGGGTGCGTTTATGACCAAATTACTCTAACCGTCTGACTCTCTCTTTTTAGCACACTATTTCTTCAAAAAATAAAATATTAAAAAAGTAACTAAAAAATTAAGCTGGTTATTTGTTTTTATTTCATTTGTTTTATTTCATTAGTTATTTTTCTTCATTGACGGATGCAAATTATCAGTTTAGAGTTAATTGGTAAATTAAGTCTTATTATGCTGTATTTTGAAGCTCTGTTGTTGAGGTCGTCCATGTCGCTAGTTTAGCCCACCCTGCTTGAGAAGAACTCAAGTTCTGCGACCATCTCGCCGTGAAGTACGGCTATTCTTGCCTTCAGTCCTTTAAGGAGTATCGAGCACTGCCCTCGGCGTTGTAGACTAATTATAAATACTAAGTGTTTTTTTATTATCTACTCTTTACACGCGCCAAAATTGAAAAATATGAGAAGTTCTATGCATTCTCTTGCACTAAAAATAAAAAATAATTATTTCACTCGCAAAATTGTTCAATTTAATAATTGTTTTTATTATAATCAAATCGAAAATAAAATATATATTGACTCTGCTTTTCTAATGTAACAAACAAAGAATAACGATAAAATTAGACTTAGTTCATTTTAATTCTATAATTTACAATATGTACGTGCAATTATTTTGGTATAAATTATAATTATTGCAAAATAAATCCTTTAATTCAAAAATAAAAATTATTTAATTTTATTCTTTTTCTTTGCTCTCTTACAAATTAGATGAATAAGTAATGCATTTATTTTATGATTTTATAGATAAAAATAATGATTTAATTTTTTGAATTCGGCATATGATAGCATTATAACTGCTTAAAATTAAAATAATAAAAAATAAATTGGCTAGTCTTCTGGCCATTTTGCTATTTTAAAATAAAAAGCAAAATTTTTTAAACGATTAATAAAAGATTATTAAAAATTAACAAATGAAGTTTATCATGTTTTATTTAAAATAAATGTTGTTTACAATAAATTTTTCACAGAAAACTTTTTAGTCAGAATTATTTCAAATCACTTTAGGGTTTCTTCGATGTGCTCTATTGTTGTTGTTTTTTTTTGGTTGTTATTATTTATTTTATTTTTGAATTGATCGTTTATAAAACTTAAAAGAAGAAGCTTAATAAATTTTTATTAATTCTAAATAACATTTATACATTTAAAATATAATTATTATAATCTGCATAACTTCATTAATTTTTTAAACGTTATATTTTTTATTGGCATATGAAATACTTTATTCGCATTTTGTTAATGATATGATCCAATAATCAGGGTCGGCAAACAATAAAGAAATTCGTTATCAATATGAGAGTTAAAATTATTTTAAACTTAATTACTAAAACAAAAGTAAATTGAAATAAAAATAGAATGAAATTGCAAATGCGCAAAAAAATTTAACAAATTTTGAAAATTTCAAAATTAATTATTTATAAAATACTAAAAATAAATTAATAAATTGTTTATTCTCCAGTTCGACGCAACCGCTACGTAAAGGATAGGTGCTGAGCCACTTAACTAAAGATTTAAGATATAAATATTGTTGAATTGTAATTAAAAATAAAAGGTTATAATGACAAAAAAAATAAATCGTCTGAAATCGTAAAAATATATTTAATATGTTCAAAACAAATTTGGACTAAAACACTCATTTATTACGTCCAACGCCATCACAATCGTTGGTATTCTCGTGCTTGTAACAAGTCATGCAAAAAATCGGGAAAGGCAGGAGAATACGGATAGCTAATTAAACTTAATCCTATGTAATATATAAAACAAAAACCAACAAAAAATATACACCAAGAATGCCACAAGTTTTTGATTAACAAAATCGAAAAGAAAAATACTTAAATAAACATTGGTTTGGTAAAAATTCAAATTTTCGCGTAATGCATAATAAAAATAAACATTTTCGTCAATAACTAAAGGAGACAACAAATATGTGACTGGTACAAATAAAAAATAAATCCGAGGTAATTATTCATTTTAAACCAGATCATTTTGAAGTTGTTTTGACCTGCAACCGCCGGTTATTCGGCCTTTGCAAATATATTCATAGAATATATTGAACATATTTCTGTATAGAAAATATTAAAAAATTAAACTTTAAAAAATAAAACCCTAATAATGATAAGATCATAAATGCGATTCTATAAATTTTACAAATAAAAAAGAATCAGGCAATGCATAACAAACGTCTACAGAGAAATATTTAATTGTTATATAGAAATAAAATGTGATGATTACATAAATATTAAAGCAAAATATAAATAAATGTTTAACGATTATTTTAATATATATTTTACAACGACAAACGAATAAAAGAATTGATTATTTCTAGCAAAATCATTATGGAAAAATAGCATCTGATTTGTCTTAATGCCAGCCCTTCCGATAATGCGTCACTATCTGTTCGTTATCCTTTTCTAATTTATATTTAAATACAACTTAGTTTGAATAATCTAATTAATTTCTATTTCAGCCATTACTTTAATTAATTTAGAAAAAATCATTTACGCAACTCATAACTTTTTTTGTTCTTATTTTTATTAAATCACAGCCAGTTATATATTTTTGCTAAGATTGATCAGAGAAAGTTTAAATACATAGATCGTATATCTCTCTCATTCTCAAGGAATTTTTATTTTATTGAATTTGCAGGAATCGTTGATCGGTCAGTGCGTCGTCGGTCTGTCGATGCCTCTTTAACGCTTAGCTTACCATAATTTTGAATAAAAAATTTTTATAATTTCCAATTACATTATTTATGATATTTATCTTTCAATAAAATTTTCAGACAAAAAGTTTTGAGTAAAAAAATGAATGCTTAAAACCTTTTTTAATAACCCTTTTATATCCTTTTAATTTGCCCGGATTATTTTTTTATCGTACAAATTTTATTATTCGCATTTTTATGAGAATAATATTATTTATTTTTTAATTTCTTTTCAAAACTTAACTAGTCGGCGCGCGGGCATGCCTGTGAATAGATGAAGCTTGGGAATTTGCGCATTTGTAGTTTTTATTTCCCCCTTTTTTGCAATTGTAATGATTACTTTTCTCGTGTTAGTTATTAATTTTTTTATTTATTAATTTAATACTCTTTTTTCAAGCTCATGCAATATTTTATTGATAATGCAAACTTATTAAGTAATTTAAGTCGAATAATTATAATTTTCCATATCAGTACTTGTAGTGATGTCCGTTGCTAAATAGTGTCAACAGATGGATTTACGGGGCGGGGTTGGCCCCTTCATTTTTTAATTCAATTTTTCATTTGATCACAACAGGCAGCCTGCTCGCAGATTAGTATGAATTTATTTTAATTAATTTTTTTATGCTTTACTTAATTCATTTTAAAATTTTAATTAACTATATTATTTTTTGTTAAACTATTAATTTATATGGCCATAATTTTTTTAAATTTTGTGGTTCAATTTTATACTTAACTCACGCAATTTTTTACAACATTTCTTGTACAATTTGTGTTTTGTTAATCCGTGAGGGACCCCCTCATCGATTCGAGTCCTTTGCTTCGCCTTCGGCTCGATTCGAGTCCCTGCTGAGTCTTGTTGGTTGAAGCCGATCAAACTGCTGTAGGCGAGGGATGAAGGCCGACTCCTCTTTATTTGCAATTCTGGCATTTAATTATTAAATTGGTATTTTTATTTTTAATAGTTTTATCGGGTTTGCGATCTTTGCGACAACATTAAAAATGAGCTTTATTCTGGATTAAAAGCTATTATAGAATAGTATTGTATATTTTTTTGTTGAGCTTTTGGTTATGCATAATAATTTATTTCAATTTTATGCTTGAGTTTAGCAAGCAAAATGATTACATTTCTTGTTTTGATAATAACAAATTAAATGTTCTTACTTGCCAAAAAGAAAAAAAAAATTTGTAAAATAAATTATTTAAGACTGAAGACTTTAGAGGTTTAATGAGTTTTTTACACTGTTCAGTGTGCACGCCATGATGCTGTAAATGAGTCGTTCATATGAACTTTTGGCCCTTGATTTCTAAGGCTATTTAAATTGTTTGATGCTTTATTTTTTTTAAAATTTATTAGCTATAATATACACAAAAATTAGTTATTTATTTTGGTAAAGTTTAGTAGGACTTATATTGTTTTTGTTGTTTTTTGTGATTATACAATTTTAGACGCTTCAACTTTTTAACTCTTATTAATCTAATTTTTTTATTATCATATTTATCAGAAGTCCCGGCACATACGCATACTATTAGGTAGTTAGAATATATAGAATCTTTTTTATAATATACAATACAATTTTCATTCATCAACATTTACTACACTTTAATAACGTAATTTTTATTTCGCGCCAATAAGCTTTCAGATGAAACAAATCCTTTTAAATTTCAGCACATTTAATATTCGAATTTTAACTGTCAAGGACAAATTATTTTATTTTATTGAACATTTTTTTGTACAAATCAATTGCATTAATAAATAGTTAAATTCAAATTTTAATTCACTCAGAGTTGCGTGAAATTTAACGCTGCTCAAAAAACTTTTGATTTAAAAAAAAAGTATTGAATTTTAACAATTTATAATACTTAGGGTTATAAAAATGTTAATGAAATTTTAAGGATTTATACGTAAGTGTATTTTATATATTTTTTTGACCATTCCACGTTTCTTTATCACGGCAACTGTTTCATTTACCCCGGCGACATTTTTTTGGACTTGGGGCTTCAATTTTCTACAAGTTTTAATAAATGTCCCTTTAAAATCTACTTTTATCTTCTTTGATAAATTAATTTTTAATAGTAGAATGTAAGATTTCTTTAAAAACTGAATCATTACTATACAAACAAATTTTCCTTAACTCTAAACTTTGGTAAAAACTTTTTAATATGTAATATTATTATATATATTTTGTCTTTTATTGTTGGGGTTGTTACAGATTCTTTTATTAATTGTTGAATCATTAACATCAATTTTGTGTCCGTATTCCCATTATGGTGTCTGCCTTTTAACAAATTTAATGATTATAAATTAATTGATACGTTTTAATTTTAGATTTGTAATCTTGGCGCAAACCCATTTTTGTTTAAATCGGCCAAAGGAAAATTTGTCCGCTTTATTTTCATGAAATAAATAATTAATTTATATAATTATATTCGCCAGTTTTAATGCTTGTCACTTAATTGGGTCATTCCTGCGCTTTCAAACGCACAAATTTTAAAAAGCAAGTTCCGAAATTTAGCAAACATTTACTCCTTGTTAATTGTCAAATTGATTTTGATTTTAATTGTCTTTTTCCCATTGTATTTATATGTGTGCGCAAACTCGTCACGGTGAAAAACGACTTGATGATATTGTATTAATTGTTTATTTAATTTTTTTTAAATTATTTTAAATGATTTAATTAATACAAAATTATGTAAACATTTAGTTTTAACAATTTGATGATAAATAAAATATTAAATGCATTGACAATTGAGATAAGATAATATTTGAAGCAATATTCATTTTTTAAAGAATTAAAAAAAACATCAATGTAATTAGTTTATATTTTTCAAAAAGTAATAAATTATCTAAAAGAGAGAAATCCGAGGCCAATAAACACCACAAAAATAAAATTTTAAAAATAAAAAATATTTCTTTCTTTTTAATCTTACACGATCGATTAAATTTTATACGTTAAACAAAAGTCCTATACGATTAAGGCAATCTTTTGTTTACTAGAATCATTATTTATAATGTTTTATGTTCACATGAATTAACAAAATTCAACTCCACAAGCATACTCAGAAAATAAAAAATACAAATAAATGTTCATTAAATAAAAACTCTTTCTTTTACCATTTAATTTTCACGCAATTTTAAACCATTCCATTGCATTCATTTTCCAGTCCTCTTAATTTCTTTTTAATGAATAAAAAAACTGGGATATCAAATTATTTTTATTTTTTATTCTTTATAAACTTACGTTTTTATATTATTAAAAGTTTAAAAAATTTAATATAACTTTGCCCACATTTTATTCAAATCCCAAACGAAGAAAATAGGTTAAAAAAATTAATGGTTTGAACAATATGTTAGGTTATTATGTATTTATTTTAATTTTATTTATACGCATCAATACAAATCATTAGAGATTATTATACTCAATTAAGTGCTAATGCTTAATTATTATGTTTTTGTAGAAAATAAAGATTGCTATTTTTAATTCGAATTCGGTTATACATTTCTTATCACCAAAAAAATGTCTTTGGTGATTTTGTTACTGAATACCTTGCATTTGGACGCGTTAGCATTTTTTCAATATTGATTCTGACAATATTATTTAATTTTTAAGAAGATAGAATAATTTTATGTGCTTTATCTTTCTTTCACAATCATTGCAAATGCTTACATTTTTAAATAAATACAATTGCAATCGGCATCCATTCTAGTTGCACAAAAGCCATTCATGATTTTTTGTAATTCTATGGTCTTTATTATCATTTTTTATTTTTTTTTAGTTTAGAGTTTTAAAATAATTAATTTTCTAGGTATTTTGTATTTTAAATTGTGAAGCTGTGAAACATCTCAAATTTGAAGTGCACAATTTTCCAAAAAAGCCATTGAATCATTTGTATTAGATTTATTTAATTGTTGCTAATGTATGAGTAAAATCTGCAGATTCAGCAAATAATTTAGTAATTTCACCAGCAGATTGAATATTTTGTCTTTTTACGTTCGATTGAATACACTTGCAAATTTTCATTCCGTTTATTTATTGAATTTAATTAAAACTATTATAATAATATTTTAAATTTCAAAAACCAAATAAAAATTTTATTTACACTTGTAAGTTTAATATCTCAAAAATGTTGATTGGATTTTTTTAAAAAGTATTTTTGTTCATGTGAATATGCTAATTCTTCACATTTAGTATAGATACAAATTTAAACAATCGTTGAAAACAATCATTATAACAACTTTTAAATTTGGTTAATTTAATTTTGATAGAGCTTGGCTAGTTGTTAGCATACAATCCAATCATACAATTTGAAGTATTAGCCTGTTTGTATATATAGAATCATTTACAAATTTTAAATAATATTTTTATCTGCATTTATTTTAAATTTAATATTAGGTAGCCTAAATGAATTAATTAGGAATTCACTTTACAAACTATTTATTCATTTTGTATATTAATAACTTTTTTTAATTAAAAAAAAATTGTTTTTAACTTGAATTTACGGTTGTTCGAATTTACGGTTGTTCTAATATAAATAATATATTTTTATTCACCCAATATTTGTTATTTTTAATTGATTTTTTTTATTGCATAGTATTCATGTGTTTTTTAGCAGTTGTATTTGCGTAACTAATGAATGTAGCTTATATTCTTAATAATATAATTCGATTTTTTGATATGATTAAATTAATTATCGAGTTAAAATTTTGAAAATAAAAACCTTTTATTTTGGGTTTTTTAATATAACATTTTACTTTATGTGAATAAAATTTCATAAGAATTTGGGGCGTACAAATTCTATTGTATCGTTTAGTTATTTTTTTAGCATTAATTATTAAGCCATTTTTGAATAGATGATGTAAAATGGTCCCTTGCACATACGGTGTTCAATGTTGTTTACTTCAGCCTTCATACATTCTTGTGTAATATATATGTATTTATAAAATTCTTACTCCTTATGTTAGTTTCGGAGTCTTTTAATTTTTAACTAAGTTTTTTTTTGGGAAAAATATCAAACAATAATATTAATCTTAATTATATCAATCATCTTATGATCTTGGCAACATTTATAACGTGTCCGGGATATTTCAAATATTCATTTGTGTTCAACTGTTCCCATATTAGAAATTTAGAATGTATTTAGTAAATCTGTGAAACAAAATATTATTTTATTGAGAATATGTTGCTTGTTAAACAAACTTAATTTAGCTATGTATTTGGTGATTAAGCCTATATAATTTTTCTCTTTAAGCTCTTATGTTTAGCCATTTTTTAAGGTTACTTGAGTTAACTTTTTGGTTAATAATTCTTTAAAATTTAAGCTTCGCAACATATTTTTCCATGTACGATGAAACCCCTTGGTGCTCGCCTTGGGGCTCTTTAAACGCATAAGCACTTAATATTAAATCTTAAAAAGAAATAATCAATTTGTGTCTGCAAGACCGTAATTTATTGACATTAAATGCTTTTTTATAAAAATTTGCTATTATTCTCATATTGATCGATTCATAATAATTAATTTGTACTCCCAGAATTAAAGTTCAATTATTATTAACGTGCTGAAAAACCTCATGCTTGATGGCTCGACTGAGCAAATTTCCGGGTTTTAATACAACATTAACAGTTTATATGAATATGTTTTAATTTTCATTTATTTTTTATTTAAGATTGGAGCGTATGAAACGGAATAACTACTTTTTATTAATCAAACTAGAATATTTTTTCTTCATTTTATATTGTAGGTTGTCTGTTGTATTTATTGGTCTTGGGTTTTCAACTTTAGAATCATAGATAATTTAACAATTAATTGCATGATATTATTATTTTATTTCAAAATTCTAAAAATAAAAACTGCTTTTTAAATAAATTATGCCCCAAGACATTTTCTGTATGAAACCTGAAAAAAATAATTTATTCGCTTCATTTTAATTCTTAATGGTTTTTCCCTCACATGTACGTGCCGAACTCATTTTCACTCGTTTCAACCAAAACCTGCAACGTCAGCAGAGCTAGCAGGGTTGTGTCGGGTTGGCAACCCAACCCTACTTTAGTCAATACTACATTTAAATAACATTATAAAACTTTAATTTTTTTAATATAAATTTTGGTTTCAACTTTTATTTAGATATATTTTTCTTTCTATAAAATTTATTTTGTATATTAGCTTAAGATTTGTTTATTTAATTTTATTTATAGAATGCTGTTAATATGTCAATGATTAATACATTGTTTTTGAAATATCATACAAATTTTAATTTGAGTTATTGTTAAATTTTAGTTTTCTATAATATTAATAACATTGTTTATTCTTTATGATACTAATAACATCATTATGGCACAAAATTATAAAAATTAACTTGTATTTAAATGTTTATCGATTTATCTTTGATTCTATAATAGATTGTTCAAATGAATAATAAATGAATTAATTAAAATTAGGATTTAGGTAATTTTAAATTTTTCGAAGTTTGTAATTCTTCAGAATAATTTATTCTGGAAAGCTGCGAAGTACTTTTTCTTTGTATTTACAATTTTTTTAAATAAATATTTGCTAAATTTTAAATCTAGCTTTTCAGAAATTTTTTAATGTAGAATTTTCTTTCATTTTTTAAAATATTGAAGCATTTTTTTCAAGTCTTAGGTGCGGTCTTTAAATAATTTGTAGTTACAAATTGATTACATCCTTTGAACATTTAATAATCATTATTTTTTTTCATAATTTAATTAATGTTTCTATTATTTAGAAGAATACATCTTATATTTTACTTTTTATATTTGTCAATAATATATTGCTATCTCTATAACTTTAAAAAATTTCTAAATTGCCTTCTAAAAATTAAAAGAAAAAATTGAGGTCATCAACGCACCCCATCTAAAATCTGTTGTGTTTACTTTTTGCAACATTTTTTTTTGAAGAAATAGTGTGATAAAAAGAAAGAGTCAGACGGCAAGAATAATGAACATCAACGCACCCCATCTAAAATTGTTTTAGTTTATTTGGAACATTTATTTTTGAAGAAATAGTGTGCTAAAAAGAGAGAGTCCGACGGTTAGAGTAATTTGGGCGTAATGCACCCCATCTAAAAATTATAAAGTTTACTTTTTTAAACATTTTATTTTTTAAAGAAATAGTTTGCTAAAAAGAGAGAGTCAGACGGTTAGAGTAATTTGGTCATCAACGCACCCCATCTAATAATTTTTGAGTTACTTTTTGGGAAATTTATTTTTGAAGAAACAGTATACTAAAAAAAGAGAGTCAGACGGCGAGAGTGATTTAAACATCAACGCACCCCATCCCAAATTTTTTTTAGTTATTTTTTTGAACATTTTATTTTTTGATGAAATAGTGTGCTAAAAAGAGAGAGTCAGACGGTTAGAGTAATTTGGTCATAAACGCACTCCATCTAATAATTTTTTAGTTACTTTTTTGAACATTTTATTTTTTGAAGAAATAGTGTGCTAAAAAGAGAGAGTTAGACGGTTAGAGTAATTTGTTCATCAACGCACCCCATCTAATAATTTTTTAGTTACTTTTTTGAACATTTTATTTTTTGATGAAATACTGTGCTAAAAAGAGAGAGTCTGACGGTTAGAGTAATTTGGTCATCAACGCACCCCATCTAATAATTTTTTAGTTACTTTTTCGAACATTTTATTTTTTGAAGAAATAGTGTGCCAAAAAGAGAGAGTCAGACGGTTAGAGTAATTTGCTCATCAACGCACCCCATCTAATAATTTTTTAGTTAGTTTTTTAAACATTTTTGTTGTTGGCGAGAAACGATTATCATTTTATGTTTCCATTCTAATATTCGCAATTATTCAATTAATTCCATTTCACTTTTTTTTAAAATTTGGGTCGCAAAAGTTGTGAAAACGCTATAATTTTTTTTAATATAAATTGTAACACCTGTGTTAAATTATTATATGGTTTTGGATTTTTAGCAACCTTTAATTTATAACATGTCTAAAACTTTTTTTAGTTATGCGATTAAAATAGATAAATTTATAAAGTTAATCTTAGGTTTTATTTTATTAAAGCTCAAGTTTAATACTTGTTTTCGGCACCCGCTCCAAAATTCTTATTTTTTTACATTTATATTTTTAAAATTTTGTAAGTATTCAATTCTTTATTCTTTCAATAATTATTTTTTGAAATAATTTTAAAAGAAGGTATTCTAAATTGTTTTTTAGTTTTTTTTTGCAAAATTATATTTATTGTTTTTAAACTCGACTTTTCGTGGAATGCAGCTGAACCTTAACAATTTGGCATAGCAACACATTATCAAACAAAATAAGCTGCGATCGGTTTATATTTTTTACATATCATCAAACTATTAACATTATTTAAATGTGTTTATAAAAGTAAAAATGATTATGTAAGCATTTTAATATACATTCTTAAGCATTGTTTACCTGCAAATTATAAGTTATTTGGGAATTAAATTTTTATGTAGCATAGTTTGGATATTCACAAATATATTTATTTTTAGAAAATTTTAATTAATAAATGTTAATTATTTTACCAGGCCTGTGCACGGTTACCAATTTTCGTAACCGTAACCGCCCGTGCTCAAACACCCGTAACCGTTAACCGCCCGTAACCGCCCGTCCTCAAAATCTCATAACCGTTAACCGCCCGTCCTCAAAATCTCATAACCGTTAACCGCCCGCGGTTATCCGCGGTTAACCGCCTTATTTAAAAATCAATAAAGTTTTCCAGATTTCGAAAAATCAATTTTTCAAAATTAATTTTTTCCGATCGTGATGTGGCGTCTTTCTAAAATTAAATCAAAATTGATGTGTATTGAACTTAGCAAGTGATTTTTATCAGATTTTGTCAATGAATAAATTTTTAATCTCTTTCTAACACCTTCATGATTAAAATCTAACAAAGCGCGACCGAGCAGAGTGATTTTTTTCTGTGTTTTTTGCGCATTAGTTTCCTAAAGTATTTTAAGAAAAGGAGTGGAGGTTCGGCGGTGCCGATAGGCGGCGCCGCCGAAGAAAAAAAATCGAATATCTAACGCCTTATGCCGAGAAAATCGTCCGAATTTTAGGTAATTGAGTTCTAAAATGCTCTAATTATTTATGTAAATACTTAGAATTTTACTTTTTATATCTAAAATTTTTGGAAAAAGTTGAAAGAATAATAAAAAGAAAGGATATTAAAATATAAATAAAAAATAAAATAATTACAGAGGAAGAGGCTAGAACCTAGACCAATAAAATCAGTCAAAGAGTTTTACCACTGAGCCACTGGGTAGATAACGCGACTTGGTGAAATGTGAATAAAAGTCAAACAAATTATAGAGGCAAATCGTCTCAATCCTTAGCAACAACGGATGCGACGGTTAACCGCGGTTTTAGTGGTCATAACCGTTAACCGACCGTAACCGCGGCCTTTTAAAATTCGATAACCGTTAACCGCGGGTAACCGCGGTTACGGGTAACCGTGCACAGGCCTGGATATTAGTATCATTTTTAATTTTCTTCTATTTAACCTTTTATGTAATTTTTCACTAAAGATGTTTATTAGTGGGTTGTTGAATTGTTTTGGTGTTAACTATTCTTCGGTGCTATTTTTTAACCTTCTTTTATTTACTTTTATATTAAAATATGCTGTTAAGTTATTTTATTATGCTATACATTTTAGACTCAAGCAATTGGATTCATTGAAGAGATAGACTCAAGCAATTGGCTTTATTGAAGTGATTTTAAATCTTCGTTTAATTTTTCCCATTTTAAAATATCCAATTCATTTTTTTCATTTATTATTAATGTTAAACATTGCATATTATTATATTTTTTTTATCAAAAAATAATATTTAAAAAATCAAAATAATTACATATTTTAAGTTATATATAATATTTTGCTTCATTATTGCCCTCAACGCGGCAATACTCAAGGTTTGTGTAGGATGTGGTCGCAAATTTCTTCATTTCATCTTCGATGTCTCGAGACTTCAAGATCTCGGATCCCCAACGATTCTTTTTATCGGAATAGGCATTCTTGAATGGTAAATTTTTGCAATATAACCACTTTTTGATAAATGCTGTTTGTGTTGAATATAAATATATAAAATTTGACGTACTTGCTAACATTAAATCAAATAATTAAAATGAATATAATTAGCGTTAATTATAATAAATTGTGTTGTTATGGCGTAATTGGTATGGTGTCACCACGCTTGGAGACTATTTAGATCAGCAATTATTCCTTATATTTACTTCTATCACATTAGAATTAAAATTAAATTTGAATAACACGATACGTTACCTAATTTATTTTGGTAATAAAAATTTCTAGATTGACAACATTATTTATTTTCGTAATTAATCAATGATTTTATTTTGATTTTATAGACATTCTTCGTTTTTACGCAAAATAGATTATATAATGGATAAATGTGATTTTTTGATGGGCAAGTCAACATTTCTTTGTATTTTATTAGGGATGGTTTGTAAAATATTTTAACGTTTAATTTCCTTTAATTCTTGTTTTATAGTTTATGAGCAAATTTATAAATAGGTTTTTTTGGCATTTTTTTTTGTTTTAAAAATTATATTTTCTTGTTTTTAAGTATTGATTTATCAATTATATTTAAAATTTATAATATTTCATTTTTTAGCATTGTTTGTATACAATTTAAACTCGTTGGTTGCATCCAGCTTTCCTTGACGAATCATGAAATTATTTTAATCAAATAGATATATAGTTATTTTAATTTTATTTTTTTGATGTTTTTAATGGGGTTTTTTATAAGTATGATTAATTGATGCAGCAGTGCAATTGAAGCTTAGGTATGGGTCAGTGTTTGTTTTATTTATTTCATAAGCTAACTTTCTTTATCCATAGAAGAATCGCTTGCGGCAATGGGTTTTTTAAAATTCAATTATCGTTTTAAATACAAAAAAAAATTTAAGGCTTTATAAAACAGCTCTTTGGTTAAGGTATATTTATTAAGTCCGCAAACTTTTTTAAATTAATGCTTTTTATGCTCGCATAGAATCTCATATTTAAAAATGTTAGCCAGTAAACATTATATTTAATACAACTATGATTTTTAAAAATATTCTAGTATTTTTTTTATATAAGTTGTCTCTTAATTTATGATTTACCAATTTACGATAGTTGTTTTATTGGTTATATAATTTTATTTTTTTTGCAGTACATTTTAATATAGAATTGGTTTAGGTATTAAAATCAATTGTTCAATCGATTTATTTTAACTTATTAATATTAAAGTTTGCTTAACATATTTTATTAATTATTGTTTAATAACTCAACTTTATTTGATAATCTTTTAAATAGCACAAAGTAAGTAGGCATTAAAAGTGTTTACCAATGTAATTTGTAAAGTTTAAAATATTATAGGTTCATCAATCAAAAAATTGTTACTTCATTATATAAGCTTTATGAATAATCCAAGTGTCAATAAGTTTTTCAATATTATAATCCACTTCCTTAAAACTCACGAAATGTTTACGTTTTTGTTGTCACCAAATTCTAAATGGAGATAAGTTCTTTCGCTTCTTTGAAGCTTTGTCGTTTTGACGATGGCACTGATCAAGGCTGAGCCCGAGAGTTCTGGATCAATTTGTCATCCGGATGCTTAAAAGAAAAATAATAATTAAATTTAAATTTTAAATTTTTTAATAATTTTTGATAATCATTTATATAATTAATAAATGTAAGTTTTTAATGCCATATTTTCGTAAGTAATTATTTTAAATTTTTCAAATAACTACATTATTATAAATATAAAGTATATATAAAAGAAGTTTCAAATCTATTTTCTAATGCCCGCACAGCAAAAAGATTACAAGGTGTATACTTCATGGCTGTTAATTTAATTAAATATTTTTTATACCTTTTGGGTTAAGACGATTGATTTTGTTTCTTGAATCATCAATTAAGATAGTTTTTATTCTCTGGTTTGTTCTGATCATATCTGCGAACTCATACCTCTTTCCACCTTATAAATATACAGTTTCGGTCAACGTATTCTTGCATTTCTCATGACGATCAAATCGAAATACCTATTAATATACAACTCATAAAGATTTTAATTTTATTTGTTTTTTATTTTCTTTTTATTTTTTACGGATTTTGTGTATAAATAATTTAAAAAACCCAATTTTAATAAAAACCATCAAAATAAAAATAAAATATAATACAACGAGATAATTGTGGCGCCGTTGCCCGTGGAAAAAAGGAAAATTAAATCAATGATACATTAAAGATTGTAAGCCAGATCTTAATTTCACTTCAGGTTTTAAGATTCAATACCATAGCATATCTGTAACCAAATATTAAATGCGCGGATGTCTCAAGATCCTTTTAATTTCAAAAAAAATTTACAAAGAAAAATTAAAAAAAATTTTTAAAAAATACATCTAAAAAGTTGGAACATTCATAAACATTCAAAATTTTATATAAATATACTTTGATAGTTTTTGGATCAGAATCTGTCTTGTGATTTATTGAGTTTTGGATTTAACAAAAAAAATTGTATCATAAATCAGCTTTTATGTTAAATTGCATTAATAATTTATATTAACTCTGAATTATAGTATTGCTAATTGCTAACTACATTTCGTCTTTTATTGCTCGTTCTTTATAATTAAAAATTTTTATTTAGAAGTTGCGCATATTAACACTCCTTTTTTGTTTTTAACATATTTTATTCGAATTGTACAAATATAGTTACTAAATTGCGGCTGTGGTTGATTTTTACCTGTAGCCGCGTCTTTAATAGCTTCCAACTTCTTTTTATTCGGAATATAAAACGTTAATTAATTTATTCAATTATTCTTTAGTTAGTATAATTTAATATATCGATGATAACTTTGTTTATTTTTTGACACCATTCTGTGCCTTTCAAGCTCGTGTTCCACGGAAACCCAAAAAAATACTTTTACTTGCTATTTATTTAATATATTTTGTTTTCGCTAAACTTTTCAATGCGTCAATTGGTAGAGAAGTATTAAGATTTCTCGTTATTTCGGTCATTTGATAGAATTTTATTTTATCAATCACTCTGACAGCAAGAATAATCTTCTGTTTAAATGTAAAAGTTTAATCTATAAGTGTCTCGTCCTCAGGTTTTTTTATTAAATGAGGCGCTTCCGGAAGGCTTAAATTATTTGAAATTAAATGTTTAATTTTTTTGTTGCAAAAAAATTTATTTGTGTGCTAAAAATTGTTGATATATTGTATATTACGAAGATCTTTTATTACAATTTTTTGATTTCTTTAAAAAAGATTCATTTGTAATTTTGGCCACGGCAATTTTTACAAATTGCTATATATTTTACTAATAATTGTTAAATAAGCTTATTAAAGCTTCGTAAAAATGATAGAAATTTATTGAATTAGTATTGTTTGAGTTTTGATTTTCTATTTTATTAGTATTTAAGAACTCGATGTTAATTTTATTTTAACACATTTATAGTAACTCGGGCCATTTTGAATTTTGTAAAAGTTTGACATGTTGGTGAATTTTTGAATTAAAACTTTGCCTTTTGTTCCAATGTTTAAAAATGTATTATTTAAATGATACATTTTTAATACACAGTTTATCTAATATAATGCAAAGCTTGTTATTTTTACCAGCAAACTTATTTTGATCAATTTATTTGATTGTTTTTTGACTACAATTAAATTTAGATGAATATTTATTTTAAATACTTTTCATTCTAATTTTTATTGGTATTAATATTATATAATTTATAATACTTCAGTTCAAAATAATAAATATTATTATAGTTTGTATTAATGTAAATTTCTAATTTTTTTAATTAGTATTTTAAAATTTCATGTTGTAAGTTTAACAAATTTGATTGGCCAACAGCATAATATAACTTGTAGTATTTAATTAGTTTAATTTATTGATAATATTTTTCAAATTTTTAAATTAAAGAAAACATGTTTTTGTATTTAATCATTTATAATTAGTTGTTAAACGTTTTTAAGAATTTTTATAAGATATGGATCCATGTAAATATCCTTGACAAGGTCTTTGGTGCACTGTAGGGTAACGCCCTTTGTAGAGTTGTAGTTGTATGGTTTTCCATTAGGGTGAGCTGTCTGCATGTGGACAGTCACAAGAAGTGGATTTTTTGTGTGTGAATATATTTATTATATTAAGTAAAGTAGAGTTTATTATTTAGTGTAAAAATATTTCTTGTTTAGAGTTCCGTGTAACCACCAGCGTTTGTCGGTTCCTGTCCAATGGAAGCAAATTATTTGCGTATATATTTTATTTACAAAACACGTGCTTTGCTATCTAAGTAAGCGCTTAATTCAAATATATTAAACCAAAAATTTAAATACGTCTTAATAATAGTAATATAATTATATGTTATTAAATTATTGACTTTTTATTATTGCACGGAAACGGGTGCCGTTGCGTCATGGTGGTTGATGTCAAAGCGGAAGCTAATAAGTGCAAAATTTTAATGGCCGTCCAGAAAATTTAAATGATTTAAGTATTGAATAATTTAAAAAGACGAGGAGCATTGAGAATATGTATTTTGATTTATGATACACATACACTCAGTTTTGATTGTTTATCGATTAACATTTTAAAATATTTATTAAAAGCATGAAATTACTTCAAAATTTGTCCAAGTTCGGGGGGTATACTTTTTGTTCGTACAGCTCTGCCGGGATCGAGCACGATAGTTGTTTGTTTTTTTAGTTCACTGTCTTTTATAGCTAATGTACATATTTTTAAGTGTTACTTATTTTAAAATATTTTAATATCAAGCACTTTTATTTTTTAGCCAATTTTAAATCTCAAAGTTATCTTATTACTAAATTTACAAAATTTTATTCTATGCGACATTATGGGTAATTAAAATATGAAACTTTCAATAAATTTAGAAATTTTATATTAATAAATTTTTAGCTAATTTTGGTGGAATCATCGAAAAATATTATGTCAATACATACATTTAATAAAATCATAAAGTGATGTGTCACTTTAGTTTTTCCATTGAAGCCACGGCTATGGATTTAGTGAAGTAATTATAATTTTGTGCATTGTTAATATCAAGTACTTTTGTGTGTTTTTTATGTGCATTTTATGCTGTAAATGTTTGCTACTTTTTTTATAATTTTTTTAGAGAATATTTACAAAACAGATATTCTTATTGTGTTTTTATGCCTTATTTTATTTTAATTAATAAATATTGAAAAATTAAATTTAACATTATTTTAAAACAAGAGTATTTTAACATTTTTTCATTTCATTTTGCATCAAGTAAAATCATAAGCTTGTTCAAGTATAAAATTAAAATCCAAAATAAAGGCAAATTAATAATAATTTGGGAAAATATTTTTAACATTAAACACGGTTTAAAGAAAATTTCTTGATAATATTTAAAGAAGCAATTAAAAAATAACAAAACATGGCTTCGAAAAACTAAATATAAAATCCCAATTAAAATATTTTATAAAAATATGACGTATGAGAATGAAGTTCTACACTATTATCAATTTAAAAGTTAAATAAGTTTTAAATCCGTTATTGCGAAACGAGCCATGACAGATTCATCAGAGAAAAGTTTTGCCCGTGTGCGTACCAGGCAACAAATTTTATAAAACAAAATATTATCTACATAAAACGCGGTATAATTTTTGATTTAAATTGTTTTTTTACAGATCATATATGAATATTAATTATGCCACATATAAACATCCAATATTAATATTTTAACAATGAGCGTTTTTTACCAAGTAAGCTCATTTAAAAAAAATAAATTAAAAATTGTGCTTGTCGTAGCTCAATATGCTTAAATTAAATTTCGCAAAAATTAAAAAAATTTGAAAAAAATTAAATACTTACTTCATTTTTATATTTGTAAATTATTTTTTTGCGCATTTGAGATTTGAGCAACTTTTTAGCCAATATCACCCAAATTTATAAAAACAAATAAATGAATTAATCAGTTAAAAATATTGTTAACTAGTACATCTAAAAAAAATATAAAAACAAATCAAAGATATGATGTAGAAAACATGATGGTTTATTCTAATTCGTTTTATTATGCATTGTCTCAATGTTATTTAAATAATAAAATTTAAAATTCTTATTTTTCAGGTTATATTGAAACTCAATTTATATAAAATTCTTTAACTTAACAACACAATTAAAAACACAGGACCAATTCTAAATTTGACAAAAGCTAAAACATAAAATTAATAACTTAAATTCAAAAAGAAACTAGGCAAATATTATAATATGTTATTAAAATTTTGTAGCAAAATTTCACTAACACATATTAATAAATAAAAATAAGCATAAACTATGCCCAAACTCTTTAATTCATGTGTCGATAAAACCTCCAATTCACAGGATTATGAGGCAATCTAAATTTTCCAACTATTTAAAAAATATATACAATCGCCTGAACTGAAGGCGAAGCTTATAATGTATGTGTAGTTGGCATCATAAGCAATTAAATGATAAATTAAATCAATAAATAAATTGGGTAAAAACTCATAATGTTAATAAATTAATAAATAAATGATAATTTGGCATCCCGACAGAAGTTTCAATAGATTTCGACAAGTATTTTATTCTTAACATTAAACCAGTGCTCAATGGCACGGCATTCAGCTTCATTTGGGTCGCATACTTTTGTCAAAAACTTAAAAAGTGTGGAAACGATTATTTTCAAAATTTTGCAATGCCAATGCACCGACTTTAACGTTTCAATTAAAATGTTTAAATGGTTTTGATGCAAATGGTCAGTTGACGTTTGAATTTCCGAAATAATTTCCATTTTTTGGTTTGACTAATTTTTTAATTCCGGCATGTTTCCCACCAGAACGATATTGATTAATTGTGAAATAACTTTTTTTCGTTAAATTCTTCAACTTTTTCTCCATTATCGAAAAAGTTCTAACTTTCCATCGGATACGAGTTTTTAGAGCCTTCCATTTGGCCTCAAATCATTAGCCATGAAACATTGGTTCGGGGGGGGGCATGCCCCTCTTGCCCCACCCCTGCATACGCGCCTGCCTAAAACCCGTTAAAAATTACCGCATTTTTAAAATAATTCGAGGAAAATGGTCCAAAAATTCAATTTTTGGTGTCTATTTAAGGTTTTATATATTACTTAAATTTTTTTTGTTGATTATATAATATTGGATAATCAAATTATTCTTATTTTATTTTTATTAGTTCAAAACAATTTATTTTTTTAGTATAGTTATAAAATAAATGTTTTTAAACAATATTTAATATTATCTTTCCCACATTGTTTCATTTTTCAACTTTCCTTTGAGTTTAAAACAAAATATTTTAAACTTTCAAAAGCTTCTAAAAAAATTTAGATTGATAGAAATGAGAATAAATTTAAATTTGCGGTTTCACGTTATTCACGGAAGCTGATTCTTTTTTCAAATACTTTTGAATAATTTGAGTTCTCGGATTATCAAATCATACATCATTTTCAACATGATTTTTAAAATTTTCTGGCTTAATTAATAAGTATACTATTTTTAAATCTCAAAGAAATTCTCGCTTTATTTTAGTCAACTGATCCTCGTCATAAAGATTATTTTTAATTATTACACATAACGGCAAGTAGATAAGAATGGCAGGAGTGCAAGCTTTTTTTATTATTGAGCATTTTGTTTTAGTCATGCATTTATTTTTTTTATTTTTCAGAAAGTTTAATAAAGATGAAAAACTCGTCTAACATTTTAATGCGCATGGTTCACGCCTTTGAAGAAAACTTGTATTGCCCTGTTTGACGGCTTTAATATGTAGCGGGCACTTGTTATTTTTCACACAGCCACCATCATTTTACCGAAATTATGTAAGTTAAACTTTTATTAAAATTAGTATTTCTGTTTATTTTTAAAGGTGATTAATTTTAACAAATTATCACCGCTATTTATCTAAACCGAATTTTTAGGTCTCTTTATTAAAATCAATATTTACCAGCAACGCAACATTTATTTATTTTTTTAAATTTTGTAACGGTTATATTTAATGACCACATTATTGTTTTAAAATTAAAATATTTGGTCTATATAGTGTTTGATTTTTTTTTGATTTTCAAAATAAAAAAATTTCTTTTTGTAAATATAGCTGTTCCTGGCACTTATAAAAATTTTAAGTTTATAAATTATATCACATAAATTATTGATAACATAATGCTTAAAATATTGAATAAGGGTCTAACCTTACTGAGAATATATTTTACAACAAAAAAGGTTAAAAATAGCACCAAAGAATAGTTAACACCAAAACAATTAAACAACCCACTAATAAACACGTTTCGTTTATCTCAACAACTCAACAAGATGATTTGATTGATTAATCAAAAAACAAAATCGATTGAATTTTCACAACATAAAAAAACATCGTATGAAATAAATATATAACCACTAAAAATTCTAAATTAACTCCGCTCTTATACTACTTAAGATTTATATAAACAAAATAAAACAAAAAGGTTACAAAAATAATAAGTCTAACTTGAAGAATAAATCATAATGAAACTAATGCTGTAATCAATAACTAAATCATTTAATTAGTTATCTTTCTTCTCCACGTAACATTTTATTTTGTTATCAAAAGTTAGATGACGACTTTATTATAAACATAAATGGATCGTATCTAGCAATACTTAAAAATGTACTACTGAAAACTTACAATAAAAATGTGCATATTAAACTAAATGTGCTTATTAATACTAAAAAGTTTTAATATAATTAATATTTACAAGTTTTTTAATTTCAAATAACAACTTCTGAACTGAATACTAAAAATCAAAAATTATGATAATTCTTTTATTAATATATATCTTTTTATAAATTAAAAAACATGTAAAATTTATATTTATAAAATTATACTAACAAATAACGGCAGAAAAAAATTGATTACAATAGAATGTAGTAAAAACAATCATGCTGCCACCAATCCATTATTCCTATATTAGTCCAGTTCCATTCGACACTGCGGTACACTTCGAGAAGACAATTAAATAAAAGTAAAAAAGGTTCAACGTCAAATTAAGAAAAATAGATTAAAAAACAATTTAAAGATAAATATTCAACTAAATATTAAATAATACAAAACAAATAATTCATTTAACAAACTATTTAACCATTTTTTTAAATTTGAAATTTGTACAAATATAAATTTAAGCGTTTTCCATCCAAGCTGTGGTATCTATTCGCATTTTCCGTTTGAATAGAGTTAATTTAAATGTCTGTTTGTTTGTTTGTTTTTTTACACAAAAATTTATTAGAATATTATATCGTTGAGGTTCACTTAAATTCAACAAAATTACAAGTTTATTTTAAGATTTAACGTTTTAATTTTAAAAAACAGAAATGTAAGCAGTACCACTATTATAAAAAATAAAAATTATATTACCTAACTACTAATAACTGTTATGATATGTAATAAAGTAATAAAAATATAAAATAGCGATTTCCATCTATATGTTTAGAAAGTTAACAAATAAAATTAATTTAAAAAATAAATTAATTATTTTCTAAGTAAAAAAAGGCCAATGTGCTGCGACGTTACAGCTTTTGCTGCAGAAACACATTAAATTATGCAAACACAAATAAAAAAATATTATTAATCCAAATATAACAATAAAGTTTGAAAAGGTAAAAATGAATTGAAAGTTTGTTTTGTTAAAACAATTAAAATTTTTATCAATATGCCCCCCCATATGCTTTTTAAAATTTGAGCCGGTTCAAAACTGAGTTTCCAATTAAATAAATTTGAATATAAAATTGAATAAACGTTATATATAAATAAATAAATAAAACTAAATAAAAACCAAAAGGATTATGCAAAATTATTATTAAAAAAATCAAACACATTCTCAAAAAAAGGGACTAACAAAAAATATGTTAAAAGTTAAAATAAAATTTCCGACATTATAATCAGCAATATACTATTTAAATCTAATACCTAAAAATTAAAAAAAAATATGAATATATGTAAGCAATTAAAAATTTATAATTGCTAATTATACAAATGGGCGGAATGGAAAAAGGTTGGACAATTATCAATAAAAAATTAACTATTTAGTTAGTAATACAATTGACAAAAAGATTAAAGCAATATTATTTAATCATTCAATTTAAAACTTAAAAAAAATAAAATAGTTAATATCATTAGATAAAATGCTTATTAATTAATAAAAGCTCATTTATACATTTTCAAAGCGATAATATCATATGTGTAAAAATTTTTTACTTTATTTAATATAGGAAAACTTCAAAATTAACTTAAAAATCGCTACAATTTAACTTTCTAGATCTGGCTGGGTGTCATCATCGATTCCGTTTTAATGCAAAAAGTCGTTGTGTTTATTAAATTAAAAATCTAATCAATTATTATAAAAATAAAAGTTCGCTTAAAGGAACAAGTAAAATTGATTTGGAACAATTAAATAAAATAACCATATAGGCTTATAGAGAATTACAAGTTAAGTCGAAATATCGTCAGCATCATTATTCGATATTCGTTATGCAATTCATATTTAGAGTTTGGCATTGAAATAAAAATGAATGTTTTTAATTAAAAATAAAAAATATCATTAATTCATCATACATTGCTGATGTAAACGATATTATAATTCAGTAAAACTAAATTAAATAAACTGAGTTATGTAGAAGAAATGACTAATAATCTTCAATAAAAATTTAAAAAATCTCCAGTGTCGATAACGATCTTACCTTTTAAAGTAACAATTAACAAATATATTTCAATGAAAATTACAGACTCGCGCTTGATTAAACACGGCAATAAAAATCATACAAAAATGAGTTTAAATACCCATTTTACAATTAAATATAAAGTAGAATTTAAACCGAATTAATGATAAATTATTAATTAAACTACAGTTAATTCGTCATCGCAATTCTTCTGATAAACAAAGCGAAGATAATAAATTTCCATAAATTATATAAATAATATAACTTTTGGAGGTGATTACTACAGTGAACGCAAATTGCGTATTTATTTATTTAATTTTAATTTTAGGATCTGCATAAGATCGCGCCGCATCAATGTGTCGTTAAAATGTATGAAACAAAGCGGAAGAAGCTGTCATTTGACGGGGCAAGAAAGCAGATTGTGCTGAAACGAGAATGTTTTGAGACGGAGCAATCAAACGGCAACAACAATACTCCAAATAGCTTTAAAAAATATAAAAATATTACCGGTAACCAAAAAAGTTGTATTTGATTAATGGCAACAATAATTAAGAAAAGCAAAAATAAATAGAATTATTACAGCAGTAATTTGTTAATAAACTGAAATAAGAAATAAATTTAAATGAGAAGAAAACCTATTTAAACAAAATCCATTAAAACTAAAAATAACTTAAAATGTAACAAACAAAATTATAGATAAAATCTTATTGAACTATAAAGAAACTATCTTAATAATAAAAAATCTATTCGCACATTTTTTTTTGTACTAGAAGGTTAGAGCCTTGATATCCAATAAAATATGCTTAAATAAAAGAAGGAGTGCTGAAACTCTACAAATTACAAATCAATTAACTTCCCTCGGGTTTTTACATTAATCGAAAATACTATATAAATATTAGAGGATATGGTTGTCGCTTCGCTAAGATCATAACATAAGATAGTATTTTAAAAACTGATTAATGTTGCGCTGATGGGAGCACCTGTGGCTAATTGACTCATCACCGAAAAAGCAAGCAATGAAAAATAAATCCTAATATAAAAATAATGAATTAAATATAACGTCATTTCTTTATTAAAACATTTTAAAATCAAACTATTACATACAATCATTGTCTCATATGCAATTAATAATATTTTTCGCAGAAAGCAAAATTTAAAAAGCTAGGATCTTAAATTTATAAATTAAAAAATAATTTTTAATTAAAACATATTTACAACTATAAAATAATATTATAAATATATATATATATAGATCTTTGATTAGACAGAGTCTCATAAATAATAATCTCTTTCATACTTTTGTATAACCAAAACAAGCGTAAAAAATCCGTAGATATTGATAGAAAAGGGCATGAGACTAAAAGCACAAAGCATTATGTTCAATAGCTAATTAAAGCGGCGAATGGAGAACATTGTAAGTGTGGTGCCCTCATATTTTAATTAAGAAAAATATTATTGAACCTTAAATTATCTAGTTAAAAATTAAAAAAATGAATTAAATTACAATATTGCAGAGGCGATTTAGCTAAAAGTAGCAATTCAAAATGTTAAATACTAACAAACAAAATTTTAAAAGAACTTATTTATATTTAAATAAATAAACGGATTTAGCGCATGATTGTTTAACAAATACTAACGAAAACTTCATATGTGCTCTTTGTAGAAATTGTTTGAACGTACAGCGTTATTATAATTGTAGGATAAATTTTTATTTTAATTTTGAAAGTTATAATTTTTGTTTCTTCGGGTGGTTTTTGTGTTTTTAGGTTGTTAAGGCCAATAAGTTTTGACTTGTAGTTTTAGGAGATTTTGTTATTGTTGTGTTTTTATAAGGGACATGTTTTTGTTGCCAGATAACATGTTCTGAATTCTTGGAAATATTTATTTGAGTTTTCCTTTAAAAAATTCAAACGCCTTTCAATTATTATAGCATATTTTACGGTTTTTGTTCAGCAATTTTATAAAGAAAAAAATGCTTACTAATATACCAAGTGATGGATGGGAAAAAATTCGCTATGCGAATAGAGGAGCATTTGGTCATTGCCTAATTCTAAATTTTGCCCTTCTTTAGGGACAAGTGTTATATTTTTCATTTTGTTTTATCATCAATATGTGGGTTTGGAAAATGTTTGAAAATTTGTAATAATTTTTAATATAGGCATTTCTTCACCTAATTATTAATTTGGATTTGGAGCAATATTTTTCATACATTCAAATAGGCAACTATTTAAAGATAAGGAAAACAAATCAAGATTTATGACAAAACCAAATATTGAGAAAAAAAATTTAATAAGTTTAATTTATATTACTTAATAAATGCGCTAATTAAATTTATGTGTCTTATTCCGTAAAGAAACAAAAAGCAAATAATATCTTTATTTCATCATAACCCAGCTAAACGTTGATAAAACCAATATTTAAAATATGTCAATTTGACAAGTAATTTTGTTATCGGCTAACACAATGAAGCGTATAAAATGCAATATAATTATAGGAATTAAAACCCATTTAAATAGAAAACAATATATTTTCTATAAAAAGACAAAATAGGCAAAGCATAAAATATTTTTATAACTAAAAACCCATTGGCGAAGACTTTCAATTTTAGTTGATTCGTTTATGCATTTCTAATTGTATTTGTAATATGCCAGTTTTTAATTGAATATTTTAATTAAGTTTCCAAACATTTAATATTAATATTGCATACATTTATTTTGTAAATTATCAAATTAATTTTATGTTTTTGATTGTTATTCTGTAATCCAATTTATTCCTTCGAAGAAAAATTTTCTTAAATAAATTTTTAAAATAATTGTGGGATTTTGCTTTTATTAAATCTGCGTGTGAATAACAATATTTAATTAAATAGCAAAATTTAATTACTTGGTGAATTTAAGTTAAAAACCATGCATTTATTCATAGTTTTAAAAAAGGTTATTTAAATATCGTCTATTAATGAACGCATGTGATTTACAAAATAATATACATTCTTTCCAACCATATTTGCAGAATACCATCTCACAAAAACATTTTTGTTTGAGTAACATTTTAAGCAATATTTGGTTATGCTTTGATGATTTATAATTTTTGCAGATAATATTGGGTTGTTTAATTTAAAAAATATATAATTTATTTTAAATACACAAATTAAAATGCAGCATTTTGGCCTTTGTGGTGGATGTTAAGACTTATTATAATTAAGGGCTCATGCACGTGTCAGCTGATTGCTCCAAGTTGAATTGGTCATTGACTTTTCTCGCGCGCCTTAAAAGGAGGATGAAAATACCATGCACTTTTTAGTATTGGCAAGTTGGATTATTTTTTAAAGCAAAATTTTTTAAAATTTGAATTTTCCTCATGCGTGATTGTGGTTTTTTAAGAAATTCCAGACAGGTATGCTGCCAAAAATTAAAATTATTTTAATTGATTTAAGAAACATTTAAAACTTTAATTCATTTAATTTTTAAGTATTTTTTTTATGCTTAAAATATAATACAAATTTATGTCAAAATTATATTAAATCAAACAAAAAGTTGGTTCAATCTTAAATCTTCCCAAATAAATTGTAAATTAAAATTTATTTTTGCAAATTTCTAGCTGATTTCCTTTCTATGAAGGTTATTTCTGATTTGTTTATTAGATATCTTTTATTATCTTTATATTAAATAATTTAACTTTGACTTTGAGTTAAATTGATTACAAGACAACATTTTTTATGCCAGCAACTTTTTGTAAGCACGTTTTGCCGTTTTTTAAAAATTAATTGAAACTTTACTGAAAGCAGAATAAAATTGTCACATTTTTTTGGTTCTCACTATTAATTAAATCAAATTTTTTTAATAAAATCCGTATATTATGCATTTATACCCGTAGATTACATTGTATTCCATTTTATTTACTGATTTTATTAGTTGAATATTTAATCTTTTATTATATAATCTTTTTATATATTTTTGTATTATTTTAAATTTTGATCCGTTCTTTGAATATAAGATTGCAAAAACGTAATTAATAATCGCATTAATTTTACATATAATATGAGCGTCCAAAATGATATTTAAATTATTTTGAATTGATTGCATGAAATTGATATGAAAATTAAAGTTTTGAAATTATATAAAAAGAAATAAACCTATGAACTAATTTTTTTAAAATAAACAATCGAAAAATAAAGATATAACAAACAAAATAGATCAAATCAAATAAAAGTTCATAAAATAAGTACATATTAAAATTCTTTTGTTGAGTTTTATGCATTCAAAATATTTTTAAAATAAAGATTTCAATATAACTTCTCATTTTGAGGGTCTAAATAGAACTTGGTAACATAATCTCTTCCCTTTTATTTGGATAAATAAACGACCGCCTATTCATAATATTTATCTGAGTACAAGGTTTTTTTTGAACAAATGTTGATGGCATTTCACAGTGTTTTTTTGTAGTTTTATTTCTTTATTTGGTTTTTAATGTATTTTATTTATTTATTATGATTTTTAAAGGTTAAAGTTAGCATTTTTTTACTCGAAAATATCACATTGAACGTAATCTGTTGGTGAGTTTGCTCGTTTTAATGTTAAATCATTTGTTTTTATTATTGATCATTTATTTTTTAATTTGCTAATCATTTAGTTTTGCATAGCTTTTTTAAAAATCCATTTTGATTGAATCTATGCCATTTTCAAGAAATTTCTACACTTAGAAGGAACTTTAGAAGAGCAGTTCTGATGCCTTCGTGTCCGATTAACGGTTTTGGATAAAGGTATAACTTTTTGTTTTATGTCTTCAATTTATTACTTAATAAATTACCTAATTTTATTAAGAAAACTTGTCCAATTTCGATAATTAAAATGGTGAAAAAAGTAATTCTTTATGTAAATCTTAGAAGTTTTGAATCGGTTAAAATTTTGAAAATAATTTGCTACTAACTTTCTTCAAAAAATTGAGAAATTCCTAAATTACCTTCAATTTTAAAAATCTTAAATACATATTTAAAGAAAAAAAATTGTTTTTTTCTGCCATGAAGTTAATTAAAAGACACAAAAAACTATATAAGTCGGGGTTTGAACCCCAGGCATCACTCACCAGGGCATTCAATAAAAAGAAATTTTGACTCGAGGACTCGAACCTCAGACAATAAGGGCTTTCGGTTCACAGTTTAACCACTAAGCCACGTGAAAAATTCAAATCCAATTTTTTCATTCGGTACTTTTTTCGGTACTCAAATTTTGTTCGGTCGGTAACTTCGGTACTCAGATTTTTTCGGTCGGTACTTTTCGGTAAAGTACCGAAAAAGTACCGGTACCGAAAAGTACCGAAAAAATCCCAAAAGGTTCGGTCGGTACTTTTCGGTAAAGTACCGAAGCCTAGTACCGAAAAGTACCGAAAAAGCGTTGGTACTTTCCCGTACCGACCGAACACTAGTAATTAGTCTCATGGAAAATGTTGGCTTCAGAATAGCAGTGGCGGTTTCTCAAGTCTAGAAGCGTCGTGCACAAAATATAAAATAAGTAATTCCCTTATTTTAATTACGGTGCAAAAATGTCAGACGAGGCGCATTAGCAAAAATAACCAAAAAATTCAAGTAAATTTAGAAAATCACTTTAAAGAAATTAAATTTAATGGCAAATATTATTGAATTTATTATTTCGTTAATTATAATCACTTTGTGGATTCGTTTCCAATTTTTGATATTTAATTAAGGTTGAATATAATAGTTAAATGTTTTTTTTCGGCGACCATAAAATATAATGGATATCAAATTACTCTTCTTTTTATTTTATTAGTAGTTGAAAACACTTTATTTTTTTAAATTATATATTTATTTTTGTGTGATAATTCTACTTTTAAAGCTAGCAAGTGCATACACATATTTATTTTAATATTTACGACACACCTGTTAATACAATCGATTAATTAAACATTTGTTGTTTTGCAATTTTATTAGATATCGTTTTAAAGAACCAATTGTTTATTTAAATTTAAGGTGAAAAGTTAAATTGGTTTTTTAGAACTAATTTATTATTTTAAAATATACATCCAAATTAGTATGTTTTTTTAGTTATTTAAATAATAGAGTTGTTATTTTGTTTTATAAATTAATTTTTTTAATATTTTTTTTCTTAGTTTGAGTTAAACCTTTTTATTTGAAGCTAAATTTACTCTATCAGCATGTATAAAAGTGTTGAAAATCCGTCTGACGAACTTTACGGTCGCCCCTGCAGAAGTAGACATAACCCTTGTGGACATAGTTTATTCTGAACCATCTCAGTTAAAAACAATTTTGTAATTTTAGTAATTTTAATAAATTTTTCAATTTCTAAATAATAGAATAAATGAATTTTATTTTTTGAAAAATATCCAAAATTATGCTTTTAATTACATTAAATTATTTAAATTTATTTTATAATTTAAGAAATTGGTTTATAAAATTATTGTTTTCAATAATTAATAAATAAACTTTTGTTTTTTTATGTGTTGACGGAACAATTTAAATGTTTATTATTTAATTATTTTTTAATATTATCACCATTAATCGTCCTATATTTGTTATTATATTGTACTTTTTATTTTCAATAATTTTTAGTAAAAATTTTAAACTTCAAAATGTAAGTGTTGCTTTTATTCAGATTTGATGAATTATCATTTCTGAGCTTAAAATCATTCTTAGATGGTACTAACTTTTGATCATGTAACAGCACTCCAGTTTCAATGGCTGCCAGCCATACATGTATTTTAAATAAAAAATATCAAAACCAGTTGGCTGAATTGGTTGGGTTCAAGTGCCTCCCAATCATTATTTAATATAATTCGAATTTATGTAAAATTAAGTTTTTTTGTTCCTTCGTGGTTGCTAGTTTAAACGTTGGTTTCAACATCTTGTTTAAATTCAGTAATTCCCACTTTGATTTGTAAAATGTTATCAATAATCTTTTTAGGAAATTTTAAGTCTGCTGTTTTGAAACAGTTTTAATATGATTTTTTTTAATTATTTACACCAACGAAAACTTTAACGATGAAAAGAGCGTATAAAAATTGTAATCAAACCTTGGAAAAATAAAAATATAAATGCAAAGAAAGAAAATTTTTATAATTTAACTATTTTATCATTTAATTATTAATTCGGCCACAATTCAGAAACAATAAAAAGCAGCACGAGGCGATCACTAAAAAAATAAACAAAAATTCTAACATTAAAAATAAAGAAATGTTAATAATATTTGTCTTAATTTTTATTTGACATAAAAACAGCGTTTACCGATGAAACGCTTTGGTAAATTTGCAGCTAAAGTCATTATGTTGTAACGTCGATATTGAAATTTATTAAAGATTTCCATTTTTATTGCGTCTCTTTGCTGTTTTAATGAAAAGGGATTTTCGTTGAATTATTTTATTCGATTTTTTGTTTATATATTTCATCCATTTTAATTCTTGTAAAGCCTTTAGAATTATCTGCAATTTAAATTTAAATCACATTTAAAATTAGTATGAAAGGCATCATGCGTTACCGCATCATGCCCTGGTTTTAATTAATTGTATTTGGTCTTAATGTATTGCTTTTATATTTAACTGTTTTAATGTTTTTTAAATAAATTGACAATAACCATTCAATTGTTTTTCTTTACATGTGCAATACTTTTTCTTATTCTTTCTAAAATAACGATTGATTTTTATCTTTTATTATGTCCGTAACATTTATATAATTTTTTTAGTTTTAATGGATTTCATTTTAACTTTTGTTGTCTTATTTCTCATTTAAATTATTATTATAAAAAATTATATTATCTGCAATCAACATCTTTCCACATTATAAATATACAGTTTCGGTTATCTTTTCTTGCATTTCTCATGCTGATCAGATCAAAGTCAAAAATTCTATCACTAATACTTTAATTAATGATTTCTATAATTTTTTTAATCAAACTTTTTATTTAATTCATCATAAACTTCTAATTTACAAATTATTGTTAAATCTGCTTGGAATTATTTGTCTCCTGCTCATGGTTGTTGTGTTGTGACTGTTGAGAGTAGATGAATTCGCGATTATATTGGTTTTTTATTTAATGAGGCACGACCCGTTTCTAAAAACAAAATTGGTATTGTTTTAAAATTATGTTTGTATATAAATATCTAGAAAATACCGTTGCTCAATTTTCAGATTCATATTCAATCAATATCAATTTATTTTATTGAGATAACGCATCAACCAACTTTGATTCATTTGCGGAAGGCTTAAATTATTTAAAATTAAATGTTTACTTTTTTTTGTTGCAAAAAAAGTTGTTGATATATTGTAACTATTACGAAGATCTTTTATTACAATTTTGATTTTTTTTAAATATTCATTTGTAATTTGGCCACGGCAATTTTTAGTAAGTGCTATATAATTTTTAATAATAATTGTTAATATAAGCTTCTTATTGTTTCGTAAAATGATAGAAATTTATTGAATTAGTTATGATTTGAGTTTGGATTTTGCTATTTTATTAGTATTTAAGAACTCGATGTTAAGTTTATTTTAACACCTGCCATTTAGAATTTTGTAAACGTTTTGAGATGTTTGTGAATTTTTGAATTAAAACTTTATTTTTTTATTAGACTTTTATCCCAAGTTCAAAAAAGTATTATTTAAATCATACATTTTTAATACACAGTTTATCTAATATAATGCAAAGCTTGTTATTTTTACCAGCAAACTTATTTTGAACAATTTATTTGATTGTTTTTTGGCTACAATTAAATTTATATGAATATAATTTCAAAAATAAATTTATAGAAACTGCTACAAATAACAAAAGTTTGGCTTTTAAAAAAGTCGATTCAACTCAATAATTAAACAGATGGAATAACCAGAAAATTAAATTCGATCAAAAAATTATATTAAAAAGGTTTAAACACAAAAATAATTTAACTAAACGACAATTTAATAGCACCCTGAAATTGATAAATTTCGTCATTTCAAATTTTCCTTAAATCATAGAAAAAACACTTTCTTGGCCAGCCGGCCAAATTTTATTTAAAATAAACGTCTACCGAAAAAGTAACCGGGATTTATTAAATTTATTCCGTCCATGGAGACTTCATTTTTAAATAAACTTTACAAACCATAAGTATTAATATTTGTTTAAATTCTTTTATTATTCAAATTCAAGTTTTTTTTACAATTATAATTAAAATTGCATTATTATCTTTACCAAATATGCATCGCCAAAGTAAAAAATAAAAATTTTATATACAGACACAAAACAGTTTAGAATTATTAGGAATACTTTTATAGAAAGTATTAAAATAATTTCCAATCAAATAATTCAGAAAATTAATTAATAACAAAATAATAATTATCTATTTAATGAAGTTGTCCTACGGCTAGCTAAAATGCTGTTCGAGGAGAGGGGCTTCGGCGACTTCTTCGACCAACGTCTAGACGGGCGCTGCGCGAATTTTTAAAAATATTAAAATTAAATTAAGATTAACATACTTATAGTTAAATTGAATTTAACACAAAAATTTTCTAATAGTAGCTGACCACATCATGCTATATAAATTATATCGTAAAAAAGGTTAAAAACCTGAATGTTGCCCCTAAAAAACTAAAGATGTATAAATTAAAAGTCTTAAAAAGCATTAATTTTAACGAACTTTTAAAAATTTAAACAGATTTAAATAATAGCAATTTAACCCAAATTCAAATGAAAAAAAAAACTATAAACTATTGGGCTAAAGATTAAGGTCGTTCGATTACGGTTGGTTTAATACTGTGCGAAAAGGCAGCAAGCAGGTGCAGCAGTTTTCTGCTTATGAAAATATTTTCCACATAATTAAAAAACTTTAATTATTTAAACTGCTGATGTTGCATAAACAGAAAATTAAATTGCTTATTCAAACTCTATAAACAGAGCATTATATTTAAATTAAAGTTCGAAAAGTCCATTAGATGAAAATGTCAAAAATTTCTACAGAATTTTTCTAAAAATAAATCTTTATTTAAAACCACATAATACAAAAATATTTTTTAAATGAAATGTCAAAACATGCCAACAATATGAAATTTTAAAATACTAAGTAAAAAATTAAAAATTTACATTAATCCAAACTACTAATAATATTTATAATTTTAAACTGAATAAGATACTCTTTAGATTTTAATCATAATTACAAAAACCTACCAAAAATATTTATTCTAATAAAAAATTCTTAAAAAACAATAAAATAATTTAAATTACAAACCATTATAATAAATAATAGGCAGTCATTTAAAAAATAATGAATTGAAAAGAATTGATATATAAATGTTTAATTGAAATATGTTTGGAGAGAAATAGATATGCAAGGAGTGATAGATGGAGTTTATCAAACAATTAAGTTAAAATTTGTGTTATTAAATTATATTTTAAATTTTCAATTTTAATAATTCAAACATTTCTTAATTAATCCTTGAATTTAAAAGCAAAAAGATTAATTCTAATTTTATTATACACACACTTAGCAAGGTTTTCCCAAAAGCTAAACCTATAGATTTAATAAAAACAAAACAAATTAAAATAATATATTAAAATTTGATTTATTAATGAATATTTTTGATTGTTGGTATAAAATTGATTTAATAGATTGTTCAAATAAATAATAAAGGCTTATTGTTTTATAATTAAGACATTGATGGACTTTTATAATAATTATTATTTTAAAGCATTAAATCTTTGGGTTGGTTTAATTTGGTTTTTTTATTGAAAAAATAAAATCTTAACTTAAATTATCAATAATTACCCTTTGTTATTTTATACGGCTTCCGGGACGGCCATTATTGATGTAACTAAACCAAAACGAAAAGCGATAATATATAAAAAATGCCACCATATTTCATAAGATGTTGTCTTAATAATCATTTTAATTATCTTGTCTTATAATACAAATTAATGTCAATATTAATTTTTAAAAATTAAAACCCATATTTTATTTTAAATTTTAATTTGTCTGAAATCCGCTTCCTAACAGCATACCTAAAATTAATATTAGAAAACCGAGGGAAGTTAAATAAATTATTAATGTGTAATTTAAGATAAAATTTAATTTATATCAATATTCTTTTAAGAAAACATTTAAATAAACATAAATCAAATAAAATGTTTATTAATATACAATGGCTTTAAAAATAAAAAGGCGAATTAAGGACATGCAAACCAATTGATTAAAATTAAGAATGAATTGATCCAACAATTTTTGATTAAATAACTAAATATAAACAATTTATTATTTAAAAATATTTTTTGAGGAATTAATTATTCGACTGGTGCGTCTTTTTGTAGAAAATGAAGTAATCACTTAAATGCTGGAAAGCGCTTTTTTTACATGCGTGTTTGTTAATTTATTTACTTCGATTAATAGCAGAAGGAAAGATCGTGTTAGGCTTTAATGCATTTTTTTTCTCATCACAAAGAAATGTTCTGTGCAGTCAATATTAATGCAATTCCATGCATCAGAGTAATTAAATTTGAAGAGTTTAAAGTTTCCCATATCTTTATGTATCTTTGGAGAATGATGAAGTTTTATTTAAATTTTTCTTACATGAAATTTAATTTTTTAATCAAATAGCTTATTCTGAATTTTGTTTTTATTTGACACGTTTTCTAAACATTGATACGGCAATAAAGTAATAATTAATCGTTTGGCACTTTATCCATTTTTATTTTAAGAATTATTATTTTTTAAAAATATTTTGTAATGATTGATACTCGATGACAATTTAATTTTCGACACAGCCTTAGAATTTATACTTTCATATAAAAGGATTACTTTTTTTATTATATAAAACTTTTTAATAAATTGTCCCGGAATTTGTGTTATTGGTGGATAATTATTTTCAACAGAATTAAAATTCAATATTTTATAATATTTATAATATGATTTACTATAAATTTAATTTCTTTAAATTTTTTAATCTAATATTTACATTGTTAGATACCGTATTTTAACTATTTGATTTTATATATGCCAATTTGGAATTTAAAATCCCCTTGATTTGTTGCAACATTTGTACTTGTATCAGTCCCCAGAACATCGCATATCTGACGTTGCGTTTCTGTTTTTATTTTTTAGATATTAAAACTTTTTTATCAATTTTTATAATTTTATTTGCTTCATCATTGTATTATTTTTAATATCAGGCAATGATTGCCTTATTTCATGCTTTACATTATTACTGCTTCTGTATTTATTTTATTCTAAAGTTAAAGTTTGAAATTTAATTGCATTAGCTGACACCTTTTATAGAGTAGTAGTCATTCGGTTATTTGTTTTAGTTTTTTTTATTCTTTATTTGATTTTTTGATAACCTATTCGACTAGTTCTTTTTAGGACTATCAATAATAAGAAAATTAGAATTTTTTTTATTAAGCCCATTCCAAAGCAGTCCGTCCTTAGTATGGGAATGTAATATTTACATAATGTGAAAAAAATGGTCGCGGACGTTAAACGGGAACTGTCTCTCAGTGACAAAGAACTTTATTTATTTTTGATTGTTATGAAATTTTATAATTTTAATGGAGCTTTGGTTGCAATAATGTTTTTTATTATATCAGAATTGGTATGCGCTTAAAATATTTCTTTGATTTATAATCATTATTTTTTATATATAATCACGATAAACTTTGATTCTAGGATTAAATTGAATTTTTATTATGCATCAGCTTTTATTAATCTTTATAATTATTTTTGTTTCCTTAGTTCATTTAATATTTTTGCACGAAGTACAGTTGATTCATTTCTTAGGCTGTTTTCAAAGTAATAACATTCATGATTTTAGAGTTTTTTAGATTAAATGCATTAATTCATTCAACAGTCTTTTCTTTTTTATGAACTTATTTGTGTTTAAAAATTTTAGATGTTTAAAAAACAATCAACATTGTTTCGTTAATTAATACCAAATAAATATTTTTAAGCAGCTTTCTGCACCTGCTCATACGAAACTTAATCTTAAAAGGGAGTAGTCCACTTAATGAATGTAGATGCTGCATGAGAGCTATAATAATTTATTTATTACTTGGGCCTTATATTTTGACTTTAAAATTTTGTCGTTGTAGGGAGATGTTTATGATTAGGGATTTGTAATTTAATCAGATGCATATATCTTTTGTTTTAATTTATTTCATCTATGATACTCTTGTAAAGTGTAATATTTGAATAAATTTACTAATTGTACCCAGCATGGCTTTTCTTTGAAAGGCAAGTTATATATTTATAAAGATTTTTTGTAACAGTATCAGCGATATGATTGATTCTGTAAAAATAGATGGCGTGCAGCAATTAATTGAGAAAATAATATAGAAAATTTGCCTTAAATCCATTTGTTTTATTTTCCAGTCTGTAAACTATTCATTTACAGCTCCGTCAAATTCGATGGAATCGCGGCACCGTCGTCTTGAAGGCCAAACAAAGCCGTAAGGTGTGATTTATTTTTACTAAAAATAGTGGGTTTTTATTACTTAGTTTAATT